>JAWWEX010000126.1:1852187-1874819 GCA_035583215.1 Arremon brunneinucha | reverse complement strand
GGGGGCCGGGCCGGGCCGGGCCGGGGGCGGCGGGGGGGGAACCGGGACACGGGAACCGGGACACGGCCGGGAGCGCCCGCCCGCGGCCCCACGACCCGCCGCTGGCACCGCCGCCACCGGAGGGAAGAGCCGGGCGCGGCCCCGGAGGAGTCGCCGCCATGAACAGCGTGGGAGGCGCCGATGAGATCGGGTGAGAGGAAGGGGAGGGCAGCGCGCTGGGACGATGGTGCGAGGTTCGGTCACCTTTTCCCGCAACCTCAGCAGAGCGTCCCGCCGGCGCTCCCGCGGACCGGGGAGCTGAGCGGGCACCGGTAGCGGGCTGGGTGGGCTTTGAGAGGGAGCCGGTCCCGGGCCGGGGGTGCTGAGGGGGGGGCCGGTCCCGCCATGTTGGGGCCGTGAGGGCGCACACACCCCCCCGCCCCCCCAATCCCGTCACGTGACCGGCGCGCGCGCGGGGCTGCGGCAGGTGCGCGCGCCCAAGGTCACCCGCCCGCGGCGCTTCCCGCGCCCGCCCGCACCGGATCCCCCCGGGCCCGCCCGCTCCCACCCCGGCCCCTTCCTTCGGGCCCTCCCCTCCGGTCACACCTGACGCGGGGACGCGGGGCAGGGGGGGACAACACGCTGGTAAAAGGAGGGGATCGTCCCGCTCTGCTGGTGCGGCCTCACCTTGAGTCCTGCGCGCAGTTTAGGCGCCACAGTATAAGGAGGATACTGAGGTGCTAGCGTGCAAAGGAGGGCAGCGAACGTGGTGAAACGCCTTGAGGGGAAGCCTTAGGAGGAGCGGCTGAGGTTGCTTGGTGTGTTCAGCCTGGAGGAGTCTAATGGGGGAGATCTCATCGCAGTTTAAAACTTCCTCGTGAGGGGAAGCAGAGGGGCAGCTCCGAGCTCTGCTCTCTGGCACCAGTGACAGAAGCCGAGGGAACGGCTGGAGCTGTGGCCGGGGAGGTGCAGGGTGGCTCTCAGGGAAAGGTTTTTTCTCCCAGAGGGTGCTGGGCACTGCCCAGGCTCCCCAGAGAATGGTCCCGGCCCCGAGGCTGCCAGAGCTCCAGGAGCGCTCCCAGGGACAGGGTGGGATTGTTGAAGAGTTCTGTGCAGGGCCAGGAATTGGACTCGATGGTCCTTGAGGGTCTGTTCGGTGATTCTGTGACCTCGCTGGGGTTTTTGTTCTGGTGACTCATCAGGGCCACCCCGAGGGGCTTGTGGTGAGGAGGGGGAAGGTGATGGGACAAAGGTGGCACCAGGAGCCTCCCCTCGCCCTCCGTGTCCCCCTCAGGGCAGGGCTGCCCTCCCGAGCTCCCCTCTGCTGTCCTCTGCCTCTGTTCCAGGCAGGAAAATCCTGGTTTTAAGCGTTCCCAAACCAAAAACCTGACACTGGTCTGGTTCTTCTGACGTGCTTTGAGAACCATAGCAAGGCTTGGGTTGGAAGGGACCTTAGAGATCATCCAGCTGCACTCAGTGTTATTCTGCTTGAGAGCTGTACCCTGGTGACATTGAAATGATCAGGCTGCAGGCTTGGGCATGGTAGAACTCAAAGTAGCAAAAACCAAATTATAAAATATCCTTGGCTGGTTCTTGCAGTGCAAGTTTTGGCACAGTGTTTGCCCATCAGGACTGGTCACCTTGTTTGAAACTGGAAACACAAACCACTTGTCCTATGCTGCTTGCACTGCTTTGTAAGCTGCTTGTTTACTGCATGTTCTTAATTTGTAAATCCTAAAAGTACAGGAGGCAGGGTAAGTGACTGGAATGTCACATTGGAATGGTTTGGGTTGGAAGGGACCTTAGAGATGATCCAATTCCAGCACACATTGCCTGTTTAAATGGGTTTTGCACTGAATGTGTTTTTATTTGCCCCTGGGCCTTGTCTGGTGCCTTGTGAGAGGCCTGATCAGGTCTGATTTCCTGAGCTGCAGGTGAGTGCCAGGCTCCAGGTTATTCCATGGAATATCAGCTCCCTCCTGAGCATCTGGGCTGGCACAGAGTTTGTTCCCAGTCACAGGCTGGGATCCTTTGGGGCTGCAATCGGATTGGGAACAACTGGGGGTTAATCAGAGAGGGAAATTTTCTTTATTCTCCTCCCCAAAAGTGCTCAGAGGGAAGATGAGAGCACAGAACAAACTCAGCTGCTCCAGCCCTCAGAAGGAAGCTCTGGTTTAAAGCTGTTGGGAGAGGCAGGTGTGGATGGGAAGTTTGAATTCAGCTGCTTTTCTGGGCAGAGATTTTCAGAAAAAGTACCTGAGGGACCTCTGAGCCTTGCAGGTGTGTTGGCATGGGTGGGGAGGGGCCTTGTGAGTGTTATTTGTTATAATTAATTAATTCTTGGGGCTGGTTGGGATGGAGAAAGTGCTGACCTTGATCCTTTTGTCCTGCAGCTAATGGGGGCTATGCTGAGGTGTTGATCAGAGCTATTAATCAAACCCCAGATTAATTATGTGGCAAAGAGTTTGTTGAGTTTTGTTGGTTTGAAAGTACCTCTGTATGCTTTTTTTCCTAATCCTGAGTTGATTTGCTCCAGCAGCAAGGATGTTTATGGCAATGAAAACGAGAAATTGGCAATGAAAACGAGAAATTGGCAATGAAAATTCCCACAGGAAGTAGCGAGGCAGAACACTTGGTTAAAACTTCTCATACAGCTGCAGCTTCTGAGGATTCATTATCCCCCTTTGTGCTCCTGAGGTGATCCCTGTGGGGAATTCTGCTGCTTCAGGGCTGTTGCACCTGCCAGGATCTCATTCTTGTGATGGACAGACTGACCTGCCCCAAAGCCAGGCTGGTGCTTTGTGCTGGAGGGGCTTTGCATTCCAGCAGGGATGGATGTAGTGTCCTCCAGACTGTAAATTTGAGGTTTATGGAGGTGTGGGCTTTGGGCTGTGGGCAGGTGTGAACTACAAACATGAGGGGACACTCAGCAGGGTCTGCAGCAGCCTCTGCTCTGTGGGAGCAGGGGCAGAACCTGAGGCTGTGCCTGGGGAGTTCAGGTTGGAGATCAGGGAAGGTTCTTCCCCCCTGAGGGTGCCCAGGGAATGGTGCCAGCCCCCAGAGCTCCAGGGGTGCACAGGGTGGGATTGTTGGGGTGTCAGTGCTGGACTCAGTGCTCGTGGATCCCTTCCAGCTCAGGATATTCTATCAGTTTTGTACATTTCTATGAATTGAATAGCTGCCAGCCCATAAACTGTTGGGGCCAAAAGTTTTCTGGTGATGCTGCTGAGCATGGGGAGCACTCACACACCCATCCTGCCTGGTGTATACCACACCACATCTGGATTTTTGTGAACTTTGGCCCTGCTCAGTGTCTTCAAACCCAAGGCAGAGGATTCCTGGCTTTTGGTATTCCACAGGATGTATATAAACCAGAGGTGTGGATTCCCATACAGCTGCTGCATCTGGCCTTGAGCTACCCAGCTTTGCTCTTTCAGTCCATGTAGGGTGACTACAAATAATTCATGGTGGAATTGGAAGGTTTCAGTGACCTCCCTCCCTCAGACAGCTTGGTGTTCTCTCAGAACACAGCTGGTACTTTTACAAGGATGTAAAATCGATGAATCTTTTATACCAAGCTATCAAATTTAGTTAAAAACACCCCAAAACAAACCAAAACTTCAAAGAAAATGTCACTAACACGTATCAAAACGTTATTGTGAGTATAGCTGATCAGCTGGTTTTGCTTTGCTATTAGGAAATTAGAGTTACCTATTTTCCTTAAAAATAACAGCACAGCAGAGAGGTTTGTGTCATGTCTGTGGGGAGGGAAGGTGGTCAGGGGACGATGGTGGGGCCACCTTGGCCAAGCCTGGACCTGTTGCTGTGAGCTGGCTGCTGTTGCACAAGGCCCTGAGCCCGTGCCAGGAGCCAGGGCTGTGCCAGAGGGAGCTGGGGGCACTTTTCCAATCCTTGAGGGAAACTTTGTCATGGCCAGCATGCCCACAGAACACAGGCCTGCTCTGACAGAGGGCAGGGCTGCAGGGCCTGCCTGCTGCTCCCAGGGAGGGCTGGCACGTCCTTTAGCATGATGATAACACAGCAGGGACACTGAGGGCTGTCTGTGCCTCACATGTCAGCAGCTCAGTTGTTTGCTGGCTGCTCAAGGAGATGCTTTGATCAGTGCTTAACAGTTGCTCTGTTTTTGTGAAAGACAAGACTCGTGTCACGTCTCGGCCTGTGACTTAGAACAGGATTTGCCTCAATGGAACAAGGCTTGTGGGTGCTGTGTAGTGTTGGATTTTGTCACTTTGGCTGGTGCAGAGGGGTTGTGACACAATGTCCTGTCACAGAGAAGGGAATCAAAGGGGAAAGGGACAGGCTGGTTTTGTCAGTGAGCTGCCCTGCTCCACAGGAACTTCATTTTCCTGGTAGTCCCAGTGCACCTGCAGCTCTCACTGCGGGTGACTGGGCTCTCCCTGCCCTTATCTGCCCCTGAAAAGAGCAGGTGAGAGGAAATTCAGTATTTTTTTTGTTAGGAGAAATTCAATTTTGCCCATGTAAGTGAGGATGCAGAAATCCCTACCACCTTCTGCTGTACTCGGGTATAGGTGAAGGTGAGAAAAAGACAAAGCAAGGATGTGATTTTTCCTCTTTGAGGTCTGATGGAGAACCAGAAGGCATCCCCCAAAAATAAACTATCCCAGTGCTTGTCTGTGCAGGGCCATGGAGCCATTAACAGCAGAGTTTTTCACAGAATCACACAATCCTGAGCTGGAAGGGAAGCCCAGGGATCATCAAAGAAAAGCCCTGCACAGACACCCCTGAGAGCAATGTCCAAATGCTCCTGGAGCTCTGACAGCTTTGGGGCCGTGCCCATTCCCTGGGGAGCCTGGGCAGTGCCCAGCACCCTTGGGTGGAAGAACCTTTCCTGATACCCAGCATGAACCTCCCTGGCACAGCTCCAGCGTTCCCTGGGTCCTGCCCCTGCTCCCAGAGAGCAGAGGTGGATGCTGCTCCTCAGGAGGAAGCTGCACACAGCTCTGAGGGTGTTTTTGGGGTTGATTCTTGGTACTGACGAGGGCCAAGTGTTGAGGCAGCTCTAATCAACCTTTAATTACCGAGTAAATGGCTGCTGGAAGTTTTGGCACACCCAGGAGTTGATAAAGAGCTGCAGAGCTGCAGCCTGGCACGGAGCTGCTGCAGCACCTGCCCAGGTCCTTGGGCATGCTGGGACAGGAAACCCTGCAGATTTGGGTGCTCTCTGCAGAGGAGGAGTTCAATCAGTGTTGAGCAGTTTAGTTTGGGGTTTAGCCATGACTTTCTCACCTGCTCGTCACTATCTCGAAACTGGGCTTTGGTTTCACAACTGCTGCTGGATTAGTGCTGCTCTGTTATTAATACCTGCTGCACAGGTTTGACTTCTGGCTCAGGCCTCAGCCTGGCAGTTCTGCATTTGCTTTCAAGGTGCTGGCAGCCACGTGAGTGTTCTGTGGGGAGGGAGGGAGGAGCAGAGAGCAGCGAAGGAGGAAGGGTTTGGTTTGAGTATGGTGCCGGCTTTGTAGGGCGTGTTGGAGGTCCTGGTACCCCCAAACCTCAGAAGAGCTGGGCTGGGCCTTAAATCAGATGGAGCATTTGCTGTAGCCCCTAAAGCTGCCCTGTGCTTTGTTTGCAGGAAGCTGTTCGTGGGTGGCCTGGACTGGAGCACAACACAAGGTGAGCAACGTGTGCTGCAGGCCTTGGGCCACGGTGAAAACCCAGCCTGGAGCCCTTCACAGGCATTGCTGTGGGGGCAGATTGCACTGAGAGCCTCTTTGCTAATTAATAAAACTTTCTCCAGAGACAACTCAGATATATTATATATATATATACATATATATTTTATATATTAATACTTCTAGGTTTATATTCTTTGATACTGAATTTTTTGTCAGCCCAACAGACAACCCTTTTTATAGTCACTTCCCTGCTGTTTTCCATTTGGATGAGTGGAAGTAAACTGTTGTCTGCCATTTGTTTACAGGAAGTAAGATGTGATCATTTTCAAAAGCTGAGTTTGAAGCTGTGTTCCGTGTTTGCTGATCTGTTGTCTCATCGTTGCAAACACAGTCTGGTGTTGTTAATATCTGGCTCTGTTTAATGCTTGTTTTTTTTTTTTCTTTGACAGAAACTCTTCGTAGCTACTTCTCCCAGTATGGAGAAGTTGTAGACTGTGTAATAATGAAAGACAAAACAACAAATCAATCTCGAGGATTTGGATTTGTCAAATTTAAAGATCCCAACTGTGTGGGAACAGTGCTGGCCAGCAGACCTCATACGTTAGATGGCCGAAATGTAAGTTGATTTTATTTTATTTTATTTTATTTTATTTTATTTTATTTTATTTTATTTTATTTTATTTTATTTTATTTTATTTTTATTTTCTTGCACTAGATTCAAAGATTTGCTTTAAATTCTGGCTCCTTATTTGCAGAGTGTCAGAGTTAACCTGGTTGTTGGTTTAAATGATTTATTATAAGGCAGCTCTTAACTCCATGGCTTGTGTTGTTTGAGCTCTGAGGAGCTGCATGTCAGCAGGGCTGGGTTCAGCTGCCACAAATGTAACTTTAAAACAAAATTGTGGTGAATTCTGACCAAAGTGGAACTTCTTCCAGATTGACCCAAAGCCATGCACACCCCGGGGGATGCAGCCAGAGCGGACACGGCCGAAGGAAGGATGGGTAAGGAGAGATCCCTGTGTGTCCTCTGGAGTTCCTTTGGGTTATATCCATGTTTTAAAGGCAGAACTCGAGTGTAAATCTCATTTCTAAAAAGTCTTTAGTTTAGATTTCCATGGGCAGGCTCTGTGCAGAGCAGTGTCACTTTGGGTGTGGTGTTTCCTAAGCTCTTAGTGATGCTTTTAGTGGAGTTGTTCACATTTGAGAGCACTGGCAGGGCTGATGCTGTTTCAGCCCACTCCACACCCTGCAGCTTCACCAGATTTCTGTTTAGAATGAGTCAAAGGCCTCAGAACTCAGGCCCTGCATTCCTGGTCCTCTGAAGAACAGGAGACACTGAACCCCTGAGCTCAGATTGTGCTTCCCTTTCATGCCTGGGAGACTTCAGGGCTGGAGCTCTCCCCTCAGCCTGCCAGAGCCCATTGTTCATGGTTCAGTGTAAAATGATAAAAGCAACCACCTTTATTGTTCTTCTGACTGAATTTTCTCCTCCTTGATTTAGCAGAAAGGATCCAGGAGCGATAACAATAAATCCAATAAAATTTTTGTTGGTGGGATTCCTCATAACTGTGGCGAGACAGAGCTCAGGGAATACTTCAAGAAGTTCGGAGTGGTGAGTCCTGGGGGGAAGGTGCCTCCCCTCCCTGCTGCCTCCTCTGCATTTCCTCAAGCTGTCAGATTTGGGGGGAATTTGGACAAATTGCTGAAGCATTTTGTGAGGAACTGTAGTGAACATTCATCATCTGGAAATGTCCCTTGGCACAACCTGCTGCTCATGTGGAATTCACTTTGCTGCTTCTGTCTCCTCATGTTTAAGTCTACCTGATGCATTATTCTGTCACTTCTTCCAAAAACTCCTGAGGTGCCTTAAGAATGACTCCTTTTATTATTATTATTTCCACCCCCAACCCCCTTTCTCTTGATAACTTTCAGCTGGGCAATTAAAAATGTCTGCTGATTATTTTTTGGGAACAGTGAGTCTCTCAATGGGCTGGATTTTAAGATCCTGGTATTTGACTGTGTGTACAGACAGGTTAAATTTGGGTCTCCTGCCATTGTTTGGGGAGCAGTAGCTGCTTTCAGACCATCTGGAATCTCAGTTCTGATGTCCCTAGAACCTCCATTCTGAGATAAACTGCTCCTCATGCACCTTCTTTAATCAGTTTGTAACCTTGGACTGAAATGACTGTATCTTCTCTATTTTTTTAATTTAGTTTTTATTTAGTTTTAATTCCCATTTATCCCAGCTCTCACTGCCCTCAAGGAAGTGGGGACATATGATAAACTACTGAATTAAATAATTCAGCTGTGAATAAGTTTGAGGAAGTTAAAGATTGTGTGAGTTAAATTCAGGACTGTGCTGGTAAAAATGAACTTAATTAGCATTTAGTGTAGTTTTTGATACTTTTTTCAATAACCTTTTTCTGACATTTCTTAGTGGCAGCAAAGGATTTATTGAGAAACAAATTAAATTTATCAAGTTAAATCAGTGTTTAAAATTCCATTAAGCTAATTCATTTAAAACCACAAAAAACCAATAGCTAACAACTGTTTCTTTAGCTTGAAAGGCTGCAGTAGACTAATAATAAAAACAGGGAGCACGTTCCACAGCTGTGGGATGTAGTTTCAAAAGGCTCTTCCTCACAGACTTGGCTTTCCAGCTGTGCCCTGGATGCTGGGGAGATACAGGGTATGTCCTGCAGGTGTAGAAGGCAACAGCCACAACTGTAAGTGCCCTTAAAAGTAAGTAGTAGCACTTTACTCATAGTATAGAAATCAGAAAATCTTCCTGGAGTTGTAACGAGTCCCTTTGGAGCAGTGGAGTCTCACAAAGGTTTTGTGGCCACGAGAGTGAAGAGCCCAAGGCAGGCACTGATTTTTCAGCCCTGGTAATTGCTGGGGCATTAAGGCCAGGGTGAAGAGGACCCAGATGGAGCAGGGGAGGGACAAATGTGGCACTGATTGGGGGCATTATCCCCACCTGGATCCCTCAATAGGATGTGCCCAAGTGAGTGCAGCAACTCAAACCCAAATGTTTTCTAGCTGTAAGTAAAGATAAAATTGTGTCAGACTTTAAACTCATTTTTACTCATGGGTTAAAATATCCTGAGATTATCTTGAAGATGCAATTTTACAAAATCACACCCATTTTGTGACCACTTCTCTGCATCTGAGAGATTTCAGAGCAGTTCCCTTCAGCTGTTTTAATGTTGACATAAACATTCCACCTCAGGTTTTGTTTAAATTGTGGCTCACTGTGGTGCTCATTCTGAGAAGAATAATCCTGAAGCCTTTGAACAGCTTGCAATTTCCATTTTTTTCTTTTTTTAGGTTAAAATCACACTGATACTGCTCATCCAGAACTTAGAGGGGTTTTGTAAAGCTGTTTAAAGCATTGGTTTAACTGGTGCTCCAGTAATTCAATCAGAGGAGCCCTGCATGTTCCTGGAGGTGCCTGCAGCTCAGGCTGCTTTTCATGGCAAAAGTTAAAATGCTTAAAAATGGGAAAAATCATGTTTTAAAAACCTACACTGATGAGTTGTTGGAAAACAAACCTTTGGGGTGTGTAATAGGCCGTAGAGTGGGTACAAATAGTGCAAACCCTCAATGTTAAATTAAAATGTCAAGTGTGATGAGACAATAGATGAGCTCAGGCTTTCTAAACTCCCAAGAAGAGCAACATTCCCTATTTTTGTGCTGTTGCTGGGATGATGGCTGCACTTGGCTTGTGCTTTGTGGGTAGAGAGCAGGAACCAGCTGGTGGTGACTGTTCCAGCCCTCCCCTTAGCACAGGGAGTAGAATTTCCCTTCTCTCTTCCAGGTCACTGAAGTTGTAATGATCTATGACGCAGAGAAACAGAGGCCCCGAGGTAAAGGCTGATCTAGTTTGTCCTTGAAATTTCTTCATACTCTCCTATAGTCAGATGGCAAACTATTTCACACCATCAGAAAAGGTAGATTTTTTTTTTTTTCCTCCTATGTTGCCTCAGGAAAAAGAATAATTCACTGGGCAAACATCACTTCAAGTTTAGACTCTTCATCTCCAGCTTCACTTGGGTCTGTGCATTTCAACTCAGATGTTTCATGCTCATTGATGGGTTGGGGTTTTTTTTTATAGTTGAATGAAATTTGATTCTCAAGCCACTCCTGTGGCTTAAGGTACTTTTGAGGGGGGAAAAATCAGATTTTCCTCCTGTTCCACATGAAAGGTACGTTGGGTCTGTAAGTGCATGTGGGGTGCTCCAGCCAGAGCACGAGACAGGACAGAATCCATCCATCACCTGCTTTTTGTTTTGGTTAAATGGCTTCACCTCAAATTAAAAAAAACTCTTCTGAAACAACACAAAATAATTCTGAAATATATATATATGTATATTTTTAATTGGGATATACAATCCCTGTATACCAGATTGCTTTTTAAGAGGGGAGGAGAATAAAAAACCCCAAAAACCTGAAAGATTCATTAGATATTGAATCAAGCTGGGAACCTTTGGTCAAAATATGAAGCAATTCCATGTCACCCTTTGCATCCACCATTTGTTTGCCAAGGAAGAGGCAATATTTTGGCACATGAAGCTTAGCTGTGCTCCCACCCTGTAGCATGTTGAACATGCTAGAGAATAGTTTGCCATCTGAACTTTTCATTTCTCTTCTGCCTCATTATTAAGAAATATATCCTTCACTTCATATTTATTAAGCTGTTAAGTCTTAGTTTTATTTTTAATTTAGACATACATCCTTAGTGACATATTTAAGTGTTTCATAGTAAAGTATGGTAACGTTAAGTAAGTTCTTTTTTTTGTTTCTTTTCTCTCTGTGAATTGTTTGACTGTGATTAACGATATCTCTTTAGATTTCTTCTCTCTAGGTGATAATTTATCACAGAGGTACAGGCCAGTTCCGCAGTCAGAGGAGGGACGGGCTTTGTCTTTTATTGGAGTGTAAACGAAGTTTCAATATATTTGTTTTTTTGTTTTCTTGCTTTAGCTATCCTAATCTTCTTCCAGCAGATCCCTTTGATTTAAGCAGCACATAAATTCTTCTGTTTCAATGCTTTAGAGCAGCTGGTTTTGGATAGAGGAGACAAAGGCACTGACATTCAAATGGAATTTGGGGCTGAAGTTTTAAAATATTTCAGTAATTATTGTATCATCTCTATCTTTGCAATATTTAATCCCAGCCTTGCAGCCTCTGTGCAAAAGGTACTTAAACATCATGCCTGGTCTGGATTAATCCTGTCTCAATTAATGGCTTCTCTGCTTCAAGCTCTACTAAAAACAGCACAGGCAAAGGAGGGCTTGGGGTGCAGAGCACAAGTGCCAGGTGGGGGAAAGGTCTTGTCTCCACCCACAGAAAACTTCCTCCCCTAATTCATCAGACTTCTTAAGCACTTCTTGAATCCTCTCTCTCTCTCTCTGCCTTTTGTTTCTGTGCTGTTCCAGGCTTTTTTTAGTGTGCTGACTAACACATCTCCCAAAATGGCCCTGGCAGTCCCTGGGGGTGCTAGGAAAAATTCCTCGAGTTTGTATTGGGTACTCCTGGTTGTGCATCCCAGAACACATTTTCTCTTGCCTTCTCTCTGTGTTCTCTTGCTGTTCTGTCCCCTTATCCTTTTAATGACTGTAGATCAAATTCCAGAGGCCAATTCAATGCCATCTCTCCTTAGACCCTTCTGAATTTTGCCCTTTTCCATTCATTTACCACCCTTCCTGTGGGTGTGCACATTGTTTTACTGGTAGGAGGAGGGAACATGATCCCTGTTCCTAATCCCTGTAGCATCCATTTACCTCCAGCTCCTCAGGAGGCACCAAATTCTCAGGTGATGTCCTTGAGAAGCTGACTGAGGTCAGGTATCCACAGGATCTTTGCTTCCTCCTAGTCCTGCCTGCTCCTGCCAGCTCTGCCTCATCCAGACTCTTCCCACAGCCCAAGCACAGCAGCCATGGCACATCTCTGAAGGAACCAAGGGGCTTTGGTGCACTCTCAGCTTCTCCTGGTTCCAACAGCTGGGAAGGGATTTCCAGGTTCTTGCTCTGTCTGTTGTCCTCCCCTCTTGGCTGCAGAGCAGCTCTGTCACTCTGCTCTGCTCCTCTTGGATTCCTGCTGGGTGCAGTTCATTTCTCCAGCCTTTAACAGAGTCCTGACCTTCAAAAACTAAACTGCAGGTGGTGGATTTCATCACTTCTGCTTAAAACTTCACCCTGGAGTTTTGCTGTGCTACTCTGATTTCTGTGCTCTTCTTTATCTTGTGCTGTCTGACCCTTTTAAATCCCCTTTTTAAAATTTATTTATTACTTTTCTCAATGACCTCTTGCCCTCCCTGTTCCACCCCTCCAACCCCATCCCACAATCTGTTCCCCTCCTTTAGCTTCGAAATCAAATTTAACAACAACCTTCACATCCAGATGGAATCCATTGTTTTTCCTCTCCATCTCTTTTTAGACAAAGGCTGGAATACTAAACATGATTTAAATACAAACACTTTTCCTTTGGCTCCAACACTCGGATTTCTGGTTAACTCAGACAAATATATTGTGATGAAATGCTGCTCTCAGCTTCGAGGCTGCTTTCATCACAGCTCCACAAAACTTCGTTTATACTGCCAGTCTCTTGTGTGTGGGAAATGCCAAGTTTTTTCCTTTTTATTTTCAGTTTATTTTAGTGATGTCTTTTGCTCTTGTTGCTGACAGCAGAATTTGACCTGCTGGAATCTATTTTGGCCTGTATCTTTGTGTATTTTTTTATATATATATATATATAAACTTTCTCTACACTAGGCCTCTTTGGGCTTACCCAACACAGTTGGATAAGCGTGGAGAGACATTCCTGTGCTAGATCTGTATTCTGTAACGCTTTAGAGCAAGATTTGGCTGCTGTCAGCACTAGCTGCAAAGCAAAACGCAAACCAAGGGGGAAATCTTGGGTTTCAGAAAAGCAGAACCGCATCCATGTTCCATAAACGCTTCCCACGCCGCACCTCGGGTTTCTTTTTCGAATTTTTATTGCTCTCCCCCCTTTCCCCCCTCTCTGTAGCTAATCCAAAGAATGGCACAATTCCTGTACTGCATGTGTCCCTCCCTGCCCTGGGTTGTCCCCACCAGCAGCCAGTGGGTGATGGCATGAAGCAGCCGCCTTGTCCTGGGGGATTAACCACTATTTTGCCACTCTCTCGGCTGTGTCAGCAGCTACAACCTACTGCAGTGGTTCTCAGAGTGACCTCCAAAAGGGGAACTTTGCCTCCTTTCCCAGAGTTTTCTCTCCAAGAAAAGCTGCTGGATCCAGCTGAATGCAGGGAATGAGCCCCCCATTGGGAAGTTGTTGATTTCCATTTGAAAAATCCACACAATTCAGGACGTGGCAGCAGCACCACGTTCTGTGTGAGCAACACCTCACAGGGGAGCTGCCTTGTTGGGAAGGAGTAACACCTGTTCTGTGCTTTTTCTCCAAGGTGTGGAAAACTTGAGAACCTCTGATGTAGGTTGTTAGTTTCTGAAGCTTCTCATTCATCCATGGAGTGGTAAAATTTCTCATGCTTTAACAGCTACATTTCAAAACTAACTTTCTTTTCTATGGAAAATATTCCCTAACTGGAAGCTGGGCTAAGGGATTGGGAGGAAGTTGCTTTGCAGCTTTGGGGAACAGGGATATATGAGAGGTTTTCCTTGGGAAATTAGGCTGAATCAAAGGGAGGAGCAGCAAAGTTGCTTGACTTCAATCTGCTGTCCCACAAATATTTTGATTTTAGCAGTTTTTTTCCATTTCCTGGTAGGTGGATGAGGAATAAAATCAAATTAAAAGCCGGTTAACGAGCTCAGTTCGAAGCTGCATGCGCGCAATCGAGACGAGGCACTAAAGCCTCTTCACAGGAAGTATCCATTGCAATTTCCTCAGAGTTTTTGCCAATTGAACACAAGTGTCGTTATCTGAAACCCCTGCTTGAACCCTTGGTCTGCCCCTAATACTGTTCATCATCCTGTTTTGTGTCACAACACCCTGCTACCTTGATTCACTCTTCGTCGTTGGCTAGGTTTTGGATTTATTACTTTCGAGGACGAACAATCAGTGGACCAGGCTGTCAACATGCATTTTCACGACATCATGGGCAAAAAAGTGTGTAGTTGTAGTTTTATTTTACCTTAAGAAAGAACCAAGTCTTGGACAACGAGCGATTTCACTGGGGAGTCCAACTGAGTTGTTGATGGGAGAGCGCAGCAGTCCAAATTCAAGGCTTTATCCATGGAGGTGGGGAAAGTCTGAGTTTGTGGAGAAGGGCAGTGAGGATGGGGCAGCCTGGGGGAGGGAGGGATGGAATCCTGAGGATTCAGGCTCTGCTTGGGGTGAGGCCTTGTGTGTACAGACCTGGGGGCTGCTCTGGCTGAGCAGATGAACTGGGATCATCATCTCTGGGGTGAACTGGTGCTCAGTGCCTCTGCTTTGAGCACTGCTGTGGTGCAAGGAGACAAATCAGTGATTTCCAGCTGTTGGAAAAGCAGAATCCCAGTGAAATCTGAGTTCTTCAAGGCTTGGTTTAAGATACCACTCCTTCAGATGTGTACTTGATACTCAAATCTTGAGGTGGTGTCAGACGATCTGCTTTATGTAATCTTAAACTTGAAAAGAAAAAGGGAGAAAAAAAAACATCCTGAAGGATTGGTTTTTTAAAAAATTGGGTCACTTACTGTGAAACTTTGATACCAACCCACGTACTCTATATAGTATTTAACCACAATGCAGTTAAGTGACCTCTGGTTGTTTCATCTTCATACTGTGTTGTCAGCAAATGGGGCTTGGATAGGCAGGAATTTTTTAGGTTCCTTTGATGTTACTCAGCAAGGAACATAACTTTTACCTGTGGAAGGAAAAAAACAAAAAAACCCAAACCTAAAAGCAAAATAAATTGTTGCAGGACACCCAAGTTTTAAAAGAGTAATTTAAAGAAAAATGAACCACAGGAAATACTGGTAAATTTAAATCCTTGCACAGCTTTAAGGTATATCCAGATTTTAAACAAAATGTAAAAGCTGCTAAACTTGAAGTGAAGGGGTTCAGGGAGACACAGAAGATTCTCACATTCCTTAAATTATGTGCATTGTGTGAGGTTTTAATTGTCTTTAAAATCTTTTATGTGCTGATATTTTATAAGCCTTTCCTTAGCTAACAAGGGACACACTCTGCATGTCAGTGGAGTTCTGGTTCATTTTGCAGTGCAATAATGCCTTTAATCCCTGTGAACTATTTTGGGGTGCAGGGCTGGCTGGTTTCCTGATAATGGGAACAAAGGAATTTACTTGTGGGATCCAGAACATCAGTTCTTGTTCCTGGTGTGACACTCCCAGGTGTAGTAAATCACACAGGGGTGTGTAAGGATCACCTGTATCCCCCCAATATTCCCTGATCTGCCCTTGGAATTGCCTTCAGCAAAACCCTAAAGTGGGAGCTGATCCCACAAAGCAGCAGATCCAAATGGGAACAGAGGATAAACACCCACAAGGTGCTGGGAGAGGATGGAGAGCCCAGTGTGAGCCTGGATGTCCCCTCATTGCTTTGCTGCTGACACAGCACTGGGACTTGGAGTTCTCTGTGTTCCCCAAACAAACCCAATTCCAAACTGAAATAATTGATTTTTGCCCTTTCCCCCCTCTTTCAGTAACAAAAAAAAAAAAAATCAGGATTCAGGGATTTTTAACTCAGATTAATAGAGTTGCCTCAGTTCTTGGGGTAAGCTGGGCTCTAGGCAGGTGTGGAATTTGAACCTCCCTATTGCACAGGGAATTTTCAGTGCTCACTTTAGCAGTTCCCTGCTTCCAAGTGTGCACTGAAAAATTAATGGGATTCTTCCACAAGGATTAATGAGCTCCAGATCCCCTGCTCTCTCCTTCACTGCCTAATCATGCCTGCTTTAAAAATGGTATCTCTGTCTTTTTTGGTAATTAAAAAGGTATTGCTGAAATGAATCCATATGTTGTTGAAAGGAGGGGGAAAAAATTAAAATTGCAAGAAGGCCTCTGCTTTTGTAAGCAATAACCGAATTCCCTCAAGGCAAATGTGTTAAGACTCATTAATTTGAGTCCTTTGAAAAATTCCCTTGGTTCCTCTCTGGAAGGGCCTTGAGCTGACAGAGATTTGGTTACTGTCATGTCTCATGTCCTTGGGGCATTGGCAGGGCGGGTGTGGGGGGCTTTGTCCTTGCCTTGTGCCTGTTTCCTGTTTGTTCTCCAACATGAATGGCTTTTAAGACATGGCAGGAAGAATTCTGAATACTTTATTTTCCATACTACTCAAGCCCATTGATGATTGAGATTTATTTTCTTTGTACTCTGGCACCCATTAAAATTAATCATGGGAAAAAAAAAAGCCTCAAATTCAGCGAGTGCTGAGAGGGTTTCATTAAATCAGAACTGGATTTTTTTTTTTTTTTTGAGAGGTTTATGTTGAATGTGCAGCTTATTTTAAGTAGGTCAAATGCACTTATTCCATGGCTGGGAACACTAGGACATTTTATCTTGGAATGAAATAAGTTAATCACTGTGGTTACTGAGTTTTTTAAAACAGGAGGGGTTTTGTCACTGACTTAACACAGTATGAAGATTGCTTCTTATTGACTCAACTGTCCATTTTTATTACTTGCATGTTTGTTTACTTTTTTGTTAGATGTAATGTAAGATTCTCTTATCACATCCATTCCCTCTGACATTGTTTGAGTTAACTGAGATTCTTTAAGCGTTAGCCTGGGGAAGGTAAGTCTTTATCTTCCATTAGACATTTAAATAAAATCTTAAGTTTAAAAAAAAAAATACAACAATACAAAAAAAAAATCTCAAAAATGTGTGTTTCTCAGGTATGAGCAGAGCTGAAATTGCAGTTAGTTGGGGTGGGTTAAACTGTCACTTCCAAATGGACCCCAAACATGTTTGGTTAAAGCATTAGTACCCTTTTTCAGAGCAGCCTCTTCACTCAAAATTCTGGTTTTTTAACTGAAAACATCATCTTCTTATCTCCTGCCTTGAACATGAAATCAGCCTGTCATTAATGCCCAAGATTCTGCTGTTTTAAGTGCAGAGCTGCTGTAAGAGGGTACTGCTGTTTTAAGATTCACGCCAACGAGACCGAAGCGATTTGTAGGATGCTTTTCTCGCAATCCCTCAACAGTAGGACTTGTAATTCCTTACCATCACCTACACTGTACCTGAGAAACATTGTAAATTACTTGGCCTTAAGTTTTTAATAATTAAGTACTTAGACATAAGTCATAAGATGCTAAGTGTAGTCTTAAGTGTACCTGCGGGTGTGTGTGCGGGGCCGGGGGGCGCGGGGCCGCCCCAGCCCCGCTGAGCGCTGCCTCTGTTTGTTCAGGTGGAGGTGAAGCGCGCCGAGCCTCGGGATAGCAAGAGCCAAACTCCGGGGCCGCCAGGGGCCAGCCAGTGGGGGAGCAGGATCATGCCAAGCGCTGCCAACGGCTGGGCAGGGCAGCCCCCTCCGACCTGGCAGCAGGGCTACGGCCCCCAAGGTACTGCCCAGGGTGCAACCCTCTCCTTGTTCGGCCTTTGCAGTTCATTCCGCTTTGGGTTTCTGGTCTAGGTGTTGTTCCCAGCTTTGTCTCCCTCATAGCACCCCAAGGTACTGCCCACCCTCACAGGGTGCCAACCTCTCTCTGTCTGGCCTTTCCAGCTTGCTGCACTTTGGGTTTCTGGTCTAGGTGTTGTTCCCTGCTTTATTTCCCTGATAGCACCCCAAAGTACTGCCCGCCCTGGTAGGGTGCCAACCTCTCCCCATCCAGCATTTCCAGCTTGCTGCACTTTGGGTTTTTGGTCTACATGTTGTTCCCAGCTTTATTTACCTCATAGCTCCCCGAGGTGCTGCCCAGGGTGCCAACCTCTCTCTGTCTGGCCTTTTCCGTTCACTCGACTTGGGGTTTCTGGTATAGGTGTTATTCCCAGCTTTGTTTCCCTCATAGCACCCTAAGGTACTGCCCACCCTGCCCAGAGTGCCACCCCCTGCCTTTCCAGCTTGCTCCACTTTGGGTTTCTGGTCTAGATGTTGCTCCCAGCTTTATCTCCCTGATAGCACCCCAAGGTACTGCCCAGGGTGCCACCCTCTCCTTGTCCGGCCTTTCCAGCTCACTGCATTTCAATTTTCTGGTCTAGGTGTTGTTCCCCGCTTTATGTCCCTGTTAGCACCCCAAGGTGCTGCCCACCCTGACAGGATGCCACCCCCTCCCTGTCCAGCCTTTCCAGCTCACTCCACTCTGGTTTTCTGGTCTACATGTTCCCAGCTTTACCCTGATACCACCCCAACTACTGCCCAGGGTGCCACCCTCTCTCTGTCCAGCCTTTCCAGCTCACTCCACTTTGGTTTTCTGGTTTAGATGTTGTTCCCAGCCTTATCTCCCTGATAGCACCCCCCATAGATTTCCACCCCCCAGTCCTTTGTAAGGTTTTTTTCACTGCTTTTCCCAAAAATCCATTTCACTGGCAGAAGGCAGTGCCAGGCCTGGCATGTGTCCCAGGTGTGTCCCACATGGAGCTGTTCCCTTTGGAGCTGCCTCTCCCCACATAGAATCCCCATGGGTTGGGGGAACTCAGAGAAGCTGTTGGGAAGGCTCCAGCTGTGACTCCAGCTGTGGAGTGAGTTCTGCACAACACCCCAATGACAAATTTGGCTGAAAAATGGCTTTTCAAGGATGAGGCAGTTTCAAAGGAAGTTATCGGGAAAATCTGAAAGGGATGAGGGGGAAATGAATGGCCTTGCCTTTGAATTTTATTGCTTAATGTAGCTTGGGAAGACACCAGGCAGCTCTGGTTCAGGGAGCACTCAGTGCACACCAGGAGCCTTGCAGGGCTCAGGAGCAGCCTGGGTTTGATGGCTGCAACCCCCCTGGGATTCCAGAGGCAGGATAAACATGCTGAGTTCATCCAAAGACAATTTTGATAACTTCTGGAGGGATAATTGAGTTGCTATGACTTGCTTGCTCTGAGAGATGAGAAATGTTCACCTGGGGGGCTGCAGGGAGCGTGGCTGCTCCATCCCTGCTCCATGGATGGAAATGCAGCACAGGGATTGCTCATTTCCCCACGGTGCTGATTAACTTGAAAGCTGCAGCTGAGGGTTGACAATGTGCACAGATGTGCTAATCTGCAAACTGAGAAACTCCCATTATTTTCCATGCAGTGATTAGTAGGGAAAATGATATCTGATCTCCTGGAAAGATTAATGTCAGACACGAGCACATTTATCCTTCAATCTCAGCACTGCACAAGGGATGGGAAAGGCTTTTTTATGCTTCAAAAACTGCAAAAATAACTCAGATAAACCTGGTAGTAAATTAAGAATCCCTTGGATGTGTAGTCTGCTGGGGTTCCTCCAGGGTTTTGTTCTCTGTAGTGCTGTAATTTCTTGCACTTGGTACGTGGCAGCTCTCAAATGCTCCATCTGATTTGGGATTGGGAACTGCTGTCTTTTCTGAGTGTCATTTGCTGAATGATTCAGAGTCTTTCCAGAATTACACATTCAGAAATAGTCCCACAATGTTGCTTAGGCCATAAAAATAACTCTGTAAGGGACATGGGGAGGATACCCAGTCTATCCCAGAGCCAAATCCTTCTTCTTGCATCATCCCTGCTCCAGAGCATGCAGCTTCACTGATGTCTAAAGCTCTTTTTTTGTTTTGTTGTAGGGATGTGGGTGCCAGCTGGACAGGCAATTGGTAAGTACATTATATGGGAGCAATTCTGAAAGAAAAAATCCTCCCAAGCACGGGTGCAGCTTCTTTGAGCATTCACAGTGATTTTTGGATTTCTGTAGGATTTAACCTACATTTAAAAGCTTGATTGAATTTGTCCTGGAAGAACAGAGGGGAAGACAGTGGCTTCTTAGCAGCTCAGTAATGGGAGCTGACACACATCCTGCTGTTCCAGCCACATTCATTTGTTACCAAGGGATTACATGCTAAACTGCAATTATTTACAGTGGGGATACTTGGAGGACAAATATTTCCCAAAGTGAGGATTCATAGAAGGCTGAAGCTGCATTTGAAATCCACCCAAACAGCCTTACCCCATCCAGAGGAGGCTGAGTCCAGCAGCAGCTCCTTGGTATTCATCTCCTTCAGTTTTTGTTTTTCTCTTTCTTTTCCAGGTGGATATGGACCCCCTCCTCCAGGCAGAGGAGCTCCTCCCCCACCACCTCCATTTACCTCATACATTGTCTCCACACCTCCTGGGGGATTCCCACCTCCACAAGGATTTCCACAGGGCTATGGCACCCCTCCACCATTTAGTAAGTGACCCCCAGGAGCTGGAGCACATCCAGCTTTTCCTCATTGTTTGCTGGACTTGGATTTCCCTCTGTATTTCACCTATCCTTAATTATTTTCCCCAAATTATATATTCAGAGCAGTAGCATTATTTTTTCCTTTGATTATTTTATTCTTGGATGAAGCGATCATTTCTGTTCTCTGGCTTAAATCTATGTTGCTAAATAAATTTAGATACATTGTGCACCTTTGTTAGGACATCAGAGAGGAAAACTTAGAGCTCACTGCTGGTGACCTGGGCCAAACACTGGCAGGGTTTTTTGGAGGAGCTTAAGGAATTAAGGTCACAACTGGGACTGGAAATACAAGTGGGATTTTAGCACCTACCTCTCAGGCCACCATTTCAAAAGTCTGTCTCAAACCTGCTTTAAAGAAGGTGGAAAGTAGTGTCCAGTTTTCACCTTTTACTCCTAAAATCTTGGATAATTTGGCTTCCTCCTCGCTTCTCATGGCTGTAAGCACAGAGTGGTCCCCAGTTCTGCTTTATCCCTTTCTCTGTGCACTGCCTTTTTTGGAGGACATTTCTCCCATCTGTGCAAGGTGAGCTGTTGAGATCTTTGGGCCATGGGGGTGACCAAGATGAATCTGTGCAGCCACTGGTCACAAACAGCCTCAGAAATGTTGGTTTTCAATCGTATCATCTCTAAAGCCAAGCAGGATGTTGATGTTCACCTGTTGTGTCCTTCCAGGTTTTAGTTATGGTGCTCCACCTCCTCCACCTGACCAGTTTGCCCCTCCTGGAGTCCCCCCTCCACCTGCCACTCCAGGGGCAGCACCACTCGCTTTTCCTCCACCACCACCACCATCTCAGGCAACTCAGGACATGAGCAAACCCCCGACTGCTCAGCCAGAATTCCCTTACAGTCAGTTTGGTGAGTAACTGCTGCAATTCATCCCCTTTCCCTTTAGTCCTGAGTACAGAGCGTTGGACACAGTTTGCTGCAGGCATTCTCCAGGATGGGAATGCTCCCACCAGCTCAAGCCATCCTTAAATCATGCAATGTTCTAGCCAGAGGGAATTTTCTTAGCTCTAAAGTGTTGCTTTTGTGCTGTAAAATGAGCTTCAGGGATTTGTGCATTGCCAGAATGAATTCCTGGTTTCCACAAACTTCCACTCCAAGAGCTTTGCAGAGCTTGTAGTGAACTTTTTTTTTGTGTCTCCAGACCTTGGAGAACAGATTTGAAGAGTAAAAGCAGCATGGAGAGACAGGCAGTGCATGTGTAAGGATCCAAACCGGTGCCTTTTCCTCCCTTTTCTCATCCCTTCCCATCTCTCTGGAGGTGCAGTTCTGCACAAAGCTTTGTTGTGCTCTGTAGGAAACTTTGAGGTAGAAGGCATTGAGCAAACAAGTTTTACAGCAGGTAGGCAATGCTACAAAAAAACAAATTCTTTTTAAAATTGTACCTGTGCTCCAGAGTAAAATCTCTGCTGCTGCTCCCTGAGGGAGCTCAGAGGGAATTCTCATTCTCATCTTGCTCCTCTCAGCCCTGTTTCTCAGCACTGCTCTCCAAATAAGATCTCTCCAAAGAGCTCTGTACTAATGTTTTTTTTTTAAGGGATTCTAATGGGTCAGTTTTTACTTCTGAAGGGAATTTTGCATGCAGCAGCCTGTGGATTCAGGCTGTTCCCTGCTGGAACACGTTCTCCATGTGGTAGTGCTGCCTCAAGTTCCTGCAGAAACTTTCCTGTGAGATGAAAACTTCACAGCATTTATTTAAATAGATAATATTCAAAATTCCAGCAATGTAAAGCAGCCTCTGAAGGAAGATGAGCCTTTGAGATGTGTTTGTGAAGCAGCATGTTCTCATGTTGATGAGTTTGAAATGTTTTTTCATTTATTTCTTACACAGCTGATTTCCTGGATAGTTTTGCCCTTGTGATTCAAAGTTTTTCTTGTTCTGCCAGAACTTGGCTCTTTGCAGACTCTTTTTGGAGTGGGTTGGACTCTTCTAAATAAAGCACAAATCCCTGCACAGCCAGTTACATCCGTGAGGAGCAGCCAGAGTTTGGGAACTGTTGGAAGTTTAGGAAGGATCTGATGGAGAAGGAATCTTCATCTGGAGCTGTGGTGACAGGACAAGGGGAATGAATGGCTTTGATCTGGAAAAGAATAGGTTTCAACTGGATATTAGGAAAAACTTCTTCACTGTGAGGCTGTTGAGACCCTGGCAGAGAAGCTGTGGCTGCCCCATCCCTGGAAGTGTCCCAGTTTGCATATATTTACATAAATGCATAAAGCTTGTGGGCTTTAAAGAACTACACAGTTCCCTAATGAGCACAAGGCACTGTAAGGTTTATCCTGGGCAGTGTCCTAAATCCTTCAGTGTGTGCACCCAGGATGAGTGTCAGCACTAACACTCACCCTGCAAAATCAAATTAATTACATTAATTTAAAATAATTAAAAATTCATTATCTCCATGCAGTCCCCTCAGTTCTGACTAGGATGGGTTTGTCTGCTCCACACCCTTCAGGCCTCACCCCAAAGATTTATCTGCACTCCCAAGGTCAGGGAGGAGCCTCAGGCAGGTTCTGGAAGGTTCCCTGGTGTTCCTGCTGGGGCTGTTGGAGAGGGTGAGAGGCAGGGACAGGGCTCAGGTTTGGGGTGTGCTGGGCCAGTGCAGCTCTCTCAGGTTTGGGGTTTGTGTTGGGGCAGTGCAGCTCTCTCAGGGTTGGGGTTTGTGTT
>JAWWEX010000126.1:1826301-1850198 GCA_035583215.1 Arremon brunneinucha | reverse complement strand
GGAGGGGGGGGTTTGGGGGCAGATGGCTTCTGAAGGCAGAGCTGTGGGTGTTTGGACTGCAGTTTTTAAAGATTTTTCCTTTCTCTAACCCATCAGCACAAATAAAGAAAATGTCACTGGTTCAAATTACAGGGTTTTAAAAATGTCTTCAGCTTTAATTCAAAACTTCAGGTTTCTTTTTTTTGAAATTATTTTTCCTGAGCCTTTGTTTTACCGTATATTGTAAACTTTTATGTTTAAAAGAAAAAAAAAATATATACATTTACAGATTGTGAAATTTTTAAGAGAAATTTTCTACTATGTATGCTGGCTTATTTTTTAATTTAAAACAGGGTTTCCGTGAGCGCTGTCGGAGGCGGGGGAAGAGCTGCAGCCCCTCCCTCCCTCCCTCCCCGCGGCAGTGCTGGGGCGGAGGGTTTGAAACTCTGGGAGTTGACAGAAACCTGCTGAGTGTATTTTGCTGTTTGTTCTGGGGGCGGAGCTGGGCCGGGGCGGGCGCAGGAGCCGCTCGGAGGCTCCACCTGCCTCCCCCTCCCGAGGCCTCGGCCGGATGTGGATTTCCCTCAGGCGAAAAGGTTTTGGTGCGTTTGGCACTGAGCGGTGCCAAGCCCTGGTTTGAATAAAGACAAGAACCTTTGGATTAGAAACACCAGCCTGTCTCCATTTTTCTGGGTTTTTTTTTTTTTGCTTTTGTGAGTGTGGGTTTTCTGGAGGAGTCCTGGGGCAGCTTTGTGGTGTCACCAGCTGTGCCCTGTGCAGGATGGCACTGCCAGGGCGCCAGTGCTGCATGGGGCTGACTGGGGAGGGATCCTGCAGCCTGGAGCAGATCCAGCCCCTTGAAGAGCTTTGATCCAGCCTGATGTGAAGGGCTCAGACCTGGTGTAATTAATCCCTGTTAATGAGTGGAGCTGGGGGTGGGTTGGGATATGTCTGTGCTGTGGAGGTCACTCCATCTGTTCAGAGGGAATTTTGTATTTTGTGTGGCTCTGGTTTTGCTTGCTGTGAATCCTCCAAGCTCGAATCCTCGTGGCTCTGCTCCTCACTGTTACATCATGAGCTCAAAATTCCAGCTGGAACAGGAGCTGCTCCAGGGATGCCTGTGCAGGTGTCACTTCTGAGCGCAACTGGATCCCCCTCAGGGGTGTGAAACCATGGAAATGTCACAGCACCACCCTGGAGCAGAGGACACCCAACATCTTCACCTCTTCTGGGATAAAAGCCTTTGGATTGGCTCCTGTCTGTGCAGAACCAGCTCTGCCAGGCCCGTGTGGGCCGTTAGATCTGGGACCTCCTGCGGGGGCCAGACCGGACCAACCTGTGCAGAACGAGCCGGTTCTGCTGGGCCACACGCGCAGCTCTGGGCCCCGTGGGGGGTGAAACCCCACAGGTGAAAGATGAAGGTGGCTTCCCAAAAAAGTGTGGGATGCTCAGAGCCGGGGTGACTGTGACCTATCACTGCTGGGTTCCACCTTGTGCCAGCGGGAAGGAAACCCGACATTTCCCTGGATCAGCAGGGGCAGGTTCGGGGGGAAGAGGAGGCTCCGTCCCTCTCAGCTGTCCCCAAGCTGTCCCGGGGGTGCGGCCCCTTTAAGGGCACTGAGGGCGGAAGCGCTGCCCGGCCGCGCCTTCCCCGCCCGTTCCGCCCGCGCCGCTCTCGCGAGATCTGCCGCTTCCGGCGCGAGCGCGGCCTTTCCGAGCGGCCCAGGCCAAGATGGTGGGTGCTGGGGAGGCTCTGCCGGCACTATCGGGCCCCATCCGCCGCCATCCGGGCTTCACCCGCCGCGGCGGCGCTGCCCGGGGCTCGGGGCTTTCCTGGGGGATGGGGAATGGGCCTCACCGGGGCGCTGCGGGGCGGGAGCGGGGCTGAGGGGAGGGAGCGGCCTGGGCGCCCAGCGGAGCTCGGTGGGGCCGCGGCCTTCCCGTGTGCGGGGCGAGGAGCGCGGCCTTGAATCCACTGGTCCCCCTCCCCTGCCCTGACCCGACCCCCCTGTCCCGCTGCAGGCGGAGGTGGAGCAGAAGAAGAAGCGAACCTTCCGCAAATTCACCTACCGCGGGGTGGACCTGGACCAGCTGCTCGACATGTCCTAGTAAGGGCTAGTGGGGGTTTGGGGGTCGGGGGAGCCGGGTCTGCCCCATACTCGGGTTGTATTCAAATACCGGCAGTAGCGGGGGTTTGGGTGCTCAGCTGCTGCTCTGTGGGTTGTTTAAAGGTCCTTAGTGGGTGACACCGTCAGTGTGGGGTCCTGGCTCGGTTCGGGTGATGCTGAGGGTGTGGGGTCCCAGGGGGTCTCCCTGCTGTGTACCCCATCTCGGTCTGGGTGTCACAGACTTTGGGGTCTCTGCGGGGCTGTACCCCAGGCTCAGTTTGGGGTCCTTGGGGGTGTCCCTGGGGAGGTCCCTGGGCTGTTTCCCAGGCTGGGTTGGGGTGTCTCTGGGCTGTCCCTGAATCGTCCCTGTTTGCTGTGGGGTCTCTGGGCTCTCCCCAGGCTGTTCCCCAGGCTGGCTTAGGGGTCCCTGAGATGTTCCCCGGCTGGGTTGGGGTGTCCCTGGGCTGTTCCCCAGGCTGGGTTGGGGTGTCCCTGGGCTGTTCCCCAGGTTGGGTTAGGGGTCCCCAGGCTGTTCCCTAGGCTCAGTTTAGGGTCCCTGAGCTGTCCCTGTCCCCCTGGCAGCGAGCAGCTGATGCAGCTGTACAGCACATTCCCCAGGCTGGGTTTGGGGTATCTGGGCTCTTCCCCAGGCTGGGTTTGGGGTCCCTGGGCTGTTCCCCAGGCTGGGTTTGGGGTCCCTGAGCTGTCCCTGTCCCCTGCAGCGAGCAGCTGATGCAGCTGTACAGCGCGCGGCAGCGGCGGCGCCTGAACCGCGGCCTGCGCCGCAAGCAGCACTCGCTGCTCAAGCGCCTGCGCAAGGCCAAAAAGGAGGCGCCGCCCATGGAGAAGCCCGAGGTGGTGAAGACCCACCTGAGGGACATGATCATCCTGCCCGAGATGGTGGGCAGCATGGTGGGCGTCTACAACGGCAAGACCTTCAACCAGGTGGAGATCAAGGTGAGCTGGGGGCTCTCACACTGAGCTCAGTGTCTGGAGTGTTCACTGTAACTCTTTGTGAATCCTGTTCATTCCCTGTGTCTGGGGGAGTCCAGGCTGCTCCTGGGAGCGGGGTTGGCTCAGAGGGACACCTGGAGGTGTCATCCCAGGAAGGGCCCAGCTCCACAGGGGGCTCAATGTGGCTCTGAAGCACTGAAATGGCTCTGGAGTGATCTGTGTGCTCAGCCCTGCCTGCCAGCACTGCTTCGGGATGAAACAGATCCCTGAGTGGAATTCACTCCTTTCCCAGGAGTGGAATTACTCACGAGGTGCTGTCACCTGATACCACCAGTGGGATTAAATGCCATTTCTTGCTCCTACCTGGCATTAAATCCCACCTGGAAGGGCACAAATGCCCCTGTGGCTCCCGTGTCCCCTCCCTAGGAGGGACAGAGCTGGGGAAGCCCATCAAGGCACCAGGGGAGGAGCAGGGCTGGAATAACCAGCTGTGCCAGGCTCCTGGCAGCCCTGGGATGGGGATGGGGACAGGAGGGGGATGTCCCCATGTCCCCAGCTCTGTCCCCAGCACGGATCTCTCCCCTTGCAGCCCGAGATGATCGGCCACTACCTGGGCGAGTTTTCCATCACGTACAAGCCGGTGAAGCACGGCCGGCCTGGCATCGGTGCCACCCACTCCTCCCGCTTCATCCCGCTCAAGTAGCTCCGGGAGGGAGCCTCCTGCAGTGTAAATAAAGAAATTCCACCTGGATCCCTCTGTCTCCTGCCTCTCCATTCCTGGGATGGGGTGTGCTGAACTCCACTCCACCATCTTTGGATGTTTTCCTGAGTGTTGCCAGGGTTTTTGGCTCTGCTTTCAGTCAGCACCTGCAGCAAACAAATCACCTTCACGTGGGTTTAGTGAATGAATTATTCCTTGTTCTTCATTGGGAAGTGGGGAATGGCACTTTAATATTTCCAGCATTTCCATGTATTTAACTTCATTTGTTAATAAAAATACTGGGAATGAGGAAATGTGGAACTGGGGGAAGGCAGGGGGGATTCCCAGGCTCAGAACCAGCCTGAGTCCCAGGAGAAGCTGCCAGTGCCCATCACAGGATGATGAAACCGCAAACTATCATTTTCTTGTTCTTAATTTGGGAACCCAAAGGATTTTGGTGACAGGGATCACAGAGTGGCACCGAATGGGGGGTGAGCTGAGGGTTTGCAGCTCGAGCTGGGAGGGAGGGATGTGCTCTGGGGGGTGCTCAGGGGTGAGTGGTGATGGGAAGGAAGATGAGGGGAGTTCATCCTGGGTGGATGATCTGGTTTGTCCCTGAACTGAGCCAAATGAACCCAGTGCTGATCACCAGTGCCACATCCCATGGTGAAGCCATTGGTGGAGAGGGACATTTGTCCCCAAGGTGGTCCTGCTGGCTGGGGTCCCTTGGGGACTGCTCAGGGGTCCCTCAGGGCCCAGCTCCAGCTCTTTAAGTCTCACACCCTCCACATCCCATTCCCCTGGCCAGTGGTGCTGGGGCTGTTTGTCCTTTAGGGAATGTCCCCGGGCTCTGGGTCTCTTTTTGTTCAAGCAATGTGACCTTGAGAGGGTGGCCTCGGGACAAGAGGGCAGGGGTCACTGTCCTGCTGTGGCCGCTGTCCTGCTATGGTCACTGTCCATCTGGGGTCACTGTCCAGCTGTGGTCACTGTCCTCCTATGGTCACTGTCCATCTGGGGTCACTGTCCTGCTGTGGTCACTGTCCTCCTATGGTCACTGTCCTGCTGTGGCCTTGTGGGGACTCTCAGTCCCTTGGGACGATGCCCAGAGGGCCAGGACACCCCAGCTGGGAGGTGGGTGACAGTGACCTCGGTGGGTGACAGTGACCCCGGTGGGTGACAGTGACCCCGGTGGGTGACAGTGGCCTGAGCACACGGCAGAAGCTGCAGAGGGGTCGTCGTGAGGGTCCCACTCATCCCGGGGGGTTCTCGGGGCTCAGCCGGTGCTGCCGCACCTTGGGTGGGTCCCCAAGGACATGGGGACTGCACCGGGGGGCTCGCGGAGACAGATTCGGTCTGGAGGGACCGGTTCGGTTTGAGGGGCAGGTTCGGTCTGGAGGGACCGGTCCGGTCGGGAGCGGCAGGTGCATCCCGGGACACGGGGACGGGGCAGATCCCGGCGTTTTGGCGGAGGCTGGAAAAGCGGCGGATGGAGGGGAACGGAGCCCTCCCGGCGGGTCCCGTCTCCCCCCGCCCCGCACAGTCCGGGGGGGCGCGGGGAGCCCCCGGTGCCGCCCTCTAACGGCGCCGCTGGAAAATCCCGACCGAGAGCGGGGGGGCGGGGGCTGGATGCGGCTGCTCGGGGCCGCGCCGGAGCCTCGCCCAGCTCCGCACCGCCCGCACCGCCCGCACCGCCCGCACCGCCCGCACCGCCGGGGATGAGGTACGGCCGCACCTGCCTCCCGCGCCCCCCGAGCCCCCCGCGGCTCCGGGGATGGGGGAAACCGGGGGGGGGGATGCGCGGTGGGGCCGGGAGGGATCGAGGTGCGGTTGTTGGGGGGCTTGCGGGGGGTTGGATGCACCGGGGGGGCTCCGATGTGCGCCCCCTCCCCGCGGCGGGGATGCCCCCGGCCCTGGATGCGCTGCGTCCTGCGGCGGGCACGGCTCCGCCCGCGGGATGCGGGGGATCGGGGGGATTTTGGGGGACAGGAGGGTTCAGGGCGGATCTGGGGGTTCAGGGGGAATCGGGAGGGTCGGGCAGCGTTTACCCCCCGCATCCTGCAGGAACAAAGGCCGGACAATGCCGGGGCTCGGCGGGGAGCCCGCGGGAGGGGGGGAAGAGGGAGCAGCATCCCCGTCCCCATTCTCACCTTCATCCCCATCCCACCTCCATCCCCATCCCCATCCCCATCCCCATCCCATCCCCATCCTGCGGGCGAGGCGGGGGGTTCGTTCCTGGGGTGGCAGCAGCTCCCCCCGCCCCGATGCGAGCTCGGCTCTGCAGACCCCCCCCCTCCCGATGCTCCCCCAGCGCGGCTGGGCCCGGCATTGCGGCTGAGCCCCAAAACCTCACCCAAACCCTCCCCACCAACCCACACCCCAATTCCACCTCCCAAACTGGTCCCTAAAATCCTCGGCCTCTAAACCAGCACACCACCCCTCCCGGGGGCACCCCCAGGGTCCCCGTGCCGTGTCCCCGGGCAGGGCTGTCCCCAGTGTCCCCGGGCAGGGCTGTCCCCAGTCACCCCGATGGGGAGGAGAGGTGGCTGCACCTTCACCCCGCTGGATCCCACGGGTACTCGGGGGTGTGGGGTGGATAAAGGGGACCCTGCATTGTGAGGGGGCTGTGCTGGGGGTGTTGGGGACCCCTCATCCATCCCCAGGCCACGATGTCGGTGTGTGTGTGTGCAGGGGCTGTGCGGGGGCTGCGGGGCTCGATGCTGTGTGAGGAGAGGGGGATGGATCCCAAATCCCCAAATCCCCCTGACCCTGCAGGGTGGAACTGGGGGGGGCTGTGCTCCCCGGGGGGGGTTTGCTGTGGTCGGGGGTCCCCGGGGCGGATCGATCAGCCCGGGCTGGTGACAACACGCTGTTTGTTTAATGTCCCCGGGGGCTGCAGGAGCCGCAGCCGGGGCTCAGCTGTGCCTTTGGCGCTGCGGCCACGCTGGGCTGGTGGCGGCGGTGCCTGTCCCAGCCTCACCCGCAGAGCCAGGCTGGAGTGAGAGAGGGGTGCAGGGAGATTGGGGTCCCCGCAGGGCTCCCCAGGCTCTGCCCTGCTCTGCCCAGGCCGGGGTGGCCCTGGCTAAGGTGGCATCACATCTGTGGGCAAGGCACTGCAGTGTGAACAGTGCAGAGAATCGTGGGCACTGTGGGCAGTGAGGTGGGCACTGAGCGCTGCAGGCAGTGGGCACTGTGGGCAGAGGGCACCCTGGGCAGTGTGGAGGGCAGCAGGGTGCGCTGGGCAGTGCAGCTGCTGCTTCATCTGCAGCAGAATCTGCCCTGCCAGGAAATTACTGGATGGATCCAGGCCCCACCAGCGCCCTCGGCCATCCTGGGGTGCCCTCAGCAGAGAGAGGCAGATTTTGGGGGTAGGAGGAGACACACCCAGGACCCTGAGCCATCACATCGTCCCAGGGTCAACCCATGGCCCTGCCTGGGATCCAGCCCTGGGGGACACCGGGTGCTGTGGGACAGTGACAGTCACGGTGCTGGAATGGAGCTGCAGCCCCGGCCCCCCTTTCCTGCACCCCTGGCCCCCGTTTCCCACAACCCCGGTCCCCCTTTCCCGCAGCCCCGGCCCCCCATTCCCGCAGCCCCGGCCCCCCATTCCCGCAGCCCCGGCCCCCCTTTCCCGCTGTCTCGCCGCTCTCTGGATGCAGGTGCGGCCCCGGCCCCTCCCCGCACGCTGCAGATCCCGGCGCCGCTGCGGCCCCGGCGCTCGGCCGGCCCTGCCAGGAGCTGGGGGGAGCAGAGCTCGGCCCCCAATCCATAAATCCCCCCAAATATCCCTGACTCCCTCCGGAGGGCAGCCAGAGCTCCCCGGGTTCTTTCAGGGTGGGGGTCCCCCAAAGGAGGGGGCTCTGACTGAGCAGTTGGGGGGTACCCACAGGTTTGGGGTGCTGGGGAGGGGGGAATGTGCTCCCCTGGAGGAGAGGAAGCCCCTGGCTGCCATTATCCCCTCCAGCCCCATCCTCCACGTCCGAGTGCTCGGGAAGGGCCGGGAGCCGCCTGTGCTCCCCCATCGCTGTCGCCATAGCAACAGCAGGCCGTGCTCATCCCGCATCCCGCATCCACCCATCCATCCATCCATCCATCCATCCATCCACCCATCCATCCATCCATCCATCCATCCATCCATCCATCCATCCATCCATCCATCCATCCATCCATCCATCCATCCATCTCCCACCTCCCTCCTGGGGCGTCCTGCCTTCCATATCCCCAATCCTTCACCTTGCATCCCTCATCCCACACCCTTCACCCTGCATTCCCCATTCTCACATCCCTGATTCTGCATCCCTCACTCTGCATCCCATATTCTGTATCCTGCGCCCCTCACCCTGCATTCCACATTCCTGCATCCCTCACCCTGATTTCCCCTTTACCACATACCTCATCCTGCATTCCCCATTCCCACATCCCTGATCCTGCATCCCTCACCCTGCATTCCCCATTCCTGCATCCCTCATCCTACATTTCACATTTCTGCATCGCTCACCCTTCATTCCCCTTTCCCACATCCCTGATCCCGCATCCCTCGTCCTTCATCCCTCACTCTCCCAAATCCCTCACCCTGCATTCCCCATTCCCACATCCCTCATCCTGCATTCCTCACCCTGCATTCCCCATCCCTGCATCCCTCACCCTCTCTCCCCAATTCCCTCCTTGTCCACCCTCCATCCCTCATCCCCCGCTCCCCTGTTCCTCTGCCCCCCCAGCCTCTCCCACCCCCTCTCCCCGGGGTTATTTCTCTCCTGGGGGGAATTTTCAGCAGCTGGTGGAGGATTCACACCCTGGGGGTCTTTGGGAATCTGGGTGGTGCCAGGGGGGCACCCCCAGCAGGACCCATAGGGCAGGATTTGGGGTCCCCCACCGCTGTGGGGGTGGAGGAGCAGTTTGGGGGGCCGGGATGGCTCCTGGGGTGTGCAGAACATCGATGGGGGGCTTTGGGGGGTTCCTGTGTCCCACCAATGCCGGGGGTGCTGCACGGGGGTGCTGGGCCACCCAAAAGGATTCATGGAAGCAGAAAGGCCCCAGGGAGCCGCCGTGGGCAGATTTGGGGGTGTCAGAGCCGGTGTGGGGCGATCTCTGCCCCTCCTGACCCCTTTTGTTGGGGGGATGTGGTGTGGGGAGGAGGGGATCCCCCATCCCCATTTCCCCCCCTTTGCCGGCTCCCCCCGCTCACACGCGGTGCTGACCGAGGCTCCGCGGGGCTCCCGGTGCCACCAGGACCCTCTGGGGGGGCTACGAGGGGTCCCCGACCCCCCCCGGGTGTGACAGCGCCGTGAGTGCCCCCCCGGGCAGGTGCGAGCGGCGGCGGCGCTGCGGCAAAGGCAGATTTGGGGGGCTGGGGGCGGCTGGGGGGGCGCAGAGGGGCTGGGAGGGTTTTGGGGAGGGGGCACAGGAGGGCGGGGGGGCCCTGCAGGAGCCGCGGCTGCCCCCGGAGCCGGAGGGAGCGGAGCGGGAGAAGGTTGGGAGCGGGAGAGGACAAAAGCGAGACAAAGGGAGCGCGGAGCTCTGCGGAGGCTGCGGAGCGGGCGGGGCTGGGGGGCCCTGCCTGGAGCCCCCCCTGAGCCGGGGCCGCCCCTCGGGGGGCGTTTGGGGGCTCCGGCTCTCGCAGGGCTCGGGGGTGCGGCTGTTGGGGTGCCACGATCCCAGGGGGGTCCTGGGGGGCTCTGGGGGTCCCCCGGGTGCTGCCCACCCCCGAACCCCCCGCAGGCGCTGCAGCAGGTGAAGATGTCCGGCTCCATCGCCTCGTACGATCAGCTGGTGCGGCAGGTGGAGGCGCTGAAGAAGGAGAACAGCCACCTGCGGCGGGAGCTGGAGGACAACTCCAACCACCTGTCCAAGCTGGAAAATGAGACCTCGGACATGAAGGTGGGCACAGAGCCCGAAATGGGGGCGAGGCACAGACCCCGAAATGGAAATTTGGGGGTTCCATCCGCATCTCCCCATCCTCGACATCTCCATCTCTGTTTCAGGAGGTCCTGAAGCACCTCCAGGGCAAGCTGGAGCAGGAGGCGCGGGTCATGGTGAGCTCGGGGCAGACCGAGGTGCTGGACCAGCTCAAAGGTTGGTGCTTGAGCAAAATGGGGAGCGGGGGAACCCCACCAAGCCCGCCCTGACCCCGCTGTCCCCGTGCCCAGCCCTGCAGATGGACATCAGCAGCCTCTACAACCTCAAGTTCGCCCCGGAGGCGCCGAGCACCGGGCGCGGCCCCGAGGAGAGCCCGGCGGGCCCCGCCGCGCACCGGGACGGGCCCGGGGAGCTGGGCAGGGCCACGTTCCGCATGCTGGAGGAGCTGGACCGAGAGAGGTGATGGGGGCACAGGGGCCGGGGGGTTGTGCTGATCCTGTCGGGGTCTCTGGCTGGTCACAGTGACCCCAAAAAGAGTTCCAAAGTCTCTTTTTCCCAGCCCGGCACTCGAATGAGTCAGAGCTCTTCATTTCTCGGTCTCAAGGTCGTTTATTTTATCTTATCTATAACAAAACTTCTCCTGCCCTGCCGAGGTCAGCTCAGCAGGACAGTCCAGGCACTCTGCCTGCCCCCAGGGCAGTGTTATGTCTTTATACTAAAAACTACGTGTACAATATTTACAATAACTTCCCAACACCTATCACCTATGTTAGACATGTAAACCATATGTAAATATTTATATTTATATATTTATAATATTTTATTTATTATTACATTAATATTTATATATACATATTTACATATGTAAACCAATCCAAAAGTGCCACCATCACAGCAGAAGATGGAGGCCCAGAAGAAGAAAGAGAAAGGCTGGACATGCCCAGATCCCTCCATCTTGCCTCCTGAACCCCCACACCAAAAACCCCAAAATCTCCTTTTCCACCCAGTGATAACTTCACTATTATTGTACTTAAACTGTTGTGGCTTGCAGATCTTCATATAAGGTTGGTAATCACAGAATCACAGAATCACAGAAATTCTAGATTGGAAGAGACCTTTAAGATCATCGAGTCCAACCCATGTAATAATCAAACCCAGAGGTGTTTTGGGCTCCGTGCCAGGGTCTCTGAGACCCCTGGCAGGCGTTTGGGCAGTCCAGGACAGCCAGAGGGAATTCCTGAATTCCAACACCACTGGGGCTTGTTGCTCTGGCCATTATTGATATCTGCCATTCCCAACTTGTGCCAACATCACAGCAGAAGATGGAGGCCAAGAAGAAGAAGGAGAAAGGCTGGGCACGCCCAGTTCCCTCCATCTTGCGCCCTGAACCCCCATTCTAAAAAACCCCAAAATCTACTTTTCCACCCCGTGATAACTTCACTATTATTCTACTTAAACTGTTGTGGCTTGCTGATCTTCATACAAGGTTGGCAATAATCAAACCCAGAGGTGTTTTGGGCTCCGTGCCAGGGTCCCTGGGACAGCCAGGGGGATGTCCTGGCTCCTGACACTCCCCCCTCTCTTGGCAGGTGTTTCCTGCTGGGGGAGATCGAGAAGGAGGAGAAGGAGAAGGTCTGGTACTACTCGCAGCTGCAGAGCCTGGCCACGCGCCTGGACGAGCTGCCCCACGTGGAGACGGTGAGTGGGGGACCCCCCCTGTGCCCCCACAACTGCCCAGGCCCTGCCCCGCTCACGGCACCCCCCATGTGCCCCCAGTTCTCCATGCAGATGGATCTGATCCGGCAGCAGCTGCAGTTCGAGGCGCAGCACATCCGCTCGCTGATGGAGGAGCGCTTCGGGACGGCCGATGAGATGGTGCAGAGGGCACAGGTGGGTCCTTCACCCCCAAACTGCTCCTGCTCTGCTTTTGGGGGGCCCCAGGCTGATGGGCTCAACTCTGGGTGCCATCACAAACAGATTTGGGCACCCTACACCAGCTGTTCTCATCCTACACCAATTCTTTACACCCTACACCAGCTGCTCACACCTTACACCAGCTGCTCACACCCTACTCCATCTCCTCACACCCTACTCCAGCTCCTCACACCCTACAAAAGCTCCTCACACCCTACAAAAGCTCCTCATGCCCTGCACCAGTTCTTTACACCCTATACCAGCTCCTCAAACCTTTACACCAGCTACTCACACCCTACTCCAGTTTCTTTCACCCTACACCAACTCCTCTCATCCTACACCATCTCCCCACACCCTCCACTAGCTCCTCACAACCTACACCAGCTCCTTACACCCTACACCAGTTCTTTACACCCTACACCATCTCCTCACACCCTACACCAGCTGCTCACACCTTACACCAGCCGCTCAAACCCTACTCCAGCTGCTCACACCCCGTTCCTTGCACACCCACACACGTTCCTTGCACACCCACACCCCTGTGCTCCTGGGGGGTCCCAGCCCTGTCCAACGCCCCCTGTGCCCCCCAGATCCGGGCGTCCCGGCTGGAGCAGATCGACAAGGAGCTGATGGAGGCGCAGGACAAGGCGCAGCAGCCGGAGCCGCAGGTATTGGGGTGTCCCCGCTCCCTCCGGAGCCGGGAATGGGGGTGGAGGGGCCGGCCCGGCCCCCCCGCGCTGTCCCCGCGCTGTCCCCGCGCTGTCCCCACCGGCACAGCCGGGCTTTGTGCGCTCGGGCACCGTGAAATGGGCAGTTGCCATGGAGACCAGAAGTAGGCCATGGCGGGCGGGCGGGCGGGGGCTCCGCGGCATCTGCTGCCGCCAGGGTGGGCAGGCTGCCATCATCATCGTCATCAGCATTGTCATCGCTGTGGGCTGCCATCGACACGGGCCCAGTGTCACACACAGCTCCACCACCATCATCGCCATGGGCTGCCATCGACGTGGGCCCAGTGTCACCCACAGCCTCGCCACCACCATCATCGCTATGGGCTGCCATCGACGCGGGCCCAGTGTCACCCACAGCCTCGCCGCTGTCATTGTGCCACTGTCACCCACAGCTCCACCGCCATCATCGTCATCGTCATGGGACGTCATCACCATTGCCACACTGTCACCCACTGCCCCACCATTGTCACGGACCCACTGCCACAGCCCTGTCATTGTCACCATCACAGGCTGCCATTGCCATTGTCCCACTGTCACCCACAGCCCTGCCACTGTCACCATCACAGCCCTGCCATTGCCACAGACCCACTGTCACCCACAGCTCCACCACCACCATCATCATCGCCATGGGCTGCCATCGACATGGTCCCAGTGTCACCCACTGCCCCACCATTGCCATTATCCCACTGTCACCCACAGCTCTGCCATTGTCACCATCACAGGCTGCCATAGCCCCTGTCCCACTGTCACCCACAGCCCCACCATTGTCACAGACCCACTGTGACCCCCCAAAGCTCCACCATTGTCACCATCACAGGCTGTCATTGCCCTTGTCCCTCTGTCACCCATAGCTCTGCCACTGTCACCATAACAGCCCTGCCATCACCATTGTCCCACTGCCACCCACAGCGCCGCCATCAACACGGTCCCATCATCACCCCCCTCCCACTGCCACCCACAGCCCCATATGGCAGCACCCACGGCTCCCATCACCCCCAGATCCTCCCAGCCCCCGTTTCCCACCCCACAGGCTCAGCCCCAGCCCCCTCCCTGCTGCCCACCCACGCTCTCCCTTCCCTGAGCTGCAGCAGCGCCCCCCCATCCCCATCATCCCCAATTTTAGCTCCAAACCCACCCTGGCTCTGACTGAAACAGATTGGGGACCTCAGGGGGTGACAGAAAAGTGGGGCTGGGCATGGAGGGGGCGAGGGCTCTGCAATGCAGCCCCCCCACCTGCCCCCTCCTCTGCAGCTCTGCGGGAAGGTCCCGGGCATGGAGGGGGACGGCAGCCTGGACCCCCCGACCCACCCCGAGGAGGGCAGCAACACCAAGGTGAGGGGCAGGAACCGGAGCCTGGGCTGGGCTGGCCCGCGGTGGGGCTGAGCTGAGCCCGTGTGCCGCCCGCAGGTGGAGGTGGTGTTCTGGCTGCTGTCCATGCTGGCCACGCGCGACAAGGAGGACATGTCCCGCACGCTGCTGGCCATGTCCAGCTCGCAGGAGAGCTGCCTGGCCATGCGCAAGTCGGGCTGCCTGCCGCTGCTCATCCAGATCCTGCACGACTCCGACGGCGAGCCGGGGCCCCCCGAGAGCCCCACGGGCGCCAAGGACGCCCGCATGAGAGCCAACGCCGCCCTGCACAACATCGTCTTCTCGCAGCCCGACGAGGGCCAGGCCAAGAAGGAGATGCGGGTGCTGCACGTCCTGGAGCAGATCCGCTCCTACTCGGAGACCTGCTGGGACTGGCTGCAGATGCAGAGCAGGGATGGGGGACGGGGACCCGACGGCGCCGGTATGGCTGGGTTGGAGCAACCTGTGCTGGGAGGGACTGGGAGGGACTGGGAGGGACTGGGAGCATCGTGTGTGCCTGACCCTCATCCTCCCTCAGTGCCAGTGCCCATCGAGCCGCAGATCTGCCAGGCCACCTGTGCCATCATGAAGCTCTCCTTTGACGAGGAGTATCGGCGAGCCATGAACGAGCTGGGTGAGTGTAGGGAGGGAGCTCCTTCCCTCTGCACCACCCCCAGACGGGCTGCTGGAGGTGGGGGAACACCAAACAACCCCCTCCTCGTCTCACAGGTGGGCTGCAGGCCGTGGCCGAGCTGCTGCAGGTGGATTATGAGATGCACAAGATGACCAACGACCCCCTGAACCTGGCGCTGCGACGCTACGCGGGGATGGCCCTCACCAATCTCACCTTTGGGGATGTGGTCAACAAGGTGGGGAGGGCGGTTTGGGGAGCATCAGAAGGGTCTGGGGGGGAACAGCAGGGTCTGGGAATCGCAGCATCACCCTCACCATCCTCATCCTCCCCGCAGGCCACGCTGTGCTCCCGCCGGGGCTGCATGGAGGCCATCGTGGCTCAGCTGGGCTCCGACAGCGAGGAGCTGCACCAGGTGGGTGCTACTGGGGCTCCCTGGGGTGGGGGACAGGTAAGGGGACAGTCCCTGTGCCCACTCACCCCTCTCTGCCTCTCCAGGTGGTCTCCAGCATCCTGAGGAACCTCTCCTGGCGTGCTGACATCAACAGCAAGAAGGTGCTGCGGGAGGTGGGCAGCGTCACGGGGCTGATGCGCTGTGCCCTGCACGCTGGCAAGGTGAGCCTGGGGTGGTGACAGTGACCACAGACAGACCTGGCAGGACTGTGTGTCCTCTGGGGTGGGTGACAGCAGCCACAGGGTGACAGGACAGGGCTGACAGGAGTTGTGTGTCCCCTCCCGGGGCAGGAGTCGACACTGAAGAGCGTCCTGAGCGCGCTGTGGAACCTCTCGGCGCACAGCACGGAGAACAAGGCGGCCATCTGCAGCGTGGAGGGGGCCCTGGGCTTCCTGGTCAGCACCCTCACCTACAAGTGCCAGAGCAACTCCCTGGCCATCATCGAGAGCGGCGGTGGCATCCTCAGGAACGTCTCCAGCCTCGTTGCCACACGGGAGGATTACAGGTGAGGGGCACTGAGGGGTGGGGTTGCACCTGAGGGACCCAGGGCACCACGGACTGAGGGATGGCACTGGGGGTAGGATGGGAATGGGGGACCCCAGGCTCCATGGACCCCAGGATGGCATCGGGGGATGATATGGCTGCAGGTACAAGGGGGATGGAGATGGAGGACCCTGGACACCAAGAGTGGTGTTCGGGATGCAATGGTTGGGGATGCTGCAGCCCCCAGGGACAGCACTGAGGGGATGCCATGGCTGGGCAGGGGTGGGGTCACCTTGCACCCCTGGGATGGGGCAGGGAGCAGGTCCAGGACCACCCTGATGGCTGGGGTGGGTCCCCTCTGTCCCACAGGCAGGTGCTCCGGGACCACAACTGCCTGCAGACGCTGCTGCAGCACCTGCGCTCGCACAGCCTGACCATCGTCAGCAACGCCTGCGGAACCCTCTGGAACCTGTCAGCCCGCAGCCCCCGCGACCAGGAGCTGCTGTGGGACCTGGGGGCCGTCAGCATGCTCCGCAACCTCATCCACTCCAAGCACAAGATGATCGCCATGGGCAGCGCGGCCGCGCTGCGCAACCTCCTCACCAACCGGCCCCCCAAGTACAAGGACGCGGCCGTGGTGTCGCCGGGCTCCTGCATGCCCTCGCTCTACATGCGCAAGCAGAAGGCGCTGGAGGCCGAGCTGGACGCCAAACACCTGGCTGAGACCTTCGACACCATGGAGAAGCAGAGCCTGAAGGGGCAGAGCGCCAAGAAGCCGATGCGGCACATGGAGAGCCTGGTGAAGGACTACGCCTCCGACTCCGGCTGCTTCGACGACGACGAGGTGCCCAACATCTCCACGGGCGTGGAGACGGCCAGCGCCTCCGTGCTCTCCATGTTCCTCAACTCCTCCTTCCTGCAGGGCCAGGCGCTGCCGCGGGCGCTGGCCCAGCGGCGCTGCCCAGAGCCGGAGAAGGACGGCAGCGGGAAGGCGGCCGAGCCCAAGAAGGCGCCGCTGCCGGAGGACGACGTCTCGCTGGCCGCCGAGAAGTTGGCCAACAAGATCTCCAGCACGGTGGCCAAGATCGACAAGCTGGTGGAGGACATCTCCACCATGCACAACTCCTCGGACGACAGCTTCAGCCTCAGCTCCGAGGATCACTGCCTGGACTGGCAGTACGGCCCCGAGGACGGGCACGAGGCGCGCGCCCAGTCCTGCTCGCCGTGCCGGCTGTCGGACGCCGGCGGCTTCGCCAAGCGGGAGAGCCTGAGCCGGGCGCACACCCTGCTGAGGCTGAAGACGGCCTACACCAGCCTGTCCACCGACAGCCTCAACAGTGGCAGCACCAGCGACGGCTACTGCACCAAGGAGCACATGAAGCCCTGCCCCAGGGCCGCCTTCCTGGATTACCGCGACGAGCTGCAGCGCTACCAGAAGCGGCCCAGCAGGCTCGACCTCAAGAGCATCCTGGGCAAACCAGAGCGGGCTGAGCCCCCCGAGCCAGACAAACCCGAGCAGCAGGACCTGCCCGAACGGGCCAAGAAGGTGGTGACTTTCCCCAGCCCCAAGGTGCCGGAGAAGGAGACGGAGTGGAAGAAGGAGGTGGGCACCAAGCCCCCCACTGACCCCCATGTTCGCACCATCAAGCTGTCTCCATCCTACCAGCACGTCCCCATGCTTGAGACCCTGGCCAAGAGCAGCACGGCTGCTGGCCACCAGGCCTCCCTCCTGGGCAGGAAGCAAGCCTGGCTGCCCCCGGCGCTGCTGCAGGCGGCCGAGCCCCTGAGCAAGATCCCAGAGAAGCTGCCAGCCCAGCCACCGGCCTCGGCAGAGCAGGAGTCGGTGCAGAAGTACTCTGTGGAGGACACCCCAATCTGCTTCTCCCGGTGCAGCTCCCTGTCCTCACTCTCCTCAGCAGACAACGTGCTGGACGGGCAGAGCCACAGCGAGAACGACCTGGATAGCGACTCCTCCCTGGAGATCCTGGAGATGGAGGAAGGGGAGGAGGATGGGAGGCAGGAGAAGGAGAAGGTGGCGGATCCAGGTCCCACCACGCCGGTGGGGATCTCCCAGCCCATCACCATCCCCTTCCCGAAGCGCGACAAGGTTTTCCTGCGGGAGGCCTCGCCCTCGCGCCAGGAGGACCTGACGCCCTCGAGCTCCTCGGAGAATTACATCCAGGAGACGCCGCTGGTGATGAGCCGCTGCAGCTCCGTCAGCTCCCTGGGCAGCTTCGAGAGCCCCTCCATCGCCAGCTCCATCCAGAGCGACCCGTGCAGCGAGATGATCAGCGGCACCATCAGCCCCAGCGAGCTGCCCGACAGCCCCGGGCAGACCATGCCCCCCAGCCGCAGCAAGACGCCGCTCTTCGAGCTGGGCTGCCAGCCCGAGAAGGAGACCAGCCAGTTCAACATCCAGTGGGAGAACAACGTCAAGAAGTTCATGGAGATCACCGACTTCAAGGAGCGCTTCCAGCTGCCGCAGGACCTGGACTCCATGGTTTACTTCACGGTGGAGAAACCCAACGAGAACTTCTCGTGCGCCTCCAGCCTGAGCGCCCTGCCCCTCCACGAGCACTACGTGCAGAAGGACGTGGAGCTCAAGCTGATCCCCACGTTCCCGGAGAAGAACAGCCTGAACTTCGCGGCTCACGAGAAGAGGGAGGAGCGGCGGGAGGAGCGGTACCTGGAGGGCCGGCGAAGGGCCGAGCGCCCCGAGCCCCCCGACGACGACGACATCGAGATCCTCAAGGAGTGCATCAGCTCGGCCATGCCCTCCCGCTTCCGCAAGGTCAAGACCTCGCTGCTGTCCGGGCAGGTGCTGCACCCGCAGACCAAGAAGCCGCTGCACGTCCCCGTGTACATGCTGGTGCCGGCCCACAGCCACCCCGGCGTCCCCAAGCACCTGCGAGCCGCCTCCCGCGACCTCTTCAAGGACGACGACTCCTTCACCGACTCGGCCGACGGGACCCCCGTCAACTTCTCCAGCGCCGCCTCGCTGAGCGACGAGACGCTGCGGTACCCGGCGGGCGAGGAGGCCGAACAGCCCCTGGGCGAGCGGCGCCGCCAGCCCGGCCCCATCCCGGCCCGCAGAGCCGCCTCCGGCAGCTCGGCCCCGGCTCGCCTCGGCTCCGCCGGGAAGGGCAAAGCGGGCCCGGGCCGCGGGGAGGGAAAGCGGGGCCAGACCCCAGCGAAGGGCACGGCCAGCCTGGAGCTGGGGGCGGGCAGGGCCAGCGGAGCCCCCGGGAGGAAGGATGAGGCTCTGGAGGATGGCGTGGTGTTCCAGTCGCTGTGCCACACCACGCCGACGGAGGAGGCCGTCTACTGCTTCTACGACCCGGATTTGGACGAGCTGCCCGAGGCGGGCAGGGATGGTTCCGGCAGCAGGGCCCAGCCCGGCCGGGCAACACGGAGGGAGCGCTGGGGAGGCTCCGTGCCCCACAAGGACCCCGAGCCCGGCCCCCGTCAGGCCAAGACGAAGCCTCAAAACAACCTGATCGCGGACGAGACGCCGCCGTGCTACTCCCTGAGCTCCTCCATGAGCTCCCTGAGCGACGCCAACCTCTCCGAGGGCGAGGAGCGGGGCCAGCCCTGCGGCAAAGCCACCTGGCCGCGGGCAGCAGCAGCGGGGCAGGCGCAGGGGGGCTCGCCCAGCTCCCCCAGCCTCAACTCGGAGGATGATCTGCTGCAGAAATGCATCGGCTCGGCCATGCCCAAGCGCCGGCGGCCCGCGGCTCGCCGCAGGCTGGTGGAGAGAAAGCAGAAGCCGCCGGGAGCCGGAGGGAGGGAGCGGAAAGGCGAGGCCAGGCATCACCCCGAGGAGGAGGCCGGTTCTGACCGGGGCTCCGACCTGGACAGCGTGGAGTGGCAAGCCATCCAGGAGGGAGCCAACTCCATCGTCACCTGGCTGCACCAGGCGGCCGCCTCGCTGTCCCGGGAGCCTTCCTCCGAGTCCGACTCCATCCTGTCCTTCATGTCGGGGCTCTCGGTGGGCTCCACGCTGCAGCTCTCGCTGGGCAGGCAGGAGAAGCAGCGGCCCGGCAGCGCCTCCGGCCGGGACGCGGCGCGGAGGGAGCGCAGCAAGGGCCGCCCGGAGCGCAAGGACGCGCCCGGTGCCCGTCCCGCCGGCCGCGCCAGCTCCCGGGCGGAGCGGAGCCCGGCGCCCGCCAAGCCGGTGCCCAACCTGCCCGTGGTGTTCCGCGGCAGGACCGTCATCTACATGCCCAGCCTGGCCAAAGACGCCCCCAGCCCACGAGCCACCCCCAAGAAAAGCCCCGCGGCCAAGCCCGAGGCGCCGCCGGCCAAGAACCTCTCGCTGAGCCAGCAGCGCTCCCGGAGCCTGCACCGGCTGGGAAAAGCCCCCGAAACCGCGGAGCTGGCGCTGCCCAAGAGGAGCACGACCCCGCCCGCCCGCATCGGCAAAGGTCCCCCCTCCTCGGGCTCCTCCCGCACCTCCACGCCCTCCCAGCACGCCCCCAAGAAGCTGCCGTCGCCCTCGCAGGTCACCAAGCAGGGCGGCCCGGCCGCGGGCAAGGCGAGCGGCTCCTCCTCCCCACCGGGACCCCCGGCCCGAGCCCCGGCCCCCAAATCCCCGGCTCCCAAGCAGTCCAAGACGCAGAAGTCGCCCGTGCGCATCCCGTTCATGCAGAAGCCCAGCAGGAAGGTGCTGCCGGGCCGGGGGGCCATGCCGGTGCTGGAGGAGCAGGTCGATGGCTCCAAGGCTCGGCCCGGGGCGCCGGGGGGCAGCCGGCTCAACCTGGTGCGGATGTCATCGGCCCGCTCCAGCGGCAGCGACTCGGACCGCTCCGGCTTCCTGCGCCAGCTCACCTTCATCAAGGAGTCCTCGAGCCTGCTGCTGCGCCACCGCTCCGAGCTGTCCCCGGCGCCTCCGGCCGCCTCGCTGCCTCGCCGGGGCTCCCCCCAGCGCAGCCGAGCCGCGCTCCCGGCCGTGTTCCTCTGCTCCTCCCGCTGCGACGAGCTCAAGGCGGCCAAAGCGGCCCCCCCGGGCCAGCGGCCGCTCATCCCCAGAGCCCAGCCCGGCGGCAAAGCCACGGCCGGGGCCAAACCTCCGCGCCGGACCAGCTCCGAGAGCCCGTCCCGGCTGCCGGTGAAGAGCAGCGCGCCCGCGGCCGAGCCCTTCAAGCGCTACTCGTCCTCCCCCAACATCAGCGTGGCCCGGCGGGCGGCCAGCCCGTCCTCCGTGCGCTCCGAGGCACCGGCGGCGGCGAGGCGGAGGCAGAACGAGCCCGCAGCTCCCGGGGCGCCGCCGGGAAAGCCGCCGGTGGTGGTGATGAAGGGCACGTGGCGGCGGATCCGCGACGAGGACATCCCGCACATCCTCAAGAGCACGCTGCCCTCCTCCGCGCTGCCGCTGGCGGGCTCGGGAGACGAGGAGCCCCCCGGGACCCCCGGCACGGCCAGGAAGACGAGCGACGCCGTGGTGCAGACCGAGGATTTCGCCACGTCCAAGACCAACTCCAGCACCTCTCCCACGCTGGAGAGCCGCGAGGGACCCCCGCACCCCCGCGCCACCGGGGACGGAGAAGCCCCCGCGCCCGCCAAGGCCGCGCTGCCCATCTCGTTCGGGCACGAAGCGCCCGCCGGGAGCTTCCCCGGCAGCCGGCACGGCTCCCCCAGCAAGGCCGCCCGTGTCACCCCCTTCAACTACGTGCCCAGCCCCATGGCGGTGACGGCGGTGGCCGACAAGGCGGTGGAGAAAATCCAAGCTTGATGATGCCCCAGTGAGGGGCGTGTGACGCCCCCAGCCCCACGGGAGCTGGCCAGGGCTGTGTTTGGGACACATGTGGGACAGCTGGGGACCAGAGAGTCACCCCAACCTGCTGCTGGTCCTGGTTGGGGGTTTGCTGTGCTGGAGCATCACCATTCCCAGCAGAAAGGACTGGACAGAACTGGGAACGTTCCGGGTCTGGCAGCCCGAGCTGGGATGGGTCTCATGGACCATCCCCTCCCACTGATGGACGCCAGGGACAAACTGAGGTGGGGCTGTGTCCCCGTGTGCCCCCATCCTGCTCACCCAGAGCCTGATCCCACACGCCCGGGAGCTGACACAGCACATCCAGTACCAGGAAAACCCCACACGCTGCAGCTTGTCTGGCATCAACTTATGGCAGCTCGTTTATTAGCAGGGGAAGAGGCTTTGGAGGGGGAGATGGGGACCAGGACCCACGCTGGAGGTTCCTCACGGCTGATCTGTGCCGGTCCAAGGTGGTGGCAGAGGAAAATTGTGCAGGAGGAGCCGGGCAAAGCTCGTGGGGGTGGCCGGGGTCCCGATGGGCCCATCCCAGGGGCTGCTCACAGGGGGCTGTCACCAGGCTGGGGGGCTGCTCTGGGAGGGGACAGCGTGCTGAGCTGGCACCGGGATGCCCAACCCTCAGGAAAGGGTCTGGGGTCCCTCAGCTTCACCCAGAGTCCCCCAGCCTCCCACCCCAGGGCAGGAGGGCCTCGGCTCACAGCCAGGATCCCAGGGTGTCCCTGTGGATGTGGACACGAATCCATCCGGGACTGGATTACGCCCACGAGCACGAAACCCTGGGGACACCCCCGCTCCTGCTGCCAGCCAGGCCCAGGCGCCAACACTGGGGTGTGTGGGAAGTGCCTCAGCCCCTGGGAGTGGGCTGGGCTGCAGAGGGACCCCCAATCCAGGTGGTCCCAGACCCTCGGATAGCTCCAGTCCTACACCATCACTCCCTGCTTTGGGAGGACCTTTGTGCCCCCCATGCCAGTGCTACGAGGGGCTGTAGGGACAGACACAGGGCTATGGGGACATGTGCAGGGGACACACCTGGGCGGCTGTGGGGACACAGGGAGACACCAGGACCGTGGGGATATGCAGGGGGTCCCCAGGGATGTGCACTGGGGTGATGGGGAGGGCACACCAATACCTACTGGAGCCCCCCTGCCCTGGCAGTGGCCGGGACTGAAGAAAAGGAGGAAAATCCCAGGAGCAGCACTCCTGGGTGCTGTAATGGAGCACAGGGGTGGCAGGAGGGCCAGATCACCCCCTGACTACAAACCACCGCCCTCCTCCTCCTCCTCCACCGACAAACCCGCCGGGCTCCGCTCGCCATCACTGTATCTATGTACTAAGGATGTTATTTTACCAGATTCTGGACAGTATTCCCAATTAAAAGCCAACCTGTGTAAATAGGAAGGGCTGTTTGGTCTATGCCGTGTGTTCGGATCTGCAGCCCCTCCGCAGAATTTTCTGGATCCATTTCTTGTGCTTCACGGTCGAGGTGGCCACGGGTGGCTTGAAAGGGTCAGTGGCGTTCTTGCCGCTGAAGGAGATCACGCCGGCCACCGCCGGCCGCTTCCCGCACACCAAGGGTCCCCCCGAGTCACCCTGAGGGGAGGTGACACCAGGGAATGGACCAGGGGACAGAGACACCCACCATGGCCAGGAGAACATCTCACCTGCTCAGGGTGAGCATCCCTCCCGCAGCCAGGCTCGGGTTTTTGGGGTTTTTTAGCACCCTTGGACCCCCAAATTCTCACCTTGGCGGGCGCGGAGCCGCGGCGCAGCCCCTGGAAGCAGATCATGGTGGGGCCGATATCGCCGTGCCAGAAGCGGCTGTTGTTGCACATCCGCGTGTCCATCACCGTCACCTCCAGCTCCTGCAGGGTGGGTGACAGCCTCCCGTCCCGGGGGTCCGTGACCCCCCAGCCCGCCAGGCTGCACCGCGCCCCCGGCGCCGGCTCCCGGCTCGCCAGCGGGATCAGCCGCCGTGTCCTGCTCAGGGTCACCTTCCCGTCCAGCTGCGGGCGGGGGGCGACATCAGAACCGCCCAGATGGGCAGAGGGGCAGGCGGGGAGCACCCCAACACCAAGGGTAGGGAGTTAAAGGGGAGCACCCCAATGCTGCAGGTGGATGGGGGTTCAAAGGGGAGCACCCCAATGCTGCAGGTGGAGAATTGAGGGGGAGCCCCGAATCGATCCTTGGCCCTAAACTATTTTTTTTTTTGCCTTGAGATGTAAGGGAGATGCTTCCCAACAACTGCATTTTCCAACTCAGTGCTTCATCGTGCAAGAGGAAGCACAATAAAGGGTAAAAATGTTATTTTTGTAGAACATGTTACTATATCTGAGCCCTTCTGTTCCAAAGAGACAGGAAAGCAACCAAATGGGTACAATAAACTCTCTCTATATTCCTCTGCTTGCACAGCACCAGTACGTTTGTGCCCATGTAAACTCAGTCCTGATCTCAAGAGGGTCAAGACACAAGGAGGAATGGAAGGACCTGAGGGGTTCTGATATTTTGTTTTGCCACAGCCTCCAGCAGGATTGTGTCCCTTTGAATGCTGTGGAACTGGAACTGTTCAGCCTGGAGAGGAGCAGGTTTCGGGGTAATGCGAGAGCGGAGATGACACCCAGGTGTGAAATCTCTTGCGGGTGAGAAGGGGAAATGTCACCGAGCCGCTCGCCCCGGCCCCGCGCGAGCTCCCCGCCCCTTCCCGGCACCGCCGCCGCTCCAGCCCCGCTCGGAGCCCCCCGAGCCGCACCTGCAGCAGCAGCAGATCGTTCTCCATCGTGTGTCCGTCGTAGCCGGGGTGGCGACAGACAGCCCGGATGGTGAAGCTCTGCGTGTCCTCATCATCCTCCCGCCGGTTGTGCAGCCCCACCAGCAGCCGCCCCTTGTGCCGCGAGCTGGCCCGGCCCGGGAGCGGGATCAGCCCGGGGCCGGTAACCGGAGCCCCGTCCCCTTCCCGGGCAGGACCGAACCGTGCCG
>JAWWEX010000126.1:1804629-1820923 GCA_035583215.1 Arremon brunneinucha | reverse complement strand
TATTCTATTCTATTCTATTCTATTCTATTCTATTCTATTCTATTCTATTCTATTCTATTCTATTCTATTCTTAGCTTGGCCAGCCTTCTGAGATGAAACCTTTCCTTCTATTCTTTTTAGTATACTTTTAATGTAATGTATATCATAAAATAATAAACCAAGCCCTCTGAACATAGAGTCAACATTCTCGTCTCTTCCCTCACCTGAAAACCCCTGTGAACATGGTCACAGGTAACGACCACCCCCCGTTAATTCCGATGCTCATGGAACGGAGCCTGCTCCTCCCCGAGGCACCCGTGAGCCGCTCCTGTCACCGCCTGTCCCCTCCCCTGGCTCGGATGGGACTTTCACCAGCTCAACCTCGCCGCGCTCCCGGCCCTTGGAGCGGGGCCAGTGCGGCAGGAACCGGAGACGCTGACAACACACCCATGGTCCAAAGTCAAGGCTCCGCTCGTCTCCCCCGCTCGGCATTCCCCGAGCGAGCCGCGGCTCAAGGACGAGCCCCGCTCCCGGATCGGGCTCCTCCCGCAGCCGCAGCAAGGCTTGGCTCCCCTGGCAGCGGCAATCCAACCCCGCTGCCCTGCTGCTGGCGCTCAATTAGATCGCTCAATTAATTAAATGCGAGCCGCAGCCTAATGGTGGAGCCTGGGGAAGGTGGGACAGGGAGGTTTTGGGGTGGAAAGCATCACAGAGCCCCGCTCACATCAAGAAAACCTCAGGGATATTTGGGATGGAGCGATTTGTGCAGCCCAGCACCGGAACAAACTCCTCCAGCAGCAGCAAGCAAGCCGGGAATTAACCTGTGTGGGTGAATTAAAGCCCTTGTCGGGCTTGGAGGGAGGATAATCCCAGCTCTGCTCGCTGCAGCATTCCTGGGCTGAGCTGCGGCCCCGAGCCGGGCACCCACAGCTCCGGGAGACGGGCAGGAGCAGCGCGGCTTTGGAGCGATCCCAAACCGCCCTCCGAGCAGGGCAGGCAGGTCCAGGCAGTGCTGGGTTTCACTCCCCAAGAGCCTTAGAAGGGATTTCGCAGGATTTGAACCCTCAGAGAAATTTATGTAACAGCAAAAGCCCAGGGAGAGGCTCTGCTGGGGGAGAAGTTGGAGGTGGTGCTGCCCAGAGGTTGCTCCAAACCCCAGCCCAGGGTTCCAACACGAATTAGGGATTGCTCCAGAGCTATGGGAGGGAGAAATTGGGAATTTTTAGTTCAGCAACATTGAACTAAATAATGAACTAATGAACTTCTCCATTCCAGGACAGGGATCCAGAATGTGTAACCATCCCTTTTTGGTGTGTCCACTCTTGTTCTACCATCACAGCTGAGCCTGACCAAATCCCCGGGATTGTTTTGCTTCAGTGGCACCACATCCAAACCCAACCTGCACAGCAGCTCGTGCTCCTCCACGGACACTTTTCCCCTCAGAGTGGGAGCACCAGCCCTGCTGCAGGTGAAGGGCCAGGAAATCACACCTGGAGGCCAAAGGCTTGGAGGGACACAGCAAACAGAGAAGCCCTGAGCCCTCGTGGGAGGTTTGATATGAAATCTCGATATGGAGGGCAGGGATGAGGCCGGTTCAAGTTGGCAGAGAGGGCACAGGGCCGAGGGTCAGGGGAGAGGATCCCCGGGGAGAATCCGGCTGGTTCCTCATTAATGAACAACAGGGATCCGGGTAAAGGCCGGGTCCCCACGGTCCCCACGGTGGGACACGGGGACAAACTCCCATCCCCAGTGCCCCATCTGACCCACCACAATCTGGGGGCTCACCAAGAACGGGAACCCCTCATCAGAACCAGCGGTCTCGAGGGTCTCTCTGACACTCGGACCCTGCTGCCTTTAGGATTTGGGGATTTTGTGCCTGCGGGAGGAGGGGACAGTGCGGCGACAGCGATGTCACCCCCGGCACCCCCTCCCAGCCCTGTCCCGATCCGCACCCCAAACCAGGGCAGTCCTGCCTGCCCTCTCCATGCTGAGCCCAGAGCCACGGCGAGCAGCCGCCAAGGCGCCCCACCGTTCGGGGCAGAACGGGAGAACCGGGGAGGCCCCGCGGTAACGGTCGCACCTGAGGCCAGGTAGAGCCGTTGGACGCCGGTGCGGGCTTCCAGCTGCGCCAGCAGGTCGCCGATCGGGCCGGGGCTGTGGAGGAAGCGCTCCAGGCGCTGCTGCAGGGCGGCCATGGCGGCGATGCGGGAGCTGGAGCGGCCCCGGTCCGACCCCGACCCCGACCCCGGCCCCGGTCAGCGCGGCGGGGGGGCGTGGCCAGCGGCAGATGGGCGGTGCAATCCGGAGGGGCGTGGCCAATGGGAAGGCGGGGCGGGGGTCGAGGCGGGCCAATGAGGCGAGGCCGTGCGGGGGGCGGGGCGGACGCCGTTGCCATGGCAACGCGCGCAGTGGCCTCATGGCGGCTCGGCCCGGGCCCGGCCCGGCGCTGGCGCTGTCGCTGTTCCCGGTGCTGGTGGCGCTGCTCGTGGTGGCCGCCAGCGCCTCTCCGGGCCCGGCCAAGCCCCCGCGCGTCTACCTGAGCAGCTGGGCTGTGCGGGTGGCGGCGGGGCTGCGGGACGCTCGGGATTTGGCCCGCCGGCACGGGCTGCTCTACCTGGGTCAGGTGCGGCCTGGGCGGGCCCAGCTCACCCCGTGTGCCCCTGGCCCGATCTTCTCGCTCATACCCGCCCTGTGTGGCCACTGTTTGTCCCCTTCGCTTGTCCCATGGGCAGGGATATCTGCCATTAGGCCGCATTGCTCTGAGCCCCATCCAACACTTCCTCTCAAACACGTGCTGGGAATTTGGGAATCCTGTGCCAGCATCCCCACACCCTCAGAGCAAAAGGGTTCTGAGCATGCAGAGGACACCCAGCTCCTCCCCAGGACTCCATTCTGTCCCCCCAAGTGACACTTTCTGCCTGTCCTGCACTGCAATGTTCAATTTACCATCCCGACCTCCAAACCTCTGGCAAAGCTCAGAGCAGCTCTTTGTGCCCGCAGGTGATGGAGGGAGAGCCCTTCTACCACTTCAGCCACCGTGGCACCAGGCAGAGAGCCCTGAGCAGGCACTGGGGGTGGCACATGCGGCTCTCCCGGGACCCCCAGGTAGGGAGGAGGAGTGTGGTGGTGCTCACAGGGGTCTCAGGTTGAGGGAAAAGATGATCTGACTCCATGTTTCAGAAGGCTTGATTTATTATTTTATGATATATATTACATTAAAACTATACTAAAAGAATAGAAGGAAAGGTTTCATCAGAAGGTTAGCTAAGAATAGAATCGGAAAGAATGATAACAAAGGTTTGTGGCATGGATTCTCTGTCTGAGCCAGCTCACTTTGACTGGCCATTAATTAGAAACAACCAACATAGGCTAATCAAAAATCTACCTGTTGCACTCCACAGCAGCAGAAAAACAATGTTTACATTTTGTTCTGAGGCCTCTCAGCTTCTCAGGAGGAGAAATCCTAAGGAAAGGATTTTCCATAAAAGATGGCTGTGACAGAGGCGGGCACGGGGAGCCGGGGCACAGCTGTGGGCAGGCCCTGCCTGGCACCCACAGCGCTGCTCCCTGCCCAGGTGCTGTGGTTTGAGCAGCAGACGCTGAAGAGGCGCTCCAGGAGAGGCACCAGCGTGGTGCCCACGGATCCCTGGTTCCCCAAGCAGTGGTACATGGTGAGAATGGGCTCCTTCCCCTCCTGATCCCCACCCCAGTCACGGCATGGAGGGGAGCGGTGGCACATCCAGTGCCACCTCCCTGCTGGGCACCATCCCAGAGGGCACAGGACTGTTCTGGGATATCCCCAGTGAGGGAGAACCCACAGCCCCTCTGGTGTGTGCTCACTGCACACTGAACAAGTTCTTCCTTCTGTGCAGGGGGAATTCCTGGGATCAGTCCCTGCCCTGGTTCCTCTGGTGCCATTTCTGCACACTGGGGCACCCAGGGCCCCTCTCAAGGCTGAGCACCCCCAGCTCCCTCAGCTTTTCTTTGCCAGGATGCTCCAACCCCATCCTCACCTTTATGACCCTCCACTGGACCCACTCCACATCCACAGCACCCCAGAAGTGCCTCCAGGGCTGGGCAGAGGGGCAGGATCCCTCCCTGCCCTCTAGCAAAGCCCTTCTCAGGCCACAAACCCATCTAACACCGGCAGTGATGAGGCAGCAGGGCTCTGAGGTGACCCCTGCCAATCAAATCTAATCTGTTTTTCCAGAACAACGACATCCACCCTGACCTGAACATCCTCACGGCGTGGAGCAGAGGCTACACAGGGCTGGGGGTGGTGCTGACTGTGCTGGATGATGGGCTGGAGAAGGATCATCCCGACCTGGCTGCCAACTACGTAAATATGGGGGTGTCCAGGGAGCTGGGAAGGGGGGGAAAGCCTTCATCCCATCCCCGGCACTGTGAGGAAGGAGTTTGAGGGGTCAATTCCTTCATCCCATCCCCGGCACTGTGAGGAAGGAATTTGAGGGGTCAATTCCTTCATCCCATCCCTGGCTTTGTGCAGAGGGAGTTTGGGGGGTCAATTCCTTCACCCTGGCACTGTGCAGAGAGAGCTTGGGGGTCAATTCCTTCACCCCAGCCCTGGAATTATGCAGAGAAATCTCAGAGGGTCAATTCCTTCACCCTGGCACTGTGCAGAGGGAATTCAGCTTTTCCAGGGCTGGATCCAAGGTTTGGAGCCTTCCTCAGTGCAATCTCACACAGAGGAGGAAATGTTAGAACTTGTACACGCTCTGGAGCCCCCAAATTGGTGTAATTACAGCAAGCTACAAAGCCAGTACAGCTGGTAAAGCCTCCTGTGCTGCACAGGGAAGGGAAGGAAAGGAAATTCTGGGGGTGTGGAACACAACCAACCCTTCCCGTGGCTCCTGGCTGCTCTCCTGGGGCTGTGTAGCCAGCGAGGGTCACCCTCAGGTGACAGGGCTCTGTCAGGGGAACAGCAAAGCTGTGCTGCTTTTACCCCTTTGTGCAGAACCCAGAGCCACTGAGGGTGGAAAAGGGATGCAGGATCAGAGTCCAACTGGTGTCTACCTTGTCACCAGCCCAGAGCACTGAGTGCCACCTCCAGCCCTTCCAGGGATGGGGACTCCAAACCTGCCTGGACCATCCTTTCCATGGGGAAATTCCTGCTGATGTCCCACCCTGAGGCTGCTCCCTCTTGTCAAAGCCTGAGCACCTTTTCCATGCAGAAATCCCTGCTGATGTCCCCACCAGGCAGACCCTGAGGCTGCTCCCTGGGCCACCCTTTCCATGGGGAAATTCCTGCTGATGTCCCCACTGGCCCACTCTGAGGCTGCTCCCTGAGCACCCTTTCCACGCAGAAATTCCTGCTGCTGTCCCACCCTGAGTCTGCTCCCTCTTGTCACAGCCTGAGCACCTTTTCCATGCAGAAATTCCTGCTGATGTCCCCACCTGGCACACCCTGAGTCTGTTCCCTCTTGTCCTGTTGTCTCCTGGCTGCACACCCCGACCCCCCTGGCTGTCCCCTCCTCTCAGGGAGTTGTACAGAGCCACAAGGCACCCCCTGCTCCCCCTTTCCTCCCTCTGAGCCCCTTCCCAGCTCCCTCAGCCCCTCCTGGTGCTCCCTTTCCCTCTCAGGGCTGGGTTCAGCTCCAGCTCCCAGCGCAGCCGGGCACGAAGGGGCCCCGCTGTCCCCGGGGCTGGCAGGCGGTGCCAGCAGCAGGCTCGGTGCCAGGCGCCTGTGCCAAGCTGTCACAGCCCTGCCAGGGCCCTTGGGGACAGCCACTGCCTCCCTGTGTAACAGGACCCGCTGGCAAGTTACGACTTCAACAGCAACGACCCCGATCCGCAGCCCCGATACAGCGACGGCGACAAGAACTGGTGAGTGCTGGGTCCTGCCCAGCTCCCCACACTGCGGGGGTCAGCTCTGGGGGGGCTGTCCCAGGCCCCCCACCCCTCACAGGGTCACTCTGTGCCCCCCCAGGCACGGGACACGCTGTGCAGGGGAAGTGGCAGCTGTGGCCAACAATGGGATCTGTGGGGCAGGCGTCGCCTACAACGCCAAAATCGGAGGTGAGAGGTTGGTTCTATGGGAGGGATGATGGAAATGAGCTCCAGCCTCATGTGGGGATGCAGGAACCCAGGGGGAGCTGCTCTGGGCTTTACAGGGTTGGCAGAGTGGGTGTTGCCCCATTTAGGGATGCTCTGGGTTTTACAGGGGTGCCCAGGGTGGGTGTTGCCCCATTTAGGGATGCTCTGGGTTTTACAGGGGTGCCCAGGGTGGGTGCTGCCCCATTTAGGGGTGCTCTGGGTTTTACAGGGGTGCCCAGGGTGGGTGCTGCCCCACATCAGGGGTTTGATGCTCAGCCCAACACCCAGCAGGCTCAGGCTCAGCTGTGGAAGTGAGGGTGGCAAAGGGGGTTAAAATCTCCCTGGGCTTAATTACAAAAGGCTTAATGAGGAGCTTTGTGAAGTGGCTCATGGCAAGGCACACATGGCAGGGCACAGACCCATGGGGGACTGATCTCCTTAGGGCAGGGGCATGTGAAAGCTGCTCAAAGCTCTGGGGGGGCCTGGCAAGGTGTCCCCAGGCCCTGCCCTCAGGGTGGCACGTTGTGGCTCCTGTCCCCTTGGAGCCACCTCCTGGGTGCTGCCACCCCTCGGCCACGGCTGCCCCGTGCCTGCCCTCAGGTGTGAGGATGCTGGACGGCTCCATCATGGACATAGTGGAGGCCCAGGCCCTGAGCCTGCAGCCCCAGTACATCCACATCTACAGTGCCAGCTGGGGCCCTGAGGATGATGGCAGGACAGTGGATGGGCCTGGAGTCCTGGCTGCAGCTGCTTTCCACAAAGGAGTCATCCAAGTAAGCCCAGCCCTGCCCTTGGGGACACAGGGACATGAGGACATCCTGCTCAACCCTCTCTGCTCTTCAACAGGGACGGGGTGGGCTCGGCTCCATCTTCATCTGGGCCTCAGGTAATGGTGGCACCAACTATGACAACTGCAACTGCGACGGGTACACCAACAGCATCTACACGGTGTCGGTGGGCAGCGTGCTGGGGGACGGGCACCGGCCCCTCTACAGCGAGAGCTGCCCTGCCATCCTCACCACCACCTACAGCAGCAGGACCACCAGCAAGGTGCAGATTGTGAGTGTCACAGCAGCAGCTCTGGGGCTGACACAGATCCCAGCGTGGATTGTGTTGGTCCCAGTGTGCCTGAGCTTGGTGTCTGTGTAGAGGCCCAAAAGCTCAAAGGGATCTCAAAGGAGAATTTACTGAAGGAACCCAACCCCAGGGAGCTTTCCTGGGAGGAGTGCTGAGACTCCTCTGTAGGAGTGTCAGGGGGCAGGACAGTCAGGACAGATGGAGACGAGATCTCTGCAGCCAGGTCATGGAATTTGGGGTTTACTGCAAAGGGCCTGGGTGCAGGGCCCTGCTGGGAGCTGCAGCCACAGCTCAGAGCAGGACTGAGAGGAGAGAAGGGGAGAGAGGATGAGAGGGTAAGAGAGTAAAAAGGGGTAAGAGAGTGAAGTTCCTGTTCCAATACAATAAATTTTCTTCCGTTGAATATTCTAATTCTCACTAACCAATCCAGTACAACATACAGATCCTATAGCATTTCCATACAGCCTGTAAGAATCATTACATTACCATACTGTGCTACATTTTAAACCCTAAAAACTCCTCTTTGGGCCCTTCTGCCAGGCTAGCAGGGTCTGCTCTGACCCTTGGGCCTGCCTGCAAGCAGAGGGTGTTGTTCCATCAAAAGGGGATTACCTTCAGTTGGGCCACACCATTGTTTTCTAGCTGTTCAGTAACTGAGGGATCTCACAGTTTCCATATTCTCAAAATCTTTTGCCAGACAATCATATTGATAAGGCTTTCCTGTTTCATCTTCCCCAACACCCCTGTGTCCCCCACAGGTGACCACAGACCTGCACCACCGCTGCACAGACAAACACACGGGCACCTCGGCCTCGGCCCCGCTGGCTGCAGGAATGGTGGCCCTGGCACTGGAGGCCAAGTAGGTGACACTGACACACTACCCAGGGAGAGCTGGTGCCCAAGCAGGGATGAGAAAAGGGAGGGAAAGCAGGAAGGTTGGGGTGCAGAGTTGTGGGAGTGCTGTCCTCTGGAGTTCTTTGCTCCCATTTTGGCACTGGAGGAAGTCATGAGGGATCAGCTTGGGCCCAGATAATTGCTCTACCCACCCCACAAGAGCCAAATCTCCCCCTTAAGGACCAACCCAGACCTCTGTCCACACCCTCCTTGCTTCCAGCCCAGCCCTGACCTGGCGTGACCTGCAGCACCTGATCATCAGGGCCTCCAGACCCGCTCACCTGCAGGCAGAGGACTGGGCTGAGAACGGCGTCGGGCGCAGGGGTGAGTGCAGGGCTCGGCCTCTCAAACTCCTTCCTGCAGCCCCTGGTGGCACTGAGGGACTCACAGGTCACTTTTTGGGTGGCACCTGTGTCCCAGTGAGCCACTACTATGGCTATGGGCTGCTGGATGCGGGGCTGCTGGTGCAGGAGGCCATGACGTGGACAGGGACCCGGCCCCAGGAGAAGTGCTCAGTGCAGGCCATCCAGGTCCCCAGGTAAGGGACAGTGACCCCGGCTCCAGCCTCCCACAGGCACAGGGACTCAAAAAGTGAGTCTGCTGTGCATGGAGGCCACAGGGGAGGGAATGTCCTCACCTACAGCTTGTCTTTGTCAGGGACATCAGCTCCAAGCTCGTCATCTCCACGGATGCCTCCTCCTGCTCCAAGAGCATCCGCTCCCTGGAGCACGTCCAGGTGCAGCTGTCCCTGAGCTACAGCCGCAGGGGGGACCTGGTGGTGGCCCTGAGCAGCCCCATGGGCACCACGTCCACTCTGGTGACAGTGCGGTAAGGACAGAGGGGGCACCGGGGCTCCCACGGCCACCCCAGGGCCTGGAGAGTCCCAAAAAGGGCCCAAAACTCCTCTGGATCCCTGCCACGGGGGAGTGTCCCCTCAGAGAGAGCACAGGGTGACCCCTCAGGTCACCCCCTGCCCCTGCAGGGCCCTGGGCTGGCACTCCCAGCTCTGCTCTCCTCCTCCAGCCCCTACGACACCAGCCAGGATGGTTACCAGGACTGGACCTTCATGTCCACTCACTTCTGGGATGAGAACCCCAAGGGGATCTGGACCCTGCAGCTGGAGAACAGGGGTGATGCTGAGAACACAGGTGGGTGCCCCATTTTTACTGAGGTCACCCTGTGCTTGGTCATTCTTCCTTCTCCTCCTTGGATGGGAAATTTGTTGGCTTCTCCTTCCTGGCCATGAGCCCTCCTGTGTTGGCTTTGAGGGTCTGACTGGTCAGAACAGGGCCAGGAGCAGGACACAACCCCAAAACTTCCAGCCCCATGTCCCTCACATGGCAGGTCCCTGTCCCCAGGCCTCAAAGCTTCCAGCCCCATGTCCCTCACCTGGCAGCCCCTCTGTCCTCAGGCCCCAAAGCTTCCAACCCCCAAAACTTCCAGCCCCATATCCCTCCTGTCCCCAGCCCCCAAAGCTTCCAGCCCCATGTCCCTGACCTGGCAGCCCCATGTCCATCCTGTCCCCAACCCCCAAAGCTTCCAGATGCTGTCCCCTCCTGTCCCCCAAGCTTCCAGCCTCATATCCCTCACCTGGCAGCCCGTGTCCCTCCTGTCCCCAAAGCTTCCAGCCCCTTGTCTCTCCTGTCCTCAGACCCCAAATCTTCCAGCCTGCTGTGTCCCTCACCTGGCAGCCCCATATCCCTCCTGTCCCCAAAGTTTCCAGCCCCACGTCCCTCACCTGGCAACCCCCTGTCCCTCCTGTTTCCCAAAGTCTCCCAGCCCCATATCCCTCACCTGGCAGCTCCCTGTCCCTCATGTCCCCAGGCCCCAAAGCTTCCAGCCCCATATCCATGTCCCTCACAGTCCCCCAAAGCTTCCAGCTCCACATCCCTCACCTGGCACTCCCCTGTCCCTCCTTGTCCCCAGGCCAGCTGACCACCTTCATCCTGCACCTGCATGGCACAGATGAGGACATGCCAGCCCGGCGCTCCGCAGCCACTGCCACCGACGAGTGCCTCAGGAGGGACAAGCAGGGAGCCTGTGAGGGTGAGCGAGGCTTTGTGGGGACAGTGACATCACTCTGGTCCCCAGGGCCTCACCCCAGCCTCTCTCCACAGACTGTGGCAGCTCCCTGTACATCCACCACGGCTCCTGCCTGTCCTACTGCCCCCCACGCTACTACGGCCAGAGCCGCGGTGCCAGCCCCAGGGGCACTGCCCTCGTGTGTGCCAGCTGCCACCCCTCCTGCTACACCTGCCAGGGCTCCTGGGCCAACAACTGCACCTCCTGTCCCTCGGGCCACACCTTCCAGGACATCACCCACACGTGCCAGGAGCCCGCAGAGGGCTCCCCCGGCCCGGCCAGGCTGCGCAGGGACCTGGTGGTTGTCACTGTCCTGGCCTGCAGCAGCCTGGTTCTGGCAGGGGTGCTCTACCCCACCTACAGGGTGGGTTTCCGTGCTGGCAAAGGTGCCCTGTGCTGTCCCCGGGCCAGGAGGACAGTGTGACACCAGGGACAGGGCAGGGATCATTCCTGCCTTCCCAAATAAACCCGTTGTTGCCTTTCCTTTCCAAGGGTGATTCCCCTTCCCAGCAGCGCCTGTGAGGGGACAGTGATGGATTCCCCTTCCCAGCTGTGCGAGGGGACAGCGGTGGTGGCTCCTCCCACGCCCCTGGGGACAGGGACATGCCCAGAGGGACAGAGCCCTGTGCCCTTTCCCAGGCGCAGAGGGACGAGCTGTGACATGTCCCCAAACAGCTGCACCCGTGTGGCTTCCGGCACAGCCGAGGCCTCCAGTCCAGCCCAGAACCCTTCCAGAGTCCCCAGCTCCTGCTCACCAGCAGATTTAGGCTTTAAAAGGGGTCCTGGTGTGGCTGCACCCACAGCCACTCTGTCCCACGGGGACTGGCACAGTGGCAGCTGTGCCACAGCACATGGCACCGGTGGCACTGGGCACAGATGGCACAGGCCCTGTGCCAGCGCTCTGGACTGCCCCAGGACACTGGGGAGGTGTGGTTTGTGTCCCCCCCTTCCCCAGCACTGTGTGTTTGTTCAGCTGAAGAGTTTTGGGAATTAAGGCAGAGCCAGACATTTCTCCAAAGCTTATAATGACCCGTGAGAACCTTGGCTGGACCTTCCAGAGCAGGGGGAGGAGGGAGCCAGGATGGAGTTTGTCTCCAAGGGCAGGGGCTCTCCTCGGGGGCACCCCCAGGGATGAGCTGGGACCCCTGCAAACACCAAGGGAGAGTCCTGGCATCCATCCCAGGTCTGTAGGATGAGGTGTTGGATGCCCCCAAGCACAGCTTGTCCAGGCCTCTCCTGGAGGCGCTCCCCATCCTGGCCTAACCCTCAGTGGGCAGCTGGTGGGGCTGGAAGCGTCGCTGGATCTCGGGGCGCACGTCCTCCTGCACGGGGACAGACAGACGGGGTAGGGGCGGGCTGTGCCAGAGCGCCTGTCCCTCTGTCCCCATCCCCAGCCCTGTGTCCCCTTCCATTCCCACATCCCCTTCTCCATGTCCCCATCCCCATGCCCCCATCCCCATGCCCCTTTCCTGTCACCTTCCCATCCCCGCATCCCCTTCCTGTCCCCATTCCCAGCCTCACGTCCCCTTCCATTCCCATCCCCACATCCCCATCCCCTTCTCCATGTCCCCTTCCTGTCCCCATCCTCACATCCCCATGCCCGCGTCCCCATCCTCTCTCCTTCCCATCCCCACGTCCCCTTCCTGTCCCCATCCCCTTCCCCATCCCCACGTCCCCTTTCCTGTCCCCATCCCCATGCCCTGTGTCCGCTTCCTGGGTCCATCCATCCCCATCCCCACATCACTCTCGTCCCCATCCCCATGTCCCCAACCTGTCCCCTTCCTGTTCCCATCCCCATGTCCCCATCCCCAGTCCCACCTCCCCTTCCCCATATCCCCATCCCCACGTCCTACCGCCTGTCCCAGCTGCTCCAGCACTGGGATGAGGCGCAGCAACTCCTCATCCTCAGGGTCCCCAGACCACGGTGGCACCTGGATCCAGTTGGCAGCCTGGGGAGGGGACATGGAGAGGGTTGGACCCCGCACAGCTCCAACCAGGACACGTGAATCCCCCCGGAGTGGCACTGCCCTACCTGGGCAGGGAAGCCCTGCATGGTGTGGTCCAGGGCCACCATCGTGGCCAGGTCCCTGCCCAGCTGGGTCAGGTCCTTCCAGTAGCAGCCCTGGGAGCAGACACAGTCCTGCTGGGAGAGGCAGCGCCTGGCAGAGAGACAGAGCCGTGGGGAGCCTGCCCTGGCACACAGGGGGTGCCCAGCAGGGCACTGCCAGCACCATCACCTGATCAGCTTCTTCCTGGGGTCCAGCACCTCCAGGAGCTTCTTGGCATAGTCCTTCTTGGCAGTGGTGTAGATGAAGATCTGGCAGAGAGAGGGTGAAGATCCTGCATGGGCTGCTTGAGTCACCCCAAACCCCTCAGGGGTCACCCCAAAGACCCCAGGGGCTCTGGGTACCTCGTAGGTCTTGGAAATGCTCTCCAAGAACTCCTGCACGTGTGGACGCAGCTTCACGTGGACCTGGGAGGGAACAGCACCTTGGAGAACCTCCAGCACCCCCATCCTGACAGCGAGGGGAGCCCCAAGGGGGGTTCAGTGCCCTCAGCACGATCCCTCACCCCTCACCCATGGCATTCCAGAGCCCCTTCAGCCACAAGGGACATTGGCACCGAGGCCACACGGGGTGGCAGTGAAGAGCCACCTCAGCCACGGCCCCACATCACAGCTCCACGCCCACCTTGTAGGAGCTCGCCTGGAAGTCCGTGGTGAAGGTGGCCGTGGCATCCTTCTGCCCGTGGGCGAGCAGCGAGGAGTAGAGCAGGGTCCCGTCCTGGGGGCGGGGAACAGGGTCAGGGTCGGGAACAGGGTCAGGGTCGGGAACAGCCCCTGCAGAGCCCCCCAGACCCCTCCCCAGCTCACCAGCTCCAGGACCAGGGTGTGCTGCAGCTTCCTCCGCACCCTCCGTGCCCTCGCTGGGGTCAGAGCGCCAGGGCTCGGCCTGGAGGGGGGAAAACAGAGGGTCAGCACTGCTGGGGGGGCTGTTGGACCCCCACACATATCGGGGGGTTATGGGGACCCCCCTCACACTCACAGGCTGGGGGCTGCAGGGCCAGCAGGGTCCTGATGCTCCAGCTCAGGGAGCCCCGAGAAATAGAAGCCCCCGGGGCCGGGCGGTTCTGGGGGTCCCGCAGAGTCTGTGGGGCAGGGGGGTCCCATCAGCACATCCAGGGCAGCATGGGGCCTCTCATCATCCCTGGCACCACCTCAAGCTCCTTCCCATTCCTCTCATCATCCCTGGCATCATTCTGGGTCCCCACGAGCAGGGGGTCCCCTCTGGGTCCCCACGAGCAGGGATTTCCCCATGTACCCCGCAGGGATTTTGGGTCCCGTCAGCACATCCAGGGCAGCCCCCGTGCCCCGAGCAGAGATTTCCCCGTGTACCCCGCAGGGATTTCCGCGGGCACGGACGCGCTCACCGCTGTCCCCGGGGCTCCCCTCGGGTCCCCGCCGGACCAGGCGCCCCTTGCCGGGCGTGCTGGGCGAGCCGGGCACCCGCGCCCACCCCCGCGGGCCGCGCTCCCCCTCTCGGTGCCGGCTCTCGGCCCGAGCACGAACCGCAGCCCTCGGGGTGCGGAGCCCCTGCTCCTCCCTCGGGGGTTTCTTCGTGCGTGGGGTGGCCCCCAAACCCGCCATGGATGGGACCCTGCCAGGGACAATCCCCCCTCCTCCCACAGCCCCAAATTAACCGTGGGGTGGGGATGGGAGGGAGGGTTTTATAGGGTGGAGGCACCTTTACAGCCCAAATTCCACCTGGAATCACTCAGATTTCACTGGCACCAGCTGGGCTCAGCTCTGGGCTCCCCAGCTGCTCCCGGGGCTCATTTCTGGCTCCTGGTGGTGCCACCCGATGTGCCAAGGACCCTCCTGGGCTGGCAGCTGCCGAGTTTGGGGACAGCCCCAGCCACATGAACTGGAGGGTCTCAGCTTCCCCTGGCACCGGCTCCGAGCCCACCCCAAGGGACCCCTGAGTGTCCCAGAGCCCCCCCAGTCACATCCTGTCCCCACAGGGGCCCCGCCACCAGCCCCAGGGTTGGGTTACGGCCGGGGGGGACACGCTGGGCTCCGGCGGAAGGGAGATAAGCGAGAGGGCCCCGACCCCGGCAGGCAGAGCCTGGCACGGAGCCATGGACAGACACAGCGACACGGGCTGGGAACGGCTCAGGGGCTCGGAGCGGGGACACGGAGCGAGCCCCAATCGTGGGGACACGGAGGGGACACCCCAAAGTAGAGGGACACAGAGGGGACCCCCTGAAATGGGAGGGACACTGAAGAACCCCCCTCCTCATGGGGACACACAGGGGATCCCCTGACGTGGAGGGACACAGAGGGGACCCCCTGCTCATGGGGACACAGAAGGGACACGGAAGAGCCCCCTCTTGCTCATGGGGACACAGAGGGGACCCCCTGAAGTCACAGAGGAGCCCCCCCTGCTCATGGGGATGTAGAGGGGACCCCCTGAAAAGAGAGGGACACGGAGGAGCCCCCCTGCCCACAGAGGGGACCCCCCCTGAAAAGGGAGGACCCCCCGGGCCATCTCCAGCCAGCAAGGGACTCGCAGCAAGCGAGGGCATAAACAATTTATTTCCTGCAAAAAACCCAATAAATTACCACCCCCCTCCACCCCCCCGCGGACCCCAAGCACGGCGCGATGGGTGGGGGGTCCATTGCCGGGAGGAGGGCACGGGGAGGGTTCGGTGCCCGGTGGGAGCCCCGGTGTGCCCGGGCGGTGCCCGCGGGGCCGGGCTCAGGGCGGCCGGGGGTGCGGGCAGTGCCGCGCCGCCTCCCGCACCAGCCGCGCCTCGCGGGCCGTCCAGGGCCGGGCGTAGCCGTCGGGGGGCAGCAGGACGCGGTTCAGGGTGTGCTCGTGGTTCACGTGGCGCCGCGCCATCAGCACGTACTCGGCTCCCTCGAGCAGCGCGGGGCAGCCGCAGGTGCTGGGCACCCACAGGTACTCCCGGGCCACCAGCGGGAAGCGCTGCCGGTACCGAGCCTCCACCGCCACCTCGTAGCGCGTCTCCCGCCCCACCAAGCGCCGAGCCAGGATCCGCCCGTGGAACACTGCGGGGGGAGGATGGGGCAGCCTGAGCGCCTCCCTGTCCCTGGCATCGCCCTGAGCGCCTCCCTGCCCATGGCAGCGCCCTGAGTGCCATCCTGGCCCTGGCATCACCCTGAGCCCTCTGCCATCCTCTGGCATCACCCTGAGCGCTTTCCTGCCCCTGGCATCACCCTGAGACCTTTCCCACCCTCTGGCATTACCCTGAGACCTTTCCCACCCATGGCATCATCCTGAGCCCTTTCCCACCCATGGCATCATCCTGAGCTCTTTCCTGCCCCTGGCATCTCCCTGAGCCCTTTCCCACCCATGGCATCACCCTGAGCCCTTTCCTGCCCCTGGCATCACCCTGAGCTCTTTCCTATCCTTGGCATCTCCCTGAGCCCTTTACCACCCTCTGGCATCACCCTGAGCGCCTCCCTGCCTCAGGCATCACCCTGAGCTCTTTCCCACCCATGGCATCACCCCAAGCTCCTTCCCATCCCTGGCATTGTCTCTGGCATCACCCCAAGCTCCTTCCCATTCCTCTCATCATCCCTGGCATCGTTCTGAGCCCCTTTCCATCCCCTCATTGCCTCTGGCATCACCCTGAGCACATTCCCGTCCCCAGCACCGCCCTCAGTATCACCCCGAGCTCCTTCTCGCTTCTGGCAATGTCCCTGGCCATGTCCTTGTCCCTGTCCCGCCCCCGGGACCCTCCCGAGCCCCTCCCGGCCCGGCTCTCACCGAAGTCGCTCTGGCAGAAGTGCCGGATGCGCTGCGAGCGCCCCTTGGGCGGGCGGCACCTCCCGCAGCGCCCTGCGGGGATAAAACTGCAGCAATTTAGGGGCAGAGGGGACTCCTGACCCCCAAAATCCCCCTCACACAGCCTTGGGAGAGGAGACTGAGAGTCCACACCCCAGAGAGGGTCACACGGGGCTCCTGAGAGCCCTGGTGAGGGATTTCAGGGTCATTTTTAGGGTATTCCCGCACCTGGGCAGCCCAGGATGCTCCAGCAGGGGCCTGGGGGTGCTGTGGGGACCCCCGAGGATGTACCTGTGGCATCCCCATCCTGGCTGCGGCCCGGGGGGCTCCTCGGCGGTGGCTCCGTGGCCAAACCCCGGGGCCGCGGGGGCTGCGGGGGCTCCGGGGGCTGCGGGGGC
>JAWWEX010000126.1:1769711-1791460 GCA_035583215.1 Arremon brunneinucha | reverse complement strand
TATATTATATTATATTATATTATATTATATTATATTGTATTGTATTGTATTGTATTGTATTGTATTGTATTGTATTGCAATATATTATATTGCATTGTATTATATTATATTGTAATATATTGTATTATATTGCAATGTATTGTATTAATTATATTATGTTTTGTTATGTTATATTATATTACATTGTATTATATAACATATAATATATAATATAATATATATTACATTATTATACAATATAATATAAATATATTATATATTTATATAAATATATACATATCTATTATTTATATATTTTATAAATATATATTATATTTTATTATATCATATAAATGATATATATTATAACATATATTATATAAATATATTATTTAATATATGTTATTTATTAATATATTAATATATAGTAATATAATATAAGTAAATTATATCATATTATATCGCATTGTATTATATTATAAAATCATATACCAAAACTATATTAAAGAAAGAGAAAGAATATATCAGAAAGTTAGAAAAAAAAATATAATAAAAACCCGTGACAGACTCAGAGAGTCCGACACAGCTGGCTGTGATTGGCCACTAAATTAAAACAATTTACGAGCTTAATAAACAATTCTCTAAATCACATTCTAAAGCAGCAAAACAGAGAAGCTGAAGTTTCCCAGGAGAAAAATTTTCATATTTAATGAAAATTCCTGTCGAAGGGATTGCTCATAAAATATCACACAGGAGAGAAGGGAAGCAGCGCGGAAAGGAACACAAATCTCTCCCTGGGTGCCCTGGTCAGTCCCACCGACCTCTTTGCACCTGGAGTTGAACATCTCCTCCACCTTCCTCCTGGTCTCGGGCACGTAGCACTTCTTCAGCAGGGGGAAGTAGTGTGGGTACTTGAGGGTGACCTTCAGCTTCCCATCCTCTGTCTTCTCCAGGGAGTTCAGGAAATCCTCAGGGAGCCCCCCTGGGGAAAGAGCAGGCAGGGGCTGAGCTCAGGATTCTCCAGGAATTCTCTGGGACCATCCAGTGTGAGCCCTCCATACCCAGCTCCTCCCTGGAGAAGGGCAGGAAGGTGGTGTCCTCGTTGAGGTTCTTGTTGAAGTCGATGCACAGCACGCTCAGCTTCTTCTTGATAGCTTTGATTTTCTTCAAAACGCAAAAAAATTGGAGAGAAATCAGAGTCGGGGGGGCACTCAGGCTGTTCCCACCCTGCTGAGCTGCCCAGCTCTGAGCCAGCCCAATTAATGATGGTGCACAATTAATGGTGGTGAGCCAGCAGGCCAGAAAGGCTCCCTGGGATCACACCTGGCAGGGCTCAGCCACCTCAGCAGGTCCTGCCTGTTCCCTGCTGCCTCAGGAGCTGCAGGTGCTGCAGTAACAACCTCCCCTCTCCTGATTTCCCATTTCCTTCTGGTTTTAACCCAGTTTTGAGCTCCTGTGCTGGTGCATGGTAAGAGAGGGAAGCTCCTGAGCAGCTCATCCCAACTCCAGCCCTTGGCATGTGGGGATTTGGTGATAATTCCCCAATTTCACCTCCCCAGGAATTCCTCAACTCATACTTTGTTAAAATCACCCTTTCAACAGAAAGGAAAAAGGGGGAGCTGGAGACATCACCCAAAATCACCAGAATTGGGGGCAAAACCCAAACCTGAGCCTCACACCCTGCCCTGAGCCCTGCCACAGGGGGAATGGATTCAGACTGGCAGGAAATAGGATTAGATGGGATTTTAGGAAAAAAATTCCTTCCTGTGAGGATGCAGAAGCCCTGGCACAGATTGCCCAGAGCAGCTGTGGCTGCCCCTTCCCTGGAAATGTCCAAGCCAGCTTGGAGCCACCTGGGACGGTGGAAGATGGGCTTTAAGGTGCCTTCAGCCCAAACCATTCCAGGATTCTGTGCTCTCACCTCCTGTGTCTCCTCGGGGAGGTGGAGCCCGTTCCTCTTCCCCAGCTTGATCAGCCTCTCCAGGTACCTCTTCGCCTCAGGCTTCAGGGATGCACTCTCTGCTTTCTCCTGGAAAACAAAACAAATCCCTCCTCCTCAGGGAGCTGCAGGAAGCTCCTTCCCAGTGGGAGTTCTGGGACCACCAGAGACCCAGCAGCAGATGGAAAAGCCCCAGGGAAGGCTCTGGTTTGGTGCAGAGGTTCCTGTGTCACCTCGGGGCAGGGATTCCTCCCAGACTGCTTTAAACACATCACCTTTGCGCCATGTCAGCATTTTGGGGGGCACTTTTGGGGGCATCAGCACTCAGGGGGGTTGGATTCACCAACAAAGGGGTGATCAAGGTTCTGAGTGAGGGGGCAGAGCCCTCAATCCCAAATTCCCCATCCCAAATTGGCTCTCCCAAAAAATCCCTCACTCCAGCTGCGCCACTCTGCCGTGATCACACCCGCCCCACTCCTGCATCCTTCCCTCCTCAGCTTTGGGATGAAGGAAAAGGATTTGCTGGAATTCCAGGGGGTTCCAGCCAGAAAGGGGACCCACCTGGAGCCACACAATCCTCTGGTACACGTCCTGCCTCATGCTCATCTCCACGTCAAACTCCGAGAGCTTCTTGTCGGCCTCGGTGCTGGCGGCGCGGATGGCCTTGCAGGGGGACACGTGCTGGGGGAAGTCCAGCATGTTCCTACGGACTGGGGGGACAAAAAGGGACAGGGATGGTGGCTCCACGTCCCAGTGAACACCCACAGGCAGGCTGGCAGCCCCAGAGCCTTTGCCTCCCCTCACACACACACGAGGGGAGAGGTGGGAGGCTCATCCACTTCTCCTCCTGCTCAGCACATCCACCTGCTGGATTCCCATCACAATCCTCCTAAAATCCACGGGAATTCTGTGCCTGTGAGCCCCCAAAAGTTTTGCACAGGAGGTTTGGGGAGTTCTGTGCAGGACTTGATGCTCCCTTCCAGCTCCAGAATTCCATTATTCCTGATGGCAGGGATGGCACATTCCCTGCTGCCCAGCACATCCACCTGCTGGATTCCCACCACAATCCTCCTAAAATCCACGGGAATCCTGTGCCTGTGAGCCCCCAACAGCTCTGACATCACAGGCAGTTTTGTGCAGGGCTCGATGCTCCCTTCCAGCTCCAGAATTCCATCATTCCTGATGGCAGCAGCTCCTGCTCCCTTTGGTCCCTTCCCTGCTGCCCAGCACACCCACCCGCTGAACTCCCACCAAAATCCTCCCAAAATCCACAGGAATTCTGTGTTTGTGAGCCTACAAAAGCTTTGCCAGCACAGGAGGTTTGGGGAGTTCTGTGCAGGACTTGATGCTCCCTTCCAGCTCCAGAATTCCATCATTCCTGATGGCAGGGATGGCACATTCCCTGCTGCTCAGCACATCCACCTGCTGGATTCCCACCAAAATCCTCCCAAAATCCACGGGAATTCTGTGCCTGTGAGCCCCCAAAAACTCTGACATCACAGGAGGTTTGTGGAGCTCTGTGCAGGGCTCCATGCTCCCTTCCAGCTCCAGAATTCCATTATTCCTGATGGCTCCTGCTCCTTTTGGTCCCTTTCCTGCTGCCCAGCACGTTCCCCTGCTGGATTCCCACCATAATCCTACTAAAATCCAGGAGAATTCTGTGCCTCTGAGCCCCCAACAGCTCTGCCAGCACAGGAGGTTTGGGGAGTCCTGTGCAGGACTTGATGTTCAGTTCCAGCTTGAGGAATTCCATCATTCCTGATGGTAACAGCATTCCCTGTCTCCTTTAAGCCTCAAAGTGGGACAATCCCTTCCTACACACATTTCCCAAAAAGCCACCACGCCCCAGGTGCGCCCTGTGCTGATGCAATTCCTCGGAGGAAAGCAGGGAGAACATTCCCTGCTGCCATCCCTGCAGAAGCTCCAAGAGCAGCACTCCAGGTGCTCTCCAGACACCTGGATCCCCTCTCCAGGAGAAGCTGAACAGGCAGCTCAGCCAGGGAAGTGCTGACAGCCCTGCTGAGATGAACATTCCTGCTGCTGAGCAAGAGGAATTATTTTTTCCCTATTATCTTAGGAAAAAAGAACAGGGAGAAGAGGAAGATGAGGCTGCTCCCCGCCCCAGACAGGTGGGACAGCTCGAGCAGCCCAGGTGTCACGAGGAGGGGCCACCTGAATTGTCACCCTGCTGCAAATAAACCACCAAAACTGCACAAAAAATCCCAGCAGGATTTATTCTCCTAAAAATTCCCAGCAGGATTTATTCTCCCAAAAAATCCCAGTGGGATTTACTATCCCAAAAATTCCCAGCAGGATTTATTCTCCTAAAAATTTTCAGCAGGACTGACTGTCCAAAAAAATCCCAGCAGGATTGACTCTCCTAAAAAATCCCAGCAGGACTGACCCTACCAAAAATCCCAGCAGGATTTACTCTCCCAAAAAATCCCAGCAGGACTGACCCTACCAAAAATCCCAGCAGGATTTATTCTCCAAAAAATCCTGGCAGGATTTACCGTCCCAAAAAAAAATCCCAGTGGGATTTATTCTCCCCAAAAAAATTCCAGTGGGGTTGACTCTCCCAAAAATTAGAGTGGGATTTATTCTCCAAAAAAATCCCAGCAGGATTTATTCTGCCAAAAAATCCCAGTGGGATTTACTATCCCCAAAAATCCCACCAGAACTGACTCTCCCCAAAAATCCCAGCAGAAGTGACTCTCCCAAAAAATCCCAGTGGGATTTACTTTCCCAAAAAAATCCCAGCAGGATTTATTCTCCCAAAAAATCCCACCAGGACTGACTCTCCCAAAACAACCCAGCAGGATTTATTCTCCAAAAAATCCCAGTGGGATTTATTCTGCCAAAAAATCCCAACAGGATTTATTCTCCCAAAAAATCCCAACAGGATTTATTCTCCCAAAAATATCCCAGCAGGAAAAAGGCCCATGGAGAGACATTTGCCCAGTGCCCCAGGGAAAACTGAGGAAGGAGGTGAGAGTTTCTTGGATCTTTTCTGCTTTTGTTCCCACTGGTGACACATGAAAGCCAGGACAGCCTTGGCAAAGCAGCTGCCAAAGGGCTGCCCTTGGGTTCATTTGTTTTTCCAAATCTGTTCTTTGTGCTGGTTCCTTGCTGTATAAACATTAACTGGGAGTAAAACCAACATTCTGCTGGCAGCCACAGGGAGGGAAAAGCAGGTGACAGCACAGAGCTAAAAAAAAAAAATAAAATCCAAAATTCTTAATAATCGTGGGAGGGGTTGGAAGTGAGCTCAGAGCTCAGCCCTGCTGTGGGCAGGGACATCTCCCACTGCCCCAGGGGGCTCCAACCTGGCCTTGGACCCTTCCAGGGGGCAGCCAGAGCTGCTCTGGGCAGGCTCAGAGCCTCCCTCTACTGTAAAATTGGGCAATACCCCTGACTCTGTGATATCAGAAGGCTAATTAATCACTTAATTATACTACATTACTATTTTATACTATATTACACTACTCTAAACTGAAATTGTACAAACACTCAAAATCTTGTGGCTGTCTCCTGTCAGGACACAGCTTGTAGAGATTGGTTAAGAAAACAAAACACTCACACTAGAATATAATCAAATTCTTTCTGGTAAATAATTGAACACATCCACGTGTTCCAAAACACAGGAGCAGCAAGTAAGAATTGTTTTGATCTTCTCCAGCTTCTCCCTTCCAGCTTGAGGAATTCCATTATTCCTGATGGCAGGGACGGCACATTCCCTGCTGCTCAGCACATCCACCTGCTGGATTCCCACCACAATCCTAAAATCCACAGGAATTCTGTGCCTGTGAGCCCCCAAAATCTCTGCCCCAGCTCTGCCAGCACAGGAGGTTTGGGGAGTTCTGTGCAGGGCTCCATGCTCAGTTCCAGCTTGAGGAATTCCATCATTCCTGATGGCTGCTACTCCCTTTGGTCCTTTCCCTGCTGCCCAGCATGTCCATCTGCTGGATTCCCACCAAAATCCTCCTAAAATCTACAGGAATTCTGTGTTTGTGAGCCTACAAAAGCTCTGCCAGCACAGGAGGTTTGGGGAATTTTGTGCAGGGCTCGATGCTCCCTTCCAGCTTTTGGAATTCCACAATTCCTGATGGCAGCAGCATTCCCTGTCACCTTTAAAGCTCGAATTGGGACAATCCCTTCCTACAGACACTTCCCCAAAAGCCACCACGCCCTGTCCTGATGCAATTCCACGGAGGAAAACAAGAACATTCCCTGCTGCCATCCCTGCAGAAGCCCCAAGAACAGCACTCCAGCAAAAACCTGAGACAGAGCGAATCCTGTCTGTCTGTCTGTCTGTCCACACAATGTCAATGCCACATCCCGGCATCCATCCCATCCCACCCCTGCCAGCAGGATCAGCCTCCCCACCTGTGTATTCCACCTCCACGTCGGCCAGAGCCTTGAGGGTGTTCTCGTAGGAGACCTCGCCGCGCTCCTGGGCTCCCACGCGGTCGTACACGAGCTTGGTGCTCTCGGTCAGCTCGGCCGCCATGGCCTCGATCTGCTCGGCCGTCAGGTCCCAGCGCAGCTGGCTGGCCAGGGGACGCGGGGCCTGGCTGTCCACGACATTCCCTGCGGGGCAGAATTCCAGGGAGGGCCCCAGCGTTGGGGATTGGCGCTGGGATCATGTCCCGGGAGATTCCCGAGAAATGCTGCACCGAAACCCGACCCCGTGCCCGGCCCGGTGTCCCTGCCAAGGTTGTCCTGCTCCGGGACAGAGGTGACCTGGCGGCACAGGAGACCCCGGCCAGCCTGAGGGGCCGCCCCCGGTCCGGTCCCGCCGCCCCCGGTCCGGTCCCACCGCCCCAAAGCTCTCCCCGGTGTCCCCGCTCTCCCCGGTGTCCCCGCGCCCCCCATCCCGCCGGTACCTGTCGGAGGGGCCATGTCGGCGGTGCCAGGGATACCGGGAGGCCCCACGCTGCTGACGAGGCCGGGAGGAAACCGGGCCGGCCCCACGCACCGAGCATGTGCCCCGACCGGAGAGGCGGGCGGGAGAGCGGGGCATGCCGGGAGCCTGGAGGACCGGGCCGCTCCCGCCCGCAGCGCACCGCACCGGGACCGGGCAGCGGGGGCGGCTCATCCCCGCCGCGACCCTCAGAGCCGGCCGGGAGCGGCCCCGGGGCGGGCGCGGGGCGGGCGCGGAGCATCCCCGGGTCCCGCCCGCCCGTTCCCATGGCAACGCCCCCGCGCGTTGCCGTGACAACGCAGCATCTCTATGGTATCGGTGTGGGCGGGGCTTCCTCCATAGGCCACGCTCATTCTTGTGCTATGGGGAGGGGCGGGGCCGCAGCGGAGCCGGCGCGCGGCGGGCGCGGCGCATGCTCAGTGCGGGAGCGCGCCCGGCCCAGGCGAGTGTCCGGTGAGCGCGGGGGGACCGGGGGACACCGGGAGCGGGATGGGGGCACAGGGAGCGGCCCTCCGCCGGGACCCCTCCGCCTCCGGACCCGCTGGAGCCGGGCCGTGCTGCCGCCGTTCTGTTCCGCCTGGGGGCAGCGGCACCGGGGGGTACCGGGTGCACCGGGGCCTGGGGGGGGCGGGACCGGACGGGACGGGACGGGACGTACCGGGAGCGGGCTGTGCCCTCCGTTGGGACTTGTGTGTCTCCGGTGCTGCTGGTGCCAGGCCCGGGAGTCGCCCGTCCCGGTCCCGGTGAGCGCACCGGTACCCGGCGGATTCCCCGGTTGCCTCCACCGGGGCAGGGTCCGGGCGGTGCTCGCGGGGCTTTGGGGACACCGGGGAGCGGCGCCTTGCCCTCTCCGCCCGGTGGGTCCAGGCGCTGTCGGGGAACGGAAGCCAAGCGGGCCCGGTGCTGCTCCGGGGGCTCTGGGCGGACGGGACCGGCTCAGCTCCGGTGGGCTCGCGTTAAACGGAGCTCGTGTCTCCGTTAACTGAGCCTGGCTGTGCTACAAACCCACTTAAAGTGCGGGGAGTTTGCTCTGGGAATTCCCAGCCCCGGGTGCTGCTGATTGGGCTCTCGGTGCTTTGGGATTTCCCTCCCTGTTCCATGCCAGGACGGGCTGGCACTGCCCGGGATGCCAGGGCTGCCAAACTCCTCCTGGGCTCTGCTTTGGGGCCACCAAAATCCTCCTAAACTCCTCCTGGTTCTGGTTTGGGGCCACCAAATTCCTCCTAAATTCCTCCTGCTCCTGGCTCTGCTTTGGGGCCACTAAAATCCTCCTTGGGGCTGCCAAATTCCTTCTTGGTTTTCCTTTAGGGCCACCAAACTCCTCCTAAATTCCTCCTGATCCTGGCACTGGTTTGGGGCTACCAAATTCCTCCTTGGCTCTGCTTTGGGGCTACCAAATTCCTCCTTGGCTCTGGTTTGGGGCCACCAAATTCCTTCTGCTCTTGGCTCTGCTTTGGAGCTATCAGATTCCTCCTGGTTCTGGTTTGGAGATGCCAAATTCCTCCTGAATTCCTCCTGCTCTTGGCTCTGGTTTGAGACCACCAAATTTCTCCTAAATCCCTCCTGCTCCTGGCTCTGGTTTGGGGCCACCAAATTCCTCTGAAATTCTTCCTGCTCTTGGCCCTTGGTTTAAGGAGCAAGAAAATTGGGAGTTTTTTTTTCCTGGTGAGTTCCAGGGATTTCAACACCTCTGGGTGCTTCCCTTGGCATGGTTGTGCCAAGCAGAGGGCGAATCCAAACCTGGAGGATTCCTAAAGAAAATAAAGAATGTTCTGGAGTTCTTACCCCCTCCAAATCCATTCTGACCTCCTCAGCACCTCCCTGAGGGGCAGCAGCACCAAAACCCTTTTCCCTTTTGTGTTTCATTGCCTGGTTTGTGTCTCTGCAGGATTTTTTGGGAAGCCAGGAGGGCGGCAGCACCAAAATCCTTTTCCCTTTTGTGTTTCAATGTCTGGTTTGTGTCTCTGCAGAATTTTTTGGGAAGCCAGGAGGGCAGCAGCACCAAAAACCCTTTTCCCTTTTGTGTTCCAATGTCTGGTTTGTGTCTCTGCAGGATTTTTTGGGAAGCCAGGAGCGGTGGAGCCCAGCATGGCAGACCAGAAGCGTCTGGCCTTCTCCATCATCCAGTTCCTGCACACCCAGCTCCAGAACGGGAGCATGTCCCCAGATGCTCAGGAGAGTTTGGAAGGTGGGTGGATCTGCCTCTGTCAGGCCAAAATTTGGGAGAATTTCACCATTTTTTCCCACTTTTCTACCCCTGGCTTGGCTGGGCTTCTCCCGCTGCTGAACCTCGCTGGAATTTCGGAGTTGATTTTTTCCTTTTGGGATTTATCCAGGGATGCTGGTGGCTTGTGTGGCTTCTGATCTCTGCCAAGAGCAGCTTAGCTGGATGTACCTGGCTCAGAATCCTCCCTGATCCCTGCTTGGAGACTCAGAGGGTTCATCCAGGCCAAGCTCTGTGGGATGAGAAATCAGAATTCCGTGGCTCCAGAGAAACTTTTTGTGCTCCTGGAGTTGTTTCTCCTCTTTTGCTTCCCAAAATGTAATCCCTCAATGTTTTTCCAGCCCTTTCCAAAGGGCAGGGATCTTAAAAGGTCTCCTTAAGGGGATTAAGGTTTAGCCCTTGGTTTGTGGGTTTGTCACAGTGAAAGGAGCGTGGCTGTGGGGTGGGGGGACATTGCTGGGAGTGGGATATTTTGGGATGAAAAATGTGGCAGGAAGGCTCTGGGAGGCTCTGCTTTTCCCTGGGAGCAGCTTCCCAAGCCTGAGGGAGGGAGGAGGTGGCTCAGGGTTCCCAGAGTGAGGGGAATGTTTGGGTCTGGAGTGATGGGGAAGGATTTTTCCTTGGAATTCTGGGCCATTCCCACATTCCTCAGCTGTGGGAATGCTGCTGCAGCCCCAGCCTGATTCACTTCCAACCCCAGGAATTATTCAGGGAGTGGGAATTGGGACTGGCTCCATCCAGGAGATCCAGAGGGAAGCTTTGCCCAGCTCTGAATTTTGGCAAAATTTGAAAATACAGCCCCAAAAATCCCAGCTGGTGTGGGGGAAATATTGGGATTTTTTCCTGTTTTTTTGAGATGAGGGAGAATCCCTCAGAGGATGGGAATTGGGACTGGATTAATCCAGGAGGTCCAGAGGGAAGCTTTGCCCATCTCTGAGTTGGTAAAATCTGGGGATACAGCCCAAAAATCCCATCTGGTGTGGGGGAAATATTGGAATTTTTTTCATGTTTTTTTGAGAGATTAATATTTATTAATTAATGACCTGATTCTCCTTATCCAGTGGCCATCCAGTGCCTGGAAACAGCATTTGGGGTCTCCATGGAAGACCAAAGCCTGGCTGTGTCCCAGACCCTCCCCGAAATATTTGAAGCCGTGGCAGGGAAGGTGAGTGAGAGCCCTGGGATGTTCCCTTTTCCCTGAATTCTTCTGGATTTTCCAGGAGGCTGCTGCTCCCCTCAGAGAGAGTGGGAGGGGAACGTTTAGGGCTGGAAAAAATTGGTGGGAATTGTGGGGATGCTCAGCTCAGCTTGTGCCTCTCCTTGGAAGGAGCTGGAACACTCCAGGACGAGCTCAGAGCCCGTCACCCCCTCAGAAGATGACGTGGCTGAGGCTGAAAGGCTCAAGACTGAAGGTACCAAACACCTGGAGCTGCTGGATAACAAGGGTTTGGTGCTAATTGGGAGGGCATCTCAATTCCCTGGCACCTGGAGTTGGAGGAGAAAAGGGAATGTTTTCTATTTTGTTTTCTATTTTGTTTTTTGTTTTGTTTTCTATTCCTGCCTCTTGCTCTGCTTGGGCTGTAGGAACGTGGGGAGGTTTTGCTGTTGGATCAGTGGGATTTTTATCCCAAAAATCCTGTGGGGTGTGGAGCAGAGCATCCATCCTTCCTGCTCTGTGCATGGTTTTTTTCCTGGGAAAAATGGGATGGGTGTGGGTGCAGCACCTGTGGGGTGGTTTTTGGGATTCAGGCTCAGGAATGGGGGAATTTCCAGCACAGCCTCACTGCTGGCCCTGCCCCACGCTGACAAACCTCTCCCCTGTGCTATTTCCATGCATCCAGCCCTTTGCTTTGGTTTATCCCATTTTTTTTCCCACTCTCCTTTCAGGAAATGACCAAATGAAGGCAGAAAACTTTGAGGCTGCCGTGTCTTTTTATGGAAAAGCCATCGAGTTGAACCCAGCCAACGCCGTTTATTTCTGCAACAGGTACTGGGCAGCTCCCCCTGCTCCAGAATGCCCAAAAAATCCCATTTTTCAAACGATCCTGTGGAGTTTTTGAACAGTTTCTTGCTCATTGTGGGATTGTGCCGTGTTTTGGTGCATCCTGGGATCTCTGTGTGGGATATAGGTGTGGAAATTACCTTTATCAGACCTTTATCAGATGAGGGATGCCATGGAATGGGATCTGCTTCCATGCACAGTGGGATGTGCTGGGAATTCAGGGAGGAATGAGGAGCTGGAGGCTCCTCATGGAGAGTTAAGGGAGCTGTCTGTGCAGAATCAGCAGTGGAAGGAGGGAGGTTTTTGTGTTTCTCAGGCAATACTTGGATAAAACAGATTTTGAACTTTAATTTGATTCTGTCCAGGTAGGAATGTTTGAAATCTCAGATTGTAGGAATGTTTGAAATCTCAGATTATATCGAGGTAGGAGTGTTTGAAACCTCAGATTGTAGGAATGTTTGAAATCTCAGATTCTATCCAGGTGGGAATGTTTGAAATCTCAGATTGTATTCAGGTAGGAATGTTTGAAATCTCTGGATTCTATCCAGGTAGGCATGTTTGAAATCTCAGATTATATCCAGGTAGGAATGTTTGAAATTTCAAATTGTATCCAGGTGGAAGTGTTTAAAATCTCTGGATTATATCCAGGTAGGAATGTTTGAAATCTCATATTGTAGGAATGTTTGAAATCTCACATTATATCGAGGTAGGAGTGTTTGAAACCTCAGATTCTATCCAGGTGGGAATGTTTGAAATCTCAGATTGTAGGAATGTTTGAAATCTCAGATTCTATCCAGGCAGGAATGTTTGAAATCTTAGATTATTTCCAGGTAGGAATGTTTGAAATCTCAGATTCTATCCATGTTTGAATGTTTGAAATCTCAGGATTATATCCAGGTAGGAATGTTTGAAATCTCTAGATTATATCCAGGTAGGAATGTTTGTAATCTCAGATTGTAGGAATGTTTGAAATCTCAGATTATATCGAGGTAGGAATATTTGAAATCTCAGATTATATGCAGGTGGGAATGTTTGAAATCTCAGATTGTAGGAATGTTTGAAATCTCAGATTGTAGGAATGTTTGAAATCTCAGATTATATCCAGGTGCGAATGTTTGAAATCTCAGATTCTATCTGGGTAGGAATGCTTGAGATCTCACGATTATATCCAGGTAGGAATGCTTGAAATCTCCAGATTCTATCCAGGTGGGAATGTTTGAAATCTCAGGATTATGTCTGGGTAGGAATGCTTGGCTCCTCCCTCTGGGCTCACATCTCCCAGTGGGATGCTGTAGCTCTTATCAGCCATGCAGTGACATTCAACAGCCTCTTATCAGCAGATATCTGCCCATTTATGGAAGAGATAAGGAAAACTGCCCACTGAACAGAAGCCATCTGCCATCCAGGTGGCAGATAGAATCCAATTTGCTTGGCAATGCAGGGGATTGTGGATTTTTCCCGTTTTTCCAGAGCTGCTGCCTACAGCAAACTGGGGAATTACGCGGGAGCCGTGCGGGACTGCGAGCGCGCCATTGGCATCGACCCCAGCTACAGCAAAGCCTACGGCAGGATGGGGTGAGCAGCCTCCTCCTGGGCAAATTCCCACCTTTCCTTGGGAATTCTGCAGCCCTGCACACCCCAGAACAGGGATTTTATCCGTTTGGTCCACCATGAAAAAATTCCTGCAGTTTCGGCTTTTTAGGGTGGAGAAAAATTCAGATTTTTCAATTCTAAGAAGGTTGGTGGGACAGCAGCTGCGTAAAACAAATGACTAAAAAATTCCTCTTTGATTTTTATTTTCTTTTCATCTTTCCTTGGGAATTCTGCAGCCCCGCACACCCCAGAACAGGGATTTTATCGGTTTGGTCCACCATGAAAAAATTCCTGCTGTTTTGGTTTTTTAGGGTGGAGAAAAAATTCACATTTTTCAATTCTAAGAAAGTTGGTGGGGACAACAATTGGATTAAAAAAGGTGACAAGAAAACCTTTCTATGACTTTGAATTTTCTTTTTGTTCCCAGCTTGGCCCTGTCCAGCTTAAACAAACACACAGAAGCCGTTGTTTACTACAAAAAAGCTCTGGAGTTGGATCCGGACAACGAAACATACAAATCCAACCTCAAAATAGCTGAACAGAAAATGAAGGAGACTCCCAGTCCAGTAAGTTGTGGAATTTATTGAGGTTAAAAGAGCAGGAGCAGGGTTTTGCAACAGCAATTTCCACTTTTGTGATCAAATCTCTCCAAAATTCAGCTTTTTTTTTGTTTTCCCCATAGCACCAAAGGTGTTTTTAGGTGGTTTTTTTTTACACAAAGAAATTTTTTTTTTCCAAAAGAATTATGGAATTTTGGCAGGAATGTCCTTTATGGATCATTTTGAAGGGGATTTTAATTTTCCAAGTTTTTTTTCCCAGGACAGAGCTGAGGGAGGGAGGTCACAGAGGGGGTGAGCAGGAATCTCTGGGATTTTCCAGAGGGTTTGGACAGAGCCTCTTCCCCTTGTCAGGGCTTAAAAGTTGGGTTTGGGATCCTCCAAAAAAATGGGGAAGGATTTTTCCAACAGCTTGGAGAAGATGGGACAAGGGGAGTGTTGGGTGGGATAATGGGAAGGAGTCCTTGGATGGAATTCCCAGAGAAGTTGGGAGTGTCCCAAGGAAAGGTTGGAGAAGCTCCAAGGAGTCACTTCCAGGGGTTCAAGGGGCTCTAGGAGAGCTGGAGAGGGATTTGGTACAAGGATGGAGGGACAGGACACAGGGAATGGGGTTGAAATGGGAAAAGGGAGATTTGAGTGGGATTTTTGGGAAGGAATTCCTGGCTGGGAGGGTGGGGAGGGAATGGGATGGAATTCCCAGAGCAGCTGGGGCTGCTCCATCCTTGGGAGTGCCCAAGGCCAGGCTGGGACAGTGAGAGGGGATGGGAATGGATCCCTTGATCCCAACCCTTTCCTGCTGGGATTCCCTGGCTCTGGCAGCTCTGGGAATGAGGGATGGGGAATGAGAAATGAGGAATTGGGAATTGGGAATGGGGTTTGGGAATGAGGGATGGGGAATGGGGAATGAGGGATGGGGAGTGGGGAATTGGGAATGGAGAATGGGAATGAGGAATTGGGATGGGGATGGGGAATGAGGAATGGGGTTTTGGAGTGGGAATGGGGAATGAGTGATGGGAATGGGGAATGGGAAATGAGCAATGGGAGTGGGGAATGAGGGATGGGAATGAGGAATGGGATTTTGGAATGGGAAATGAGGAATGGGGTTTGGAAATAGAAATGGGGAATGAGGAATGGGATTTTGGAATGGTAATGAGGAATGAGCAATGGGAATGGAGAAAGAAGGATGGGAATGAGGAATAGGGAATGGAGAATGGGAATGAGGAATGGGGAATTGGCAACGGGGATGGGGAATGAGGAATGGTGTTTGGAATGAGGAATGGGAAATGGGGAATGTGGGATGGGAATGGGAAGTGGGGAATGAGCAATAGGAATGGGGAATGAGAAATGAGCAATGGGAATGGGGAATTAGGAATGGGGTTTGGGAACAGGGATGAGGAATGGGGTTTTGGAATGGGAATAAGGAATGAGCCATGAGAGCAGCTCTGGTTTCTCTCTTGCAGACCAGCGGCCCCGGAGGGTTCGACTTGGCCGGATTGCTGAACAACCCCGGCTTCATGAGCATGGTGATTGCAGATCCTGGGGTTCCCTGGGGTGGGGCCTCCCTGGGTGGGATTCCTCAGGATGGAGCCCCTCTGGTGTCTCCTCACATGGAATTCCCTGGAATGGAGCCCCTCTGGAAGCTTTCCCCGCTCCCTGGGGCTGTTTGAAAGCTGCTGCTGCTCCCTCCAGCTCAGACAGAGCTGGGAATTTCTCCTCAGGCTTTTCCCAGACTGTGGCAGGGCCTGCTCTGCTCTGGGCTTGGCCTTTGCTCTCCTTTTTGCCATTTTCCCCTTTTCCTGGATTCCCAAACATTCCCTTTGGGGTTGATCCCACCCTGTCCCTGCTGCCTCACCCGGGTGTTGTTTTTATTCCCCACAGGCCTCAAACCTCATGAACAACCCCCAAGTACAACAGCTGTGAGTTGGATCCCACTTTTATTTATTCCCTCTTGGAATTCTGGGTTTGTTCCCTCTTGGAATTCTGGGTTTGGCCTTTCCCAGTGGGAGCAGGAGGGAATTTGGGCCAGGAATGTGGAGGGGGGTGCTCAGAACCAATTCCCTGAGCTTGGGGGGTTTGGGTGCTCTGGGAGATGTTGGGAGAGGGATTGGAATAAAATTATTCCCAAGGGAGGTGGGGTGGGATGGATCATGTCCCTGGAATTGGTTCTGCTGCAGTTTTATGGGATTTCAGGAATTTCCCAGCTTGGTTGAAATGGGAATATTCCGATTTCTGGATGGTTGTGAGGAGCAGTTCCCAGTATTTGGAGAAAATGGATAAATTCCTGAATCCATTCCTGAGCATCCCTGTGGAGCGTGGCAGGAGGGAGAGACCCTCTGGAGCCCCCAAATCCTTGGATTTTGGGATGACACCACTCAGCTCCCTTTGGCTTCTCCCTATTCCTGGTGCCATTGGAAATTCCCACCTGGATCCAGCCCTGGAGGGAATCCAGGGAGGCAGAGCAGGGCTGTAATTCCATAAATCTGGGAATATCGACATTATTTTAATAATTTTGTTGATTGTTCAGCTTAATTCGTTATTTCCAGCCAACCAAAAGCTGCTGCAGGGAATTCTGAGATCCTCAGGATGGGAAGTTGCTCCCAGCAGTCCCCAGATGATTTTTTGGGGTTTTTCCCCAGTTTTCAGCCCTTTTTTCCCTCCCCAGAATGTCGGGGATGATCTCAGGAGGCCACAACGCCATGGGAGCGACCGGGAGCAGCCCCTCCACCAACGACCTGGCCAGCCTGATCCAGGCGTGAGTGGGGACACCTGGGGACAGCCTGGGGACACCTGAGCGACAGGGCTGGGCTGGGACTGGGGACAGAGATGGGGACAAGGCTGGAGGATAGGATTGGGGACACCTAGGACAGCAGGGGACAGGACTGGGGACAAACTGGGGGACTGCTGGGGACAGGCTCAGGACAGGGCTGGGAATGGCTGGGGACAGCTGGGGGAGAGGATTGGGGATGGTTGGGGGACAGCTGGGGACAGGATTGGGAGACAGAGCTGGGGACAGCTGGGGACAGGGTTGGAGGACAATTGGGGGCAGGGCCAGGGACAGGCTGGGGGACAAAGCTTGGGACAGCTGGGGGACAGGACTGGGCTGGGATTTGAGACAGGGCTGGGGACAGTTTGGGACAGCTGGGGACAGGATTGGGGATAGGCTTAGGACAGGTCTGGGGACAGGGTTGGGGGACAATTGGGGACAGGACTGGGAACAATTGAGGACAAGCTGGGAACAGGATTGGGAGCAGCTGGGGACAGGACTGGGGACAATCCAGGGGGACAATCCTGGATCTAGGGCTGGGAATGTCCCAGGGTGTTTGTTGCCTGTGTCCCTGATGTCCCCTGTGTGTGTCCCTGCTGTCCCCTGTGTGTCCCTGCTGTCCCCTGTGTGTCCCTGATGTCCCCTGTGTGTCCCCATGTCCCTGTGTGTCCCTGATGTCCCTGTGTGTGTCCGTCTGTCCCTGCTGTCCCCTGTCTGTCCCCTGTGTGTCCCTGATGTCCCCTGTGTGTCCCTGATGTCCCCTGTGTCCCTGATGTCCCTGTGTGTGTCCCTCTGTCCCCGCTGTCCCTGTGTGTCCCTGATGTCCCTGTGTGTGTTCCTCTGTCCCTGCTGTCCCCTGTCTGTCCCCTGTGTCCCCTGTGTGTCCCTGCTGTCCCTGTGTGTCCCTGATGTCCCTGTGTGTGTCCCTGTCCCCAGGGGCCAGCAGTTTGCCCAGCAGATGCAGCAGCAGAACCCCGAGCTCATTGAGCAGCTGCGCAGCCAAATCCGCAGCCGGACCCCGAGCGCCAGCAACGAGGAGCAGCAGGAGTGAGGTGGGAATTGATTGATTGATTGATTGATTATTGATTGATTGATTCAATACAGGAATTGATAAATCCAGTTCTAATCAGTCAGCAGTGAGGTGGGGCAGGAGCAATCATTGATTATTCATTGATTGATTGATTCAGTACAGGAATCGATAACTCAGGAGTCAGGTGGGGCATTGATGATTAATTGAATACAGGAATTGATAACTCAGGAGTCAGGTGGGGCATTGATTATTGATTGGTTATTGATTATTGATTGAATACAGGATTTGATAACTCAGGAGTCAGGTGGGACAGGGCCATTAGTTATTGATTGATTATTGATTTATTCAATAGAGGAATTGATAATGTCAATTTGAGTCAGTCAGGAGGGAGATGGGGCATTGATTATTGATTGATTATTGATTGATTGATTGATTATTGATTGATTCAGTACAGAAATTGATAACTCCACAGTGAGGTGGGGCAGGATCAGTGCCATTGATTACTGATTGATTATTGATTGATTGAATCCAGGAATTGGTCATTCCAGTTTGAGTCAGTCAGGAGTGAGGTGGGGCAGGATCAATACTATTGAATATTGATGGATTATTGATTGATTAATTGATTGAATACAGGAATTGATAAATCCAGTTCTAATCAGTCAGCAGTGAGGTGGAGCAGGATCAATCATTGATTATTGATTGATTGATCGATTCAATACAGGAATTGATAACACCAGTTTGAGTCAAATGAAGTTTTAAATTTCTATTCTAAATTTTCAAAATTTGAAATTTAAATTATTTAAATTAAATGAATAAAAATTAAATTCATATTAAGTTAGATCAAAATTTAAAATAAATTACAATGTGCGAATGGAAAAGAATGAAAAAATTAAATTTAAATGAATTAAGCTAAAATCATTGAAATAAGAATAAAATCGTTTTAAATGAAAATAATGAAAGCAATTTGAATTGGGTTTTTATTTGAATTTAAAATAATAAAAAGAAGTTAAAATAAATCTAAATTTAAATTGGAATAAATTTTTAAATAAATAAAATAAGAAAAAATAATAAATAAAATAATTATATCAATATATATGGTGTAATTTTATAGGTTAATATATTAGTGTTATAATTATAATAGTAATGATTAAATAATAATAAAATTAATTTTTTAAAAATAATAAAAATAATAAAATAAAATTAATATTAAAAATAAAACTAAAATTTGATTGAAATAAAATAAATTTGATTGAAATAAAATTAAGTTATAATTTGAAATTAAATAAAAATAAAATGAAATTGAAATAAAATTAAATAAATTGAAAATAAATTAGATTGAAATACAATAAAGTCAAAATAAATAAGTTAAATTAAAATAAAATAAATAGAAATAAATGATTTCTATTAAACTGATGAAATTCCCTTTTCCCCAGGTGAATTCCCTGTTTTCCCTCTCTCCACAGCCCCTGGAAATTCCAGAATTTGCTTTTACAGCTGGGAGCCACCTCCGTGTTGCCAATTCTTGACTTGGAAGTGTCCAAGAGGGGGAAAAAACCCAAAACTCCAACGGATAAAAACCACAAAAATTCCCAAATCTTCCCGTGCCCTGCATGTCCCTGAGAATTCCCATTTCCCTCCCTTTTTCCCCTTTTTTCCCCTTTTTTTCCCCTTTTTTCTCCTTTTCCAGCTTTATTTTTTGGGGTTTTTTTCCTGGCAGCCCCAGCAGAGCTGAACTCAGAATTCTGGTGGGAAATTCCCAAATCCCTGCAGGATTTGCTGCCTGGGGGGGGGTTTTATTCCCAATTTTTTTTTATTTTTTGGAGCATTTCCAGGCAAATTCTTCTTTTTTTGCCCCAATTTTCCCCTTGGGAGCCACTTCCAAGAAGTGTTTGAGTCCCTGCTCATCCCCACTCTGGAATTCCTGGGATTTTTCCATCTCTGGGAATGAAGATTTTGCTCCAAATTTGGGATTTTTTGGGAATTTTGCTGCTTCCCCCTCTCCAGGATCCACGGGGGAGTCAGGACTGAACCTCCCCCAGGCATTTTTGGGGTTTTTTTCCCAATCCCAAAAAATCCTGGAAAATCCCATTTGAGTGTTCAGCAACTCTGGCAAAAATGGGGATTTCTCCCTTGGAATGTGAGCAGGGAGGGAGTGAAGATGTTTTTAGTGTGTTTAAAGGAGATTTTCTGAATTATTTTGTTTTTTTTTTTAATTGCATGTCAATGATCAGCCTGGCTGGGCTGGGGGTGGAATAAATCCAAAATCCCCCTATGGATCCAAAATCCAGGATTTGGACAGGGAGCCACCTCAAATCCCAGCTGGGGGAGACCAGAGGGAATTTTTTAAAAATCCAAAATGGATTTAAATCCAAATTTTGGCTCCTGGGGGAGGAGGAGCCCCTCTGGAACGTTGGGGAGACGGAAAAAATCATGGAAAAAAGTGATTTTTTTTGGTCAAGGCTCCATGGAATTCATGTGGTTCGTGTCACTCGTGAGGAATAAAAACCATTTGGACACTTTGGTTGTTATCCCTGCGTGCTCAGGTGATTTTCCAGAACTTTCTGTGGGCTCAGGGTCTGTTTGGGGGCACTTTTTATTCCCATTTTCCTCAATTTTTTTGTCCTTCCCAGCGGGAATTCTCCTCCTGCGCGTTCCTACAGCATAAAAATAAGAAAACTTTTATTTTTCTCTCCATTTCACCTTCCCTAAATTGCTTTTAATTTCTCTCCACCTGCTTTTTTGTAGCCCCACCAAAGGAATTTCAGGCTGGAAAGGAAAATATTCTGGAATTATCCAAAAATGTGGAAAGCATGGTGCCATTTTCCTGCTGTTTTCAGCTCATTTTGTGCTGTTTCCTTTCCCTCACCCTCCTGGCTCTTTCCTGACCCGTTTTTAAAATATTTTTTTGTATTTTACCTCCTCTCTGAGTTGGGATTTTCCAGCCCTGAATTCCAGGTGAGATTTTCCAGGGAATTCCTCCTGCCCTGCCTGGAGCTGCCCCTGAACTCCAGGCTGAACTACCTGGAATTTCCCAAAAATTTCTGAGCTGACAGCACCAAAAAAAAAGGGAAATTTATGGATTTTTGTGGAATTTTGTGGAATTTTATGGAATTTTCAGGTAGGCCTCAGCTCTCCCTGAAGCACCTGCAGCTGCCATTGGTGCGGTTTGATCACAGAGCAGCAGGAGTAGGGGGTGTGGGCGTGGCGGACGCTGTTCAGGGATGGTTTTTCCCATTCCCGGCGCTCCCGGTTCCCGTTTTTTCCCCATTCCCGTTTTTCCCGGTAATCCCGGTTTTCCGGTGATCCCGGGCCCGGAACCCAGCGCTGCGGGACGCGTTTCCCGCGGAACTCAATCGCTGCTTCCCCCACGCCGTGCTTTGGGCGCCTTGATTGACACCTCTATCGACCAATCACAAATCAGCTTTTCCGCCTCAACCAATGGCAGGCCGCTGTGGGCGGGCGATGCGGGGCGGCCGGGCCGGGAGCGAGCGGGGCCGGCCGTGAGTGGGGGGGGGGGCGGTTACCGGGGTAACGGGGCCGAGGGGGTCGTGAGGGGATGGCGGGGCCGCGCCGGGGACCCCGGGGTCGCAGCGGGGCTGGGGGAGCCGGGGCTGCGGGGGAAGGGGCGGGAGATCGGGGCTGGGCGGTGTGAGGGGCTGCAGCCCGGCCTTGGTGTGAGGGGCCGGGGCTGGGCCCGGTCTGGGTGTGAGGGGTCAGGGGGGGCCCCAAGGTCCTGTGGGGGAAACTGGGGTCCCCTTCTCATGAGGGGCTGGGCCCCTTCCCCATCCTGAGGGGCTCCTGTGAGGGACTGGGGCCGGGCCCCTTCCCCATCCTGAGGGGCTCAGGGCGGACCCCGACCCCCTCTGAGGGTCTTCCCAGCTGAGCTCTGCCCATGTGAGCTGCTCATCACCCTCCTGACACCCTTTCCCTCATCTCTGCTTCCTTTAGGTGGGCTCAGGGTGGGCTGGGAGGAGCCCCTTCCCCATCACCCCCTTTCTAAAAGCCATGGGACAGCCTCAAAGGGCTTGGAAGGGCTGATTTTTAACAGAAACACTGGGATTTAGAGGCTCACAAATGAGGAACCCCTTTGTTTCTCCTCCCACAGAGCCCTGCCTGCTTTATAGAATATTTCTCATCGCTTGGATGCTTCATTTTGAGCCAGTGACCCGAGCAGGAGCTGAGCTGGTCCCTTGGTGCAGCAGTTCTGGGGCTGGGGGCACAGCCCAGGTGTGCAGGAGGAGCAGGTGAGAAGTTCCCCAGGTGCTCCTGGGGCTTCCTTTCCCTCAGGGCTGCTGGGTGTGGCTGCTCCACCTGAACTTGGGAACTTGAGGCTTTGGAGGGGGCGGGTTTGGGTTAAAAATGGGGAAAAAAGGGAAAAAACTGAGTTTAAAGGGTTTCTGTGGGGAGCCAAGTGTGTTCCAGAGGTGTGAGCTCTGGAAAATGAGGATTTTATCCCTTCCCTCTGCCCTGGCACGGGTGTGGCTGTGCCTGGGCCCAGAGTTTGGGCTTGGCCACACCTGCAGTGAGTCAGTGTCACCTGATGGGCTCTGAATTCTTCTCTTTGTCCCATAGAGACAAAGAATTGGGGTGGCAGCACACGGGGAATGGCTCCTCCCCACTGCCAGGGGCTGGGATGGGTGGGGGTTTGGGGAGGGAATAAATGGGATTTTGGGGAGGGGATGGATGGGATGTTGTGGAGGGGATAGGTGAGAGTTTGGGAAGGGGAGGGGTAGGATG
>JAWWEX010000126.1:1741477-1758443 GCA_035583215.1 Arremon brunneinucha | reverse complement strand
GGAGAATTCCTGAGGAAAATGAGAAGGGGCTGGAGAATTCATGAGAGAAATGGGAAGGGAATGGAGAATTCCTGAGGTAAATGGGAAGGGAATGGAGAATTCCTGAGGGAAATGAGAAGGGAATGGAGAATTCCTGAAAGAGATGGGAAGGGAATGGAGAATTCCTGAGGAAAATGAGAAGGGGCTGGAGAATTCATGAGAGAAATGGGAAGGGAATGGAGAATTCCTGAGGGAGATGGGAAAAGGCTGGAAAATCCCTGAGAGAAATGGGAAGGGAATGGAGAATTCCTGAAGGAGTTGGGAAGGGATCGGAAAATTCCTGGGAGAGATGGGAAGGGAATGGAGAATTCCTGAGGGGGCTGGAGAATTCCTGAAGGAGATGGGAAGGGAATGGAGAATTCCTGAAGGAGCTGGGAAAGAGCTGGAGAATTCCTGAGAAAGATGGAAAGGGGCTGGAGAATTCCTGAGGGAGCTGGGAAAAGGCTGGATAAATTCCTGAGGGAGAAAGGAAGGGAATGGAGAATTCCTGAGGGAAATGGGAAGGGAATGGAGAATTCCTGAGGGAGAAGGGAAGAGAATGGAGAATTCCTGAGGGAAATGGGAAGGGGCTCAGCCCGGAGAAAAGCAGGATCAGGGGGACATTCCCAATGTCCCCAAGTCCCCAGCAGGAGTGGCTCTGCTCCCAGGGGACAGCAGGACAGGAGGGAGCAGCTCCAGGTGGGACTGCAGCAGGAATTTCCTCATGGAAAGGGTTTTTCTCTTTCCCTTGGGAAGAGAATGATCCCATGCTTCTGATTTTTTCCCATTTTTTAGTCTCTTTGTGGTGCCAATTAAGACTCTCACACATTTCTGATTTTTAGGAGCAGCTTTTAATGCTCTGAGTTCTCCCCCCATTCCTGAAATGACACAAATCCCCTTTTTTTTGGGGATTTATATCCTGCAGAAATGGAGCTGCCCTGGCTCAGCAATCACTGATGGATCCCATTTCCCAGGGGTCATTAAGACATTTAATTTTTTCACTAATTGCCTGGACAAAATTGCTGATCCTGGAAGATTGAGGCCAGTTGTGTAACACAAACCACATTGAAACAACCTCAGAAATTACTCTGAGGTGAAACATTCTCATTTAAACCCAAACTCTCCTTCCAAATCTTCCTCTGGATATTTTTCCTCCTTTCCCTCTTTTTCTGTGGTGAATTTTTCCCAGCTGTAAGGAAAAAGGGAATATCCCCACCCTGGGGAGTGTTTGGTTTATCAGGATTCTTTTTGTGGGTGTTTTTAGGGATTTTAAACAACTTTTTACTTCATATTTTACTGGAGAAACCCCCAAATTGTTGGAGCAACCTATGGGATGACTCTGAGAACCCTGCAAAGCAAAATTCCTGCTGGTTTTTCCAGCAGCACTCCAGGAATCCCAAACCTCAGCATCTCATCTGATATTTACAGTGTCAGGAATTCCCCTGAGCTGGATCCTCTTTCACCTCCTCTTCCCCTTCCACACAGTTGTTGGTGTGCATTTCAAAATTCCTCCAATTTTTGGGATGTTCTTTTTGTGGATTTTAAAATTTTTGAGATGTTTTTTGTGTGGATTTTAAAATTCCTCCAATTTTTGAGAGGTTCTTGGTGTGGTTTTTTAAGTTCCTGCTGGTTTTGGAATGTTCTTGGTGTGGATTTTAAAATTCCTCCCATTTTTAGGATGTTGTTGGTGTGCATTTTAAAATTCCTGCTGTTTTTGAGATGTTCTTGGTGTGGATTTTAAATTCCTGCAGTTTTTAGGATGTTCTTGGTGTGGATTTTGCCATTTTTGGGGTGTTCTTGGTGTGGATTTTAAAATTCCTGCTGTTTTTGGGATGTTCTTGGTGTAGATTTTAAAATTCCTGCTGTTTTTGGATGTTGTTGGTATGGATTTTAAAATTTCTGCAGTTTTTAGTATGTTCTTGGTGTGGATTTTAAATTCCTGCAGTTTTTAGGATGTTCTTGGTGTGGATTTTGCCATTTTTGGAATGTTCTTGGTGTAGATTTTAAAATTCCTCCCATTTTTAGGATGTTGTTGGTGTGCATTTTAAAATTCCTGCTGTTTTTGAGATGTTCTTGGTGTGGATTTTAAATTCCTGCCATTTTTGGGATGTTCTTGGTGTGGGTTTTAAAATTCCTGCCCTTTTTGGGATGATCTCAGTGTGGATTTTAAAATTCCTGCTGTTTTTGGGATGTTCTTGGTGTAGATTTTTAAATTCCTGCTGTTTTTGAGATGTTCTTGGTGTAGATTTTAAAATTCCTCCATTTTTTGAGATGTTGTTGGTGTGGATTTTCAAATTCCTGCTGTTTTGGGATGTTGTCAGTGATAGAACAGATCCCCTTTAGATCCTGGCAGAGTCTTTGGGCTGAAATAATTCAATAATTCCATTAAACCTCAGGAGCAGGGAAGGGGATTGTCCCTGGTTTGATCTGCTTGAAACAGCTGCAGGCATTAAAACAAGAGGATTTAAACACAAATTTCATTTTTTTGTTGCTGTTTTGCCCTGTAAAAGGAAGAAAAGATGATTTTTATTTTTATTTTTTGGATGAAAGGAAGCTGGAAAGTCAAAGCCATCCCTGGAGCACCCCGAGCAGGAGGAGCTGCTGCTCCAGCACAGTTTGTTCCATTAGCATGGGGACATTTTAAAAATCTCATTTTCCAAACAACTCCTGGAAATTGGCATCCCAGAAGCAAAAAAACTCTTTTAAAAATAGCTCAGAAATGAGATGAGCCCTGTTGTTTCCATGGCCCCTTGTCCTGAGGATCCCTGAAACCCTGGAGGGCTTTGAGGAGATTCTGCCCAGCACAATCCCCAAACTTTTCCTGAGGGATGGATTTCTGTGAGGAATGAGCTCCTGCTGCTCTCTGCAGGGTTGATTTTAAATTCTTTTTCCCTTTTTTGCTCAGAGGAAAAGCAATTTCTGAGCAGGAATGCCCTGAGGGGGTTGGAAAAATCCCTTGGAATATCCCAGGTGGGGAAATGTGCAGCTCCTTTTCCTTGGATCCACATTTTAACTTCACTTCTGCATTAATCTCACTTATTTCCCCTGGTCTGGAATTTCACCTTCTTCCCTCCACACAGGTGTGTGAAATCCCAAAATTCCTGATCCTCCCAAAATTCCTGATCCTCAAACCCCTCCCAGACTCTGGAGGGCTTTGAGGAGATTCTGCCCAGCACAATCCCCACACTTTTCCTTTGAGGAATGAGCTCCTGCTGCTCTCTGCAGGGTTGATTTTAAATTTTTTTTCCCTTTTTTGCAATTTCTGAGCAGGAATGCCCTGAGGGGGTTGGAAAAATCCCTTGGAATATCCCAGGTGGGGAAATGTGCAGCTCCTTTTCCTTGGATCCACATTTTAACTTCACTTTTGCATTAATTTGGGTTATTTCACCTTTTCCCTCCACACAGGTGTGTGAAATCCCAAAATTCCTGATCTTCCCAAGGGCAGGATTTGCTTTTTGGAAATATTTTAAAATGCCAAGTGTGGTCACTTTGCTGGGATTGTGAATCCTGCAGATCCTTTTTGCTTCCCTCTCCTCCAATTCTTCCCTTTTTAGGACTTCAAAAAAATATTCCAGAGCCTGATGCCAGCACAGAACTTCCAACAGCAAATGAGTGCTGGCTGCAGCAGCTGTTCCCAAAAAAAAACAACCCCAAAAAACCCCAAAAAAACCCCAAAAAAACCCCAAAAAAATCCCAGCTGGAAAGGGGCACAGGGAAAGAAGGATCTGCTCATCCCTTGGAGGAGCTCCCAGGGAAAAGTTCACGTTTGAATTTCTGCCCTGGATGTTTTGGGGTGGTTGCCCTGGTGCCATTGTTGGATGATTTGCTGTTTACAGGGGGATGTTTTTAGGGATGTGACAGGTCTGGCTGTGGAGCTGGATATTTATGGGGATGTTTATGGAGCACAGAAGGGGCAGAATGGAAGCTGTGGTGCTGCTGCATGGAGGGGATTGAATGCTGGGGGTGAGCTGAGCATCCAGAGAGACACCCAGGGCTGGGAAAGGGCTGGGAAAAGGCTGGAGAATTCCAGGGACACAGAATTCCTGCAGCAGAGAGTTCCAGGGGCAGAGAATTCCTGCAGCACAGAATTCCAGCAGCAAAGAACTCTTGCAGTACAGCATTCCAGGGACACAGAATTCCAGGGACATGGAATTCCAACAGCACAGAATTCCAGCAGCACAGAAGAGTTCCAGGGACACAGAATTCCTATAGCACAGAGTTTCTGCAACACAGAATTCCTGCAACAGGAATTCCAGGGGCGCAGAATTCCTGCGGCAAAGAATTCCTGCGGCAAAGAATTCCTGCAGCAAAGAATTCCTGCAGCACAGCATTCCAGGGACGCAGAATTCCAGGGACATGGAATTCCTGCAGCACAGAAGAGTTCCAGGGGCAGAGAATTCCTGCAGCACAGAATTCCAGGGACACAACATTCCAGGGACATGGAATTACACCAGCACAGAATTCCTGCAGCACAACATTCCTGCAGCATGGAATTCCAAGGGCACAGAATACCTGCAGCAGAGAATTCTGGGGACACAAAATTCCAGCAGCACAAAATTCCAGCAGCAGAGAATTCCAAGGGCACAGAATTCCTGCAGCACAGAATTCCAGGGACATGGAATTCCAGGGACACAGAATTCCAGCAGCAAAGAATTCCTACAGTACAGCATTCCAGGGGCATAGAATTCCAGGGACGTGGAATTCCAGGGACAGAGAATTCCAGCAGCACAGAATTCCAGCAGCAGAAAAATCCAGGGGCACAGAATTCCTACTGCACAGAATTCCAGCAGCAGAGAATTCCAGCAGCACAGAATTTCGGGGCCACAGAATTCCAGCAGCAGAAAATTCCAAGGACACAGAATTCCTGCTGTACAGAATTCCAGCAGCACAGAATTCCAGGGACAGAGAATTCCAGGGGCATGGAATTCCAGGGACGCAGAATTCCTGCAGCACAGAATCCCTCCTGTACAAAATTCCAGCAGCACAGAATTCCTGCAGCACAGAATTCCTGGGACACAAAATTCCTGCAGCACAGAATTCCTGCAACAGAGAACTCCTGCAGCACAGAACTCCTATAGCACAGAATTCCAGAGGCACAGAATTCCTGTAGCAGAGAATTCCAGCAGCACAGAGTTCCAGGGACTCAGAATTCCAAGGGCACAAAATTCCTGCAGCACAGAATTCCTGCTGTACAAAATTCCTGCAGCCCAGAATTCCAGGGACACGGAATTCCAGCAGCAGAGAATTCCCACAGCACAGAGTTCCAGGAGCTCAGAATTCCAAGGGCACAGAATTCCTGCAGCACAGAGTTCCAGGGGCATGGAATTCCTACAGCACAGAATTATGGGGGCACATAATTCCAGGGACACAGAATTCCTGCAGCACAGAATTCCTCCTGTACAAAATTCCAGCAGCACAGAATTCCTGCAGCACAGAATTCCAGCAGTACAGAGTTCCAGGGGCACAAAATTCCAGCAGCACAGAATTCTAGCAGCAGAAAATTCCAGGGGGCACAGAATTCCTGCTGTACAAAATTCCAGCTGCACAGGATTCTGGGGACACAAAATTCCTGCAGCACAGAATTCCAAGGACACAGAATTCCTGCTGTACAGAATTCCTGCAGCACAGAATTCTAGCAGCAAAAAATTCCAGCAACACAGAATTCCTGCAGCACAGAATTCCTTCTGTTGCTGATCTGGGAGCTCCTCCTGGGAAGGCTCCTGCTCCTTCCCCAGGCATTCCTGGCTCCAGGGGGGAATTCTGCTGGGCTGGGCTGCAGGATTCAGTTTCCTTTCCTGGCTCTGGCCCCTCCAGGATGCTTCACATTCCCAACTGTTGGTGCTTGCAGAGGATTGGGGAAGGAATTCCCATTCCTGCTGCCCACACCCGCTCCGGGCATCTCTGAAAGGGATGGGTCTGGCTTGGCAGGGTCAGGGGAGGAAGGAAGGGCAGGAAAAGCTGGATGGAGGCAGGGAAAGCTGGATAGAGGCTGGGAAACATGGATGGAGGCAGGAAAACATGGATAGAGCCAGGGAAACATGGATACAACCAGGGAAACCTGGGTAGAGGCAGGAAAATCTGGATGCAGGTAGGAAAACCTGGATAAAGGCAGGGAAACCTGGATACAGGCAGGGAAAGTATGATGAAGGCAGGGAAATCTGGATAGAGATAAGAAAACCTGGATAGAGGCAGGGAAACCTGGATAGAGCCAGGGAAACCTGGATGGAGGCAGGAAAACCTGGAGGGAGTCAGGAAAATTTGGATACAGACAGGAAAACCTGGATACACTCAGGGAAACCTGGATAGAAGAAGGGAAACCTGGATGCAGCCAGGGAAATTTGGATACTGGCAGGAAAACCTGGATAGTGGCAGGAAAAACTGGATACAGGAAGGGAAATCTGGATGAAGGCAGGGAAACCTGAATGCACCCAGGAAAACCTGGATGGAGGCAGGAAAACATGGATAGAGCCAGGGAAACCTGGATACACTCAGGGAAACCTGGATAGAGGCAGGAAAACCTGGATAGAGGCAGGAAAACCTGGATGCAGCCAGGGAAATTTGGATACAGGCAGGAAAACAGGCAGGAAAACCTGGATATAACCAGGAAAGCCTGGATGCAGGCAGGAAAACCTGGATAGAGCCAGAGAAACCTGGATAGAGGCAGGAAAACCTGGATACAACCAGAAAAACCAGGATAGAGGCAAGAAAACTGGATACAGATAGGGAAACCTGGATAGAGCCAAGGAAACCTGGATGGAGGGAGGAAAACCTGGATACAGGAAAGGAAACCTGGATAGAGGCAAGAAAACCTGAATAGAGGCAGGGAAATTTGGATACAGGCAGGAAAACAGGCAGGAAAACCTGGATACAACAAGGAAAGCCTGAATAGAGCCAGGGAAACTTGGATAGAGGCAGCGAAACTTGGATCAGAAAGGAAAACCTGGATACAACCAGGAAAACCTGGTTACAGGGAAACCTGGATAGAGCCAGGGAAACCTGAATGGAGGCAGGAAAACCTGAATAGAGGCAGGGAAATTTGGATACAGGCTGGAAAACAGGCAGGAAAACCTGGATACAACCATGAAAGGCTGGATGCAGGCAGGAAAACCCAGATCCAGGTAGGATTTGGCCCCAGTGTGACATTCCCAGCAGGAATTGCCTTTGTGGGGAGGGGGCAGAGCCTTCCCAAAGCCCCCCAGCCCCAGATCCAGGGGATGTTTCCCAGAGGGAATGGCAGAGTCTGGGGCACAGGGAATTCTCGGTGTCCCCAGAGTGTCCCCAGAGTGTCCCCAGGGTGTCCCCAGAGTGTCCCCAGCCGGGCTGGCAGCAGAGCAGGGCTGCTGCCCTGCAGTGCCTGTAAACAGGAGCCTGTGGAATATCGAATTCCAAACCTTTGCAGCGGGACGGGGCTGGCAGGAAGGAGGGGGCCGAGTTTATGGCAGAGTTTCTCCCAGCTGAGGTCAGCCTTGTTTTGCCTCGCGGAGCAGGGATCCTGCAGGGCTGTGAACAACAACCCAGAGATGGGATCCTGGCCCTCTGCAAAGCTCCAGGGTTGTTTTTTTTCCCCCTCTGGTTGTGGTGTGGCTGCTGCCAGGTCCCCGTGGGGTCTCTGAGAGCAGCTCTAAACCTGAAATGTAATAATTTTTAGTCCATTAACCCCTGTGTGGCTTTGGAAAGGGAAGCACAAAAGGAGAAACCCAAAGCAGCCCAAAATTCCAGGGAAAAATGACAGAAATAATGCACAGGTTGTGCTGTCTCTGCAGGATTTCAGCTCAGCTTGGTGTGAAGGGAAGGGAATTCTCATTATTGATTAATCTGCCATTAATGAGTTCATTTTACCTGGCTGAAGGGTTTGGGGGTGATTTGGTTTGTGGTGGTTTGTGTGGAGCTGATTTTGGCAGCAGCTTCACCTCCATGGAATTGTTTGCCTTGGAAAATCCCTCTGAAGCCAGGATGGCAGCTGAAGGTTGTTGGATCTTATCCCAAAATTCCTGCTGGCTTTTCCTGCCCTGGAACCTCCCAGGTGCTGCTGCATTTTGTCAGCTCATGCTCCTGTTTGTTTATCAGCTGCACTGTGGGGATGAATTCCCTGGAATTTCAATCCTCTGGGGGCTTGGAGCAACCTGGAGCAGTGGAACTGGGTGGGATTTGAGCTTTTTCCATCCCAAACCATTCCAGGATTCCCTGAGCCTCAGGGATTGCCCATCCCAAGGGATCCTGATGATCCAGGTGCTTTTTTTCCATCCATCCATCCCAAATCCAGCTAAAACCTCCTCAGAATCCAAGGATTCATGGGTGGTGCTGTGGAAAACTTCTCTGGAGCAATGGGAATGGCTGGAAATGCCCAATTCCAGAGGTTTGGGGCAACCTGGGGCAGTGGGAATGGCTGGAAATGCCCAATTCCAGAGGCTTGGAGCAACCTGGGGCATTGGGAATGGCTGGAAATGCCCAGTTCCAGAGGCTTGGAGCATTGGGAAGGGTTGAAACTGGGTGGGATTTGAGCTTTTTCCATCCCAAACCATTCCAGAATTCCCTGAGCCTCAGGGATTGCCCATCCCAAGGGATCCTGATGATCCAGGTGCTTTTTTTCCATCCATCCATCCCAAATCCAGCTAAAACCTCCTCAGAATCCAAGGATTCATGGGTGGTGCTGTGGAAAACTTCTCTGGAGCAATGGGAATGGCTGGAAATGCCCAATTCCAGAGGTTTGGGGCAACCTGGGGCAGTGGGAATGGCTGGAAATGCCCAATTCCAGAGGCTTGGAGCAACCTGGGGCATTGGGAATGGCTGGAAATGCCCAGTTCCAGAGGCTTGGAGCATTGGGAAGGGTTGAAACTGGGTGGGATTTGAGCTTTTTCCATCCCAAACCATTCCAGAATTCCCTGAGCCTCAGGGATTGCCCATCCCAAGGGATCCTGATGATCCAGGTGCTTTTTTCCATCCTCCCATCCCAAATCCAGCTAAAACCTCCCCAGAATCCAGGGATTCATGGGTGGTGCTGTGGGAAACCTCCCTGGAGCAATGGGAATGGCTGGAAATGCCCAATTCCAGAGGTTTGGAGGAACCTGGAGCATTGGGAATGACTGGAAATGCCCAATTCCAGAGGTTTGGGGCAACCTGGGGCAGTGGGAATGGCTGGAAATGCCCAATTCCAGAGGTTTGGAGGAACCTGGGGCAGTGGGAATGGCTGGAAATGCCCAATTCCAGAGGTTTGGGGCATTGGGAAGGGTTGGAACTGGGTGGGATTTGGGCTTTTTCCATCCCAAACCATTCCAGGATTCCCTGAGCCTCAGGGATTGCCCATTCCAAAGCCAATTCCAAACCTGGAGCTCCTTGAGGTGTTTTTGCCTTTGTCCCCAACTCCTTTTTGCTCTCCTGACCTTGCCCCAAATTCACCTTTTTTTTTCCCCTCTGCCCTCACCTCGCTATTTCCAGACAGAGCTGGCCCTGCAATGTGAAATCTGTCAAAAATCTCTGTTAAAAACCAAAACCAAAACAAGTTCAAACTTGCTTTTTTTGGCAGTTCCTCACCCCTGAACCCACTGCAGAGAAAGAGGAGGTGAAAGGAAACCCAGCTCAGAATCCCTGACGTGGGTTTGACTCCTTCAGAGAAAAAACCAAACCAAAACAAAACTAAAAATACCCTGTTTGTGTTCAAGCAGTGAGCGAGGAAAACAAGCAGGGCTGGGTTTCAGCTCTGATGGATTCTTGGAATTCATCCTGCTCTGACTCCAGCTGGGTTGAGCAATGTTGTGCTGGGAAAGGGGACGTGAGGCACGAGGGGTTCTTGGGGAGGCTTTTGGGAGCTCTCCCAAGGGCAGCTCGTTCCTGCAGCCTGGCACTGAGCTTTTCTTGGAAATTCAACCTTCCAGGATGTGCTCAGCCACGGCAGGAAACTTTTTGTTTCTGTGCTGAAATGCTCAGGAACTTTTTTCTGTGCTGAAACCTCTTTTTTCTGTGCTAAAACCTCTTTTTTCTATGCTGAAACCTCTTTTTTTCTGTGGTGAAACCTCTTTTTTTTTGTGGTGAAATGTTCTGTAACCGTCTCTAGAATGATGTAAATGCTTCTTCTTTCTTCATATTGCCCTCCCAAAAAAATGATGCAAATTCTTCTTCCTCATCTTCTCCTCTGAAATGGGGCAAAAACTCCTTCTCTGCTTCATATTCCCCCACCCAAAAAAAATGATGCAAATTCCTTCATGTTTTCCTCTGAAATGGGGCAAACTCCTCCTTTTCTTCATATTCCCCCCAAAAAATTATGCAGATTCCTTCATGTTTTCCTCTGAAATGGGGCAAACTCCTCCTCTTTTTCATATTGCCCCTAAAAATGGGAGAAACTTCTGCCTCCCATCATTCCCTCTCAAAAATGGGGCAAACTCCTCCTCCTCTTCTTCACATTCTCCTCTAAAATGGGGGAAACTCCTCCTCTTCTTCATATTCCCCCCAGAAAAAATTATGCAAAGTTCTCTTATTGTTATTCTCCTCTGAAATGGGGCAAACTCCTCCTTTTATTCATATTCTCCCCCAAAAAATGATGCAAACTACTTCATATTTTCCTCTGAAATGGGGAAAATTCCTCCTCTTTTTCATATTCCCCCACAAAAAAATGATGCAAAATCCTCTTATTGTTATTCTCCTCTGAAAAGGGGCAAATTCCTCCTGTTCTTCATATTCCCCCCCAAAAAAATGATGCAAATTCTTTCATATTTTCCTCTGAAATGGGGCAAACTCCTCCTGTTCTTCATATTCCCCCCAAAAAATGGTGCAAACTCCTCTTCTTCATATTCCCCCCAAAAATGGGGGAAATTCCTCCTCTTTTTCATATTCCCCCTCCCCAAAATGATGCAAAATCCTCTTATTTTTATTCTCTTCTGAAATGGGGCAAACTCCTCCTTTTCTTCATATTCTTCCCCAAAAATGGGGGAAATTCCTTTTATTTTTCATATTCCCCCCCAGAAAAATGGTGCAAACATTTCTCCCTCTCCCCATTGCCCCCTAAAATAGGGAAGCACTTCCTATTTTTAATATTTCCACGAAAAAATGAGGCAAGCAAACACTTTTCCAATTCCTCATTCCCCTCCAAAATGATGCAAAATCTTTTCATTCATTTCCCCCCAAAATGAAGCAAACACCTTTCCCTCTCCTCATTCCCCCAAAATTATACAAACCCCTTTCCCTCTCTGCTTTTCCCTCCAAAAAATACAATTTAGACCCAAATATTTCCCTGAGCCCTCACTCAAGCTGTGATTTATAAAAACAAAGGGAAAATTCCACAGCTTCTCTGTCATTATTCTGATTATTGATCAATGAAGATTTTCCAGTGAATAACTGGATATTGATCAAATCAAGGATGTCCCTCACCAATTATAATTAATGCCATGATGGGGTAAATATCCCAAATTATTACTTTATTAATAACACAGCTCCACCTGCTTGGGCTGATGGATCTGAATTCCCATTTTCCTTGGCAGGAGCAATCCAGGAATCCAGAAAAAAATCAAGGAATCCACCCAGAGAACAAGGCTGCTCTGCAGTAGGAAGGTGAGCAGATTTATCTCATTATTGATTAATTTCCCATTAATTGGTTCAATTTATCTGGAAAACTGCCTGGATGAGGGGTTTGGAATGGGTTTGGATGTGAATTTGGGTTCTGTGGGTGCTGCTGGTTATGGGGCCTCATTATGTGCTGCAATTACCTCATTAATTAGGGAGGGAGATCTCTGCGTTCCAGAGGGGACCTGGAGCTGTGTGGGAGCTGCTGTTCCATGGGAAACTCTGTGAAGGGGTTATTTGTGGTTATTTGGGCTTGTTTGTGGTTATTTGGGGTTTTTTGGGGTTATTTGGGGTTTTTTGGGGTTATTTGTGGTTTTTGGGGTTGTTTGGGGCTGTTTTGGGGTTATTTGGGGCTGTTTTGGGGCTGTTTGGAGGTGACAAACCCAGAGCTGGGAATTGTGCCTGTGTTGTCCCAGGGCTGGATCATCCTCAGGGTTTTTGTTGGAATAACTTTGGGAATTCAAGGGGCAGGAGGCTGAGCCCTCTCTGGTTTTGGGAGAGGTTTGATCTCCCCATAGGAAATCCAACTTTGGGACAGGAGGACATTGAGGTGATGAGGATGATGATGAGTGGTTGCTGCTCTTGTGTCACCCAAAGAGCTGAGATCCAGGTGGCTCCACAGCTCTGCGTTTCCCCGGCTTTAGGAGATGGAAATGGGCTGATTTTGTGCATTTTTTGTGAAAAATCCCTTAAAATCCCAATTTTTTAGGGGAAAGAATCTCCCAGGATTTCCTTGCCTGCAGTTCCTCAGTGCGGCCCGCAGAGGGCGCGCGTGGGCCGCGCTTGTGGGGCTTCGCTTTTATTATTTATTAATTAGCTTTAATCTCATTATTTCTATGGAAATTCCTTCATCAAAACGCTCCCAGTGCTTTAATTAAAACTGGAACCACCAGCAGAGCGGGGTGAGGCTCTGCAGGGCCACCAGGAGCAGCGAGGTTTTTTGGATGAGGATGATGAGGATGGATTTTCACCCTGAGCCGAGGTCTTCCCCACAACCCCAACGCCCAAAAAATCACCCCAAAAATCAAATTCGCTGCCAAACCTCTGGGTGCCATCGGCAGGTGGCAGCAGCCTGCCCTGCTGCCCGTGTTATTCCTGGCTGGGAGATTCCCTGGATCCAACCCCACAGTCTAGACCGACTGACAGACAGGATTCCTGTGCTCTTAGGTAAGCACGGACAGACACCCATTATGCAAATCCCCAGCCTGAGCAGCCTCCCAAACATTCCTCAGATTGTCTAAATAAGGTGTTGTTTCAGACCCAAACTGCAGCCAAGCTTTTGGGTGCCTTCCAGCTGGAGGTGGGATTTTTTTTTTATAATTCTTTTCTTCCCCTGATCAGCACAACTTGAATTTTGGCCTCAAAAACTGCCCAGATGTGCAGGGAGGAGAGAAAATTGGGCAGATAAAAAAACTTTCAGGCTCCTGTTGTGCCTGTTGCTGCTGGGTGCTGTTAAATGTGTTTTATATTTATTTTTTGCACAGAATTCGTGGCGTTTTTTGCAATCAGCTGTGAGTGGGGAAGGTGCAGTGACCCAGCCTTGCACGGAGGTGTTGCCCTGCTCAGGGCCTGCCTGACTCATTCCTGAGGCTGGAGGAGGTGGGGATGGATCATCAGGGATGATCCAGAGCCTTTGGAGCACTCTGTGGCATTTGCACTCTGTCCTTTTTGCACACAGAAATTCAAAGAGCCTTTCAAGCCCTGTGGCTGCAGAGTTGTTTGTGCTGCTCTGGCTCTTCCACCATCCTGAAATTCCCAGGAATTTTCCTTCCATCCTGCTTCTGTCCCTAAAATCCACCCCTAAAATCCATCCTTAAAATCTCTCTGTAAAATCTCTCCCTCAAATCTCTCCTTGGAGCACACAAAGAGCTCAGACTGAGCTGCTCCAGGAGTTGGGAATTGGCTCTCAGCCCTGCCAGGAAAACACTGGAAACCCTCCTGCTCCTAAATCCACATGATCTTCCAGTCCCTAAAATCCATCCCTAAAATCCATCCTTAAAATCTCTCTGTAAAATCTGTCCCTCAAATCTCACTTTGGAGCTGCTGCAGCCCCCCAGAGCACACAAAGAGCTCAGACTGAGCTCCAGAGCAGCTCCAGGAGTTGGGAATTGGCTCTCAGCCCTGCCAGGAAAACACTGGAAACTCTCCTGCTCCTGAATCCATGTGATCTTCCAGTCCCTAAAATCCATCCCTAAAATCTGTCTGTAAAATCTCTCCCCCAAATCTCTCCTGCCCCAACCTGGAGCACACAAAGAGCTCAGGGCTGAGCTCCAGAGCAGCTCCAGGAGTTGGGAATTGGCTCTCGGCCCTGCCAGGAAAACATTGGGAACCCTCCTGCTCCTGAATCCACATGATCTTCCAGTCCCTAAAATCCATCCCTAAAATCCATCCTTAAAATCTCTCTGTAAAATCTGTCCCTCAAATCTCACTTTGGAGCTGCTGCAGCCCCCCAGAGCACACAAAGAGCTCAGACTGAGCTCCAGAGCAGCTCCAGGAGTTGGGAATTGGCTCTCAGCCCTGCCAGGAAAACACTGGAAACTCTCCTGCTCCTGAATCCATGTGATCTTCCAGTCCCTAAAATCCATCCCTAAAATCTGTAGCTAAAATCTGTCTGTAAAATCTCTCCCTCAAATCTCTCCTTGGAGCACACAAAGAGCTCAGACTGAGCAGCTCCAGGAGTTGGGAATTTGCTCTCAGCCCTGCCAGGAAAACATTGGGAACCCTCCTGCTCCTGAATCCACGTGATTTTCTGGGAATTCACTTGGAAGGCTGGCTCAGAAATCCCTGCATGGGGTGGTGCTGGCTCAGGGTGAGGAGTTTGTTCTGGTTTCTTTGTGGTGGCCTCTCAGCCTGTCAGTACCAGCTCTGCTCTTCTATTCCTTGCCTTTTAAAAAAAGGCAAAAAAAAAAAAAGTTAATCTGTTGTGTTGTTTTTCTTTTTAAAATTGCATCATCCCTCCTGCTTTCCTGAGTGTTGTTTGTTTGTTTAGGGGCACAGTTAATCCTTTAAGGATTAAAGGGAAGAAAAGTTGGGATGTTCACTCTTGTTTTAGGGGGGAATGAGGAGAGGGAGAGGGGCTTGCCCCATTTTTGGGGGGAATGAGGAGAAGGAGAGGTGTTTGTCTCATTTTTTGAGGGGGAATATGAAGGATAGGAGGTGCTTCCCTCATTTTTGGGAGGAAATGAGGAGAAAGAGAGGTGTTTACCCCATTTTGGGGGGAAATGAGGAGAAGGAGAGATGTTTACCCCATTTTTGGGGGGAATTGGAAGGATAGGAGCTTCTTCCCCCATTTTTGGGAGGGAATGAGGAGGAGAAGTGCTTGTCTCATTTTTTGAGGGGGACTATGAAGGATAGGAGCTGCTTCCCTCATTTTTGGGAGACAATGAGGAGAAAAAGAGGTGTTTACCCCATTTTGGGGAGGGATTGAGGAGAAGGAGAGATGTTTTCCCCATTTTTAGGAGGAAATATGAAGAAGAGGAGAAATTCCCCCAAACAGAGCCAGGAGGGAGACTCTGATCAGGGTGGCACCCTCATTTCCCACCATGGGAACTGTGATTCTGTCTTTTCCTGGGTGGGACCCTCCTTCCCACTGTGATCTGTGTTTTCCTGCTGGGAATTCTGTTTTTTGGGGTGAGCTGCATCCCCCATTTCCATCCACGCTCACGGCGCCGCCTTTGATCGCAGCTGCATCCCGATTTCCCCTCATCTCTGCCAGATTTTCCTCTCTGGCAGCAGGAAAATCCCAAATCCAAGCCCTGCCTGCAGCTCCCAGCAGCTCTGGAGCCCTTTTCCAGCTCAGCTCAGCTCAGCTTTGCTGCTTTGCCCTTTCTGCTCAGAGATGGGAGATAAGGAAGCAGCCGGAGCGCTGCTGACTCACTCTGGGGTTTGTCCTTCCTGCCCTCCCACTCTGCACCTGCACAACACCCAGAAACCTTCACCCCACTGCCCCCACACGGCTTTTCCAACCCCAAAATTCCCTTTTCTGCTGAGGAAAACCCCTGGGGTTTGTTTTGGGGAGATGTGGGCAGGACAAAGGGATCGCCAGGGTTTGCTCGGTGCTGCCTTTCCCAGCCTGAGTCACCCAACCTTTCCCTGGGAATGCTGAGAAATCCCAATAAACACCAGGATTATCCCCATAAACACCAGGATCATCCCAATAAACACCAGGATCATCCCAGTAAACACCCCCAGACATCCCATTCCAGCTGCAGGAAGGTTTGCCTTGTCTGCACCCCAAACCGAGGAGCAAATCCTCACAAATCCACACAAATCCGTAAAATCCTCCCCACAAAACATCCCCCATCCATAAAAAAAAACCCAAATCCCTGGGTTTGGGATTGGTTTGGGGATTGTTTCCCAGCAAGGCTCACGTGCTCTCTGAGCTCAGGGTGATTTGTCAGAATTCTGAGAAGTTCAGAGCTGTCAAAGCACAAAATGCTCATTTTGGGGATGGCTCAGCTGAACCTTTTTGGGGGAAATAGGAAACGCTGCCTGGAAGAGCTGCTGAACCCACAGAAAAGCTGGGAAAAGCTCAGGAAATTGCAGCTCTTGGAAGTGAAACCACTGATGAAGGGTTTGGGTGAAAACCCCAAGTTTTCAGGGAAAACCCAACAAACTGGGAAGGGTTTTTAGGCAGCAGTGAAACATCTGTGGTTTGTGAGAAACCTTTTCCTTCCTCCTGAGCTCCTGCACTTGAGCTCACCAGCACAAAACTGATTTTTAAACCTTTTTTTTTTTTAACTTAAAACTGAAACTTGAAACTTAAAAAACTGATTTTTAATCGGTTTAAACTTTTTTTGAAACCCTCAGGTTTTATCATAAACTCAGTCTGCAAACACAGGGAACAAGCTGGAATTGCTGATCCTTTGCTCCTTCCCTCCTGGATGTTGATTTTCCTCCCTTCAGAGAGTTGACACCTCTTTGTTTTGCCAGGTTTTGGGGGAATTTGAGCTCAGTTTTCCCACAGAGGGGGATCCCAGCCCCTGGGCAAAGGCTTTGGGATGTTTTTATCTGGGTGCACATCTGGGAAAGGCATCACAGGCTGGGAACGGCTCCAGCCGCAGTTCCCAGCCCCAAATTTCAGGATTTTGGAGATTCCCAGAGCAGCTGTGGATCCTTGGGAGTGTCCAAGGAGCCACCTGGGGTTTGGGAATGTGGGGGAGCTTTGGGCTGGAGGTGCTGCAGGAGGTGACAGGGGAGGGACAGATGAGCAGGAGCCTCCTGTCCTGTCCTGTCGTGTTCCAGGAGTCGGGACTGGTGGACAAATTATCAAATATCAGCATTGTCCAATTATTAAATATCAGCATTATCCAATTATCAAATATCAGCATTGTCCAATTATCAAATATCAGCATTATCCAATTATTAAATATCAGCATTGTCCAATTATCAAATA
>JAWWEX010000126.1:1715331-1732331 GCA_035583215.1 Arremon brunneinucha | reverse complement strand
ACGGGTTTGGGGATGGGTTAGGGGATGGGTTTGGGGATGGGTTTGGGGATGGGTTTGGGGATGGGTTTGGGGGATCTGCGCCTCCTCCATGTAATAATAAATCCATGAATAAATCAGTAAATAAATGGATGAAAGGGCAGAGGCTGCTCGGAGCCAGCCCAGCTCCATGATGGCAGAGGAGGAGGAGGAGGCGTCTCCTGCAGCACGGAGCCGCTGCTGAGTCACGGCTCGGCAGAGCCAGCGCTGCTGTCACCGCTCTGTCACTGCTCTGTCACCGCGCTGTCACCGCGCTGTCACCGCGCTGTCACCCGCCGCTGCTGCGCGCCGCTGACTCAGGAGCTGCGCGGGTTTGCGCTGCTTTTTTCCCAAGAAAAACAGCCCCAAATCGGGACTTTGTCAGCCTGCCGGGCACACACGCGGGGAGAGGGAGCTCGGGAACAAAGCGGCGCCGTGGGACGCGGAGGGGCCGCCCCGGGCGTCACTCGGTGCTGCCGTGACGCGACACCGGGAGGGTGGCACAGCCTCCGCTGGGGGGAATGCGAGCACAAAACTCGGGATTTGTGATGGTGTCAGCTTGGAAACGCAGGGATGGAACCCAGGAGAGATTTGGGGCTGTTCATGAGTCAGACGTGGCTCTGAGCGTCCTGCTTTTAGTCCTGAATATCCAAACCGGTTTAAAACACCAAATCCTGATCGTTCCAGGGTTCATCCTGACCTCAGTGCTTTCCCTAAACCGGGCAGGAGTGGTTGTGCCCCAGCCAGACCCTCAGGGAGCTGTGTTTGCATCATTCCCAAACCTCTCACCTGCACTGTGGGATCCCGAATTTCCCAACCTCCTCCCTCCCACCTGTGCCACCCCAGTGATCCCTCCCTGCCTTTGCTCTTGTGTTCCCTGTATTTGTATCGATTTCCTATTCCCTATAATCCATACCCTATATTTGTATCAATTCCCTATTCCCTATAATCGATACCCTGTACTTGTATCGATTTCCCGTGGTTTCAGTGCTGCTGGGAAACCTTTCTGTCAGTGTTCCCTGCGCTGGGATGTGCCAGACCCAGGAGGAGCAGCCCGGTGACTCCATCCCTGCTGGAGGAGCTCCAGGGCACGGCGTGAGGAACAGCGCCACCAGAGCCATTCCCGAAAATGGCCCTGTCCCGAACGCAGCTGCCGGGAGCAGGCGGGAAGCGCTGCTGCAGAATTCAGGAGGGTTTTTGTTTGTGCTCAGGAGGGCTGCGGTGACTCAGGCCCGGTGCTGAGTCACGGAGCAGAGCCAGGCGAGGCAGGAGTCAGCGCTGGCCCCGCTCCAGCAGCAGCAGGAGGTGGGACCAGGCCGGGCTCCAGGGGTTTGTCCCCCTGGCAGGAGCAGTTCTGCCTCTGTGGGGGTCATTGCTTCACTTTTGGGGGTGTGCAGGAGACCTGGGTGTCCCTGCTGTCCTGTGCTCCCTGCCCAGGCTGCAGGCGTCACGTCCCAGCCCTTTCCCAAACGCTGATTGCATTAAAAACTGGGCAAAGGGACGATGGAGATGGATCCAACCCAGGGCAGTGCTGGATCCACATCTGGGCAGTGCTGGATCCAAAAATAGGGCAGTGCTGGATCCACATCTGGACAGTGCTGAATCTGCACATGGGCACTGCTGGATCCACAGACAGGGCAGTGCTGGATCCAAACCAGGGCACTGCTGGATCCACAGACAGGGCACTGCTGGATCCAAAACTTGGGCACTGCTGGATCCAAACCAGGGCAGTGCTGGATCTAAAACCAGGGCAGTGCTGGATCCACATCTGGGCACTGCTGGATGCAAAAACAGTGCAGGGCTGGATCCAAAAACAGTGCAGGGCTGGATCCAAAACCTGGGCACTGCTGGATCCACAGCACTGCCCAGGCTGTGGATCCAGCAGTGCCCAGATGTGGATCCAGCAGTGCCCAGATGTGGATCCAGCAGTGCCCAGGCTGTAGATCCAGCACTGCCCTGGTTTTGGATCCCCTGCTGGATCCAGCACTGCCCTGTTTTTGGATCCAGCACTGTCCAGATTTGGATCCAGCAGTGCCCTGGATTGGATCCAGCAGTGCTCAGGCTGTGGATCCAGCAGTGCCCAAATGTGGATCCAGCAGTGCCCTGGCTGTGGATCCAGCAGTGCCCTGGTTTGGATCCAGCACTGCTCTTGTTTTGGATCCAGCACTGCCCTGCTTTGGATCCTCAGGCTGCTGCAGGGACAGGGATGGGGGTGGGAGCAGCTCCCAGAAGTTCTCTGAACTCTCCCTGGGCTGATTCATCGGCCTCGCTCCGTAAACAGGAAGCTGAGAAAGTCCAGGCAGGTGATCCTGTGCTGCTGCAAACACTTGGGAACACAAATTCCTGGCATTTTTTTCCCCAGCTGCCTGCTAACTCTTGTCCAGGTGAACTGTTGTTTTGGCAGTTGTGCAGCAGGAAGGGCTCTGGAGGTCATGGCACGGGTTTGGATGGAGCTGGGCTTTGGCACAGAGCTTTTCCCTGCTCAAATCCCATTGCAGAATTTGGGATTGGGAGAGATTCAGATCCCTCTGTGGGACAGCACTGACTGCTGCTTCTCTCTGCTCTTGGGAGGGGAAAATGCCCTGCTGGGAACAGGGAAACTGGGATTCACTGGGATTCACTGGGGAGCTGCAGCTGGGCTGCTTTGGAGCACCTCAAATGGGAACAGGGAAACTCACTGGGATTCACTGGGGAGCTGCAGCTGGGCTGTTTTGGAGCACCTCAAATGGGAAGAGGGAGACTGGGATTCACTGGGATTCACTGGGGAGCTGCAGCTGGGCTGTTTTGGAGCACCTCAAATGGAAAGAGGGAAACTGGGATTCACTGGGATTCACTGGGGAGCTGCAGCTGGGCTGTTTTGGAGCGCCTCAAATGGGAATAGGGAAACTGGGATTCACTGGGATTCACTGGGGAGCTGCAGCTGGGCTGTTTTGGAGCGCCTCAAAGCGGAGCAGCAGCTCCTTCCCCAGGGAACAGCCTCCTTCCTCCTCCCGTTTTCCACAGAACCGGACCTGATTTCACCCTGGCAGCTTCCCCGTGCTGGCCTGACTTAACTTCCAGGACGGGAGAGAGGCGGAGATTCCCAAACAGCGCCGATAATTCAGGGAATCCTCCCTCCCTCGGGGAGCCGGGAATGCGGAGCTGCAGTTTCCTCCTTCCCTGCCCCATTCCCGAGTGCTGCTCAGGGATTGAGGAGCTGAGAGCGCTGCCAAGCAAAATAATCCCTGAGAGTGCCCTTGTGGTCTGGAATGAACTCCCCAAACGTCTAAACATAGGCGAGACAGCGAGGATTTGGGCTGGGCCGGGCGCTCCCACCCCCGGTCCCGCCGGGAACGCTCGGCTTTGAAGCTGCCAGGCCCGGGGAGAAGCTTGGAGGAGCCTCTAATTAAGGCATGGAAGGGCTGCAGTGGGCGGCTGGCGGGTTTGCTTTGGCTCCTTTTCCTCCTGGAATCGTCTCCGGTGCCAATTGGGGGGTGGGAGGTGCCCCCCGTGCCCTGGGGGCTGAGTCAGCGGCGGGAGGTGGCGGCTGGGACACCTCCATGGGGGTGGCACAGAGGGGACAGGCCAAGGGAGGTGTCTGGACAAGGGATTTGGTGTGGCTGGAGGTGCCCCCGGGACAGGGGGGATTGTTTGGGCGTCGTGGAAAAAATCTGTCAGTTCCTGCTGTGAAACCAAGGAAGGGGGTTCAGGCATTGTGGGGGTGTAGGGACACAGCCCCATGGGCAGGTGGGACAAAAATCCTATGGGCAGGTTGGGCATAAATCCTATGGGAAAGCTGGATATAAATCCCGTGAGCAGGTGGGACACAAATCCCATGGGAAGGTTGGACAGAAATGCTATGGGAAGGTGGGACACAAATCCCATGGAAAGGTTGGACACGAATTCTGTGGGAAATTTGGATATAAATCCCATGGGAAGGTTGGGCAGAAATCCTGTGGGAAGTTTGGACACAAATCCCACGGGCAGGTTAGACATAAATCCTATGGAATGTTGGACATGAATCCTATGGGCAGGATGGAAATAAATCCCATGGGAAAGTTGGACAGGAATCCTATGGGAAGGTGAGACACAAATCCCATGGGCAGGTTGGATATAAATCCCATGGGAAGGTTGGACACGAATTCTATGGGAAATTTGGATATAAATCCCATGGGAAAGGCTGGACACAAATCCCAATGGGGAGGTTGGACATAAATGCTATGTGAAGATTGGATATAAATCCCATAGGAAGGTTAGATATAAATCCCATGGTAAAGTTGGACATAAATCCCATGGAAAGGTTGGACATAAATCCCATAGGAAGGTTGGACATGAATCCTATGGGCAGGTGGGACACAAATCCCATTGGAAGGTTGGATATAAATCCTATGAAAGGTTGGACATAAATCCCATAGGAAGGTTGTACACAAATCCCATGGAAAGGTTGGACACAAATCCTATGGAAATGTTGGACATAAATCCCATAGGAAGGTTGGACATAGATCCCATGGGAAGTTCAGATGTGTTCCCATGGACACAGCCCCATGTGCAGGTTGGACATGACCCACATGCAGGTGTCACCTGCCCAGGGACCCCAAAGCCCCCAGGGCTGTTCCAGAGGGCTCCAGGATCCTCCCAGGGACCCCAAAGCCCCCAGGGCTGTTCCAGAGGGCTCCAGGATCCTCCCAGGGACCCCAAAGCCCCCAGGGCTGTTCCAGAGGGCTCCAGGAGCTCCCCAGATCCCCCCTTGGTGCCCAGCCCTGGGGCAGAGCTTCCCTCCCACAGAACCAGGCAGATTTTTCCATCTGCTCAGCAGAGCTTTCAACAGAACTCCCAGGAAAGGGGATCCTGAGAGCTCCTTCAGGGAAAGAGGAACTTGAAACAACCTCAGGAAGCATCAGTGGGGCCACCAAAGCTCTTTTTTGGTGGCTGTGCGTGTGGGGGATGAATTTTAACCTCCCTTCCCATGCATCCATGATCCTGGGATGGAGCACAAAGCCAGGGCAGCTCCAGCCCTGCTCCAGCCCCTCCGTGCCCGTGTTCCCTGCAGGATTCTGCTGTGCTGGGGCCCGGAGCCGATGGCAGAGAATGTCCACGACTAACAACATAGCTCAGGCCAGGAAGCTCGTGGAGCAGCTCCGCATCGAGGCCGGGATCGAGAGGATCAAGGTGAGGATGGGAGTGGGAATGTGCTCTCTTTGTTATGGGAACTGTTATAGGAACGTGCTCTTTGTTATAGGAATGTGCTCTTTGTTATAGGAATGTGCTCTCTTTGTTATGGGAACTGTTATAGGAACGTGCTCTTTGTTATAGGAACTTGCTCTTTGTTATAGGATTGTGCTCTTTGTCTTCGTTGACAGAGTGACAAAATTATCCTTTGTCCCCTTGAAAAGGAAATAAACTAAAAGTTTCTCTCCTTAATGAGGTGAAAAAGCTCATAAGACTTAGGGGACTTCACCTCAAATTTAAGGACGGGAGTTAAAAAGTCTGGCTTGGATAATTTACCAGAAAAAGAAGAGAACAAAAAAATCTAATGGCTTTTGTGAGGTGTTTTACTAGGGGACGAGAGATGCACCTAGATTCGTTTTTCTCGCTAAAGAATTTGTTATTTTGCCTTTTATTAAAACCTTTTTGTTTCCAACACTACCACAAAAGCCATTTCACTAATTTTATCCCTTCTAAAGTAGCTGAGCTATCTTAGGTGTGAAATCTCCAAGAGTTGATGAGACCTGGCTCCAAAAGACTCCTAATTCAGGTGGGAGTGGAAAGAGATCCTGGTTTTCCCCCAGCATTCCAGGATTCCCTCCAAGGAAGCCAGAGAGGGTCTCTCCATCAGGATTTGGTGACAAGGACAAATGGCTTTGGATGGAAAGAGGGGAATTTTAGGGTTGGTGGACAGAAGGAATTCTCTCCATGGCACAAAACAACTCTGGCTGCCCCTGGAAGTGCCCAAGGCCAGACTGGATGAGCTTGGAGGAAAAGAGGAATCTCCAGATGTGGCTCCATCTCTGCCCTGTGTCATTAAGAAAATTGAAATTTAAAAAATGGGATCAGGAAATCTCCAGAGCCTCCAGCAGCTCCCTGGGGATTTGGAGCCTCCTCTGATCCCTCCAAGCTCTGCCTTCCCAAAAACCAGCTTGGAACTAAACCAAGCATTGCCTTAAACAATGGATCCTAAGGTTTTCCAAACCTTTCCTGCACTCAGGGAATCTTTTCCTTCACTTTTTCATCCCAAATCCCTGAAAAACACAGCTACAATAATATCACTTTTAAATCCTATAGGGAAAAGCTGGATGTAAATCCCCAAAAATCCTGGGAATATTCCCATAAATTCCTGATTTTTCCTCCAATATCCAGGTCTTTAAAGCTCATCCAAAATCCCTGAATAACACAGATACAATAATATCACTTTTAAATCCTTAAGGGAAAAGCTGGATGTAAATCCCCAAAAATCCTGCAAGCACTGGTGACTCTGAGCTGGGAATATTCCCATAAATTCCTGATTTTTTTCTCCAATATCCAGGTCTTTAAAGCTCATCCCAAATCCCTGAATAACACAGCTACAATAATATCCCTTTTAAATCCTATAGGGAAAAGCTGGATGTAAATCCCCAAAAATCCTGGGAATATTCCCATAAATTCCTGATTTTTTTTCTCCAATATCCAGGTCTTTAAGCTCATCCCAAATCCCTGAAAAACAGAGATGAAATATTCAATTTAAATCTCCCAGCTGGGGCATTTCCCCACATTCCTCACTGTAAACTCTGATTTTCCACCTCCAAAATTCTCATTTTTCTCCTCATCTCCCCAGAATTTCTATTGGGAAAAGCTGGATGTCAAACCCCAAAAATCCTGGAATTGCTGGTGACTTTGAGATGAGATTATCCCCCAAATTCCTGTGATTATCCCTCAAATTCCTGCTTTTTTTTATCCCCCAAATCCAGGTCTCCAAAGCATCCTCGGAGCTGATGAATTACTGTGAGCAGCATGCTCGGAATGATCCTCTCCTGGTGGGAGTTCCTGCTTCTGAGAATCCCTTTAAGGACAAAAAGCCCTGTATCATCCTATAGCTGTGGATCCTTCTGGAAGGAAATCCCCATCCAGCCTCTGGATCCAGGCTCCTCCACAGCTCCACCTGCACCCAGGGGTAAAAACTCAACGCTGGCTTCAAACAGAACTTAAAAATTTCCTGAGAAAAACAAAACAAACAAAAAAAAATCCAAGAAAAACAAAAAAAAAAATCCAAGAAAAACAAAAAAAAAAAAAAATCCCAGAGAAAAACAAAAAACAAATACCCAAAAAAGTAAATTTGGAAGTGGGGGTATTTAGGGAAAGGGTGGCTGCTTCCTGGGGAGGAAAGTGGGATTAAGAATTGGAATCAGGATTTTAAAATTTACCCAGGGTTGAGGGAGGAAAGGAAGGTGGGGAGGGGGATTTTTTTAATTGGGATATTTGGATTTGGGAAAGGGGTGGTTGTGGGGTCATTCCCAGTGGGATGTGAGAGCTGGACCTGGATCCAATCAGAGCCAAATCTGCAGGAATTCCTCTGGAGAAGGGGTGAGGTGGGAACCATTTTGTAAAAAATCAGTTCAAAAAAGGAAAAAAACCCAAAAAAAACACAAAATCCCCAAATCCAGCTGGAAAAATCCCTGTTGGGAATGGCCAAAGGGAGGCTGGGGAGGCTTTTCCCTGCATCCCACGGCTCTGCTGGGATTCAGGGATGGCCCTGCAGGGGAATTCCCAGCTGGGAGAGATCCCAGGAGGAATTTTAGGGATCCCCAGGGATGGGGGAGGTCGGGATCTTTGGGGGGTCTCTGTGCTGTCCCCAAATTCAGAGAGGGAGGGAAGGGAAGGAGCTTCCTGGTGCATCCAGAATCTTGGAAAAATCAAATTTTTGGGGGAGTTTCAACCTGAATCAGCAAATTCCCAGCGTTTCCCATCTCCCTTTTCCAACACTGGAGTTCTTCCCCCTAAATCCAGGGCCTGGGAATTGTCCAGGGAGGTTTAGGGCAGGTGGGGAAGGGGTTTAGAAGGATCAGTTCTGTTCCCATCCCTTGGGAATCTGGGACTGGGATTGAACTGGGAGCGCTTGGGGAGAGCAGGGAAAGGGGGAGCTGGAAAAATGGGAATAGGAGGAGGGGAGCAGGAAAGGGGATCTGGAAAAGGGGAGCAGAAAAAGGCAGCAGGAAAAGGGGAGCAGGAAAAGGGGAACAGGAAAAGGGAGCAGTAAAATGGGAGCAGGAAAAGGGGGAGATAGAAAAAGGGGAGCAGGAAAAGGGGAACAGGAAAAGGGGAACAGGAGAAGCTTCCACGGAGCCCTTGGGTGGATGCTTGGGAGAACTCCAGGAATTCCACTGAGTGGGAAAGGGACAAATCCCAGGATTTGGGTGCAGTGTCCAATCTCAATCCCTGTCCCAGGGCCCATCCTGGGGCTCAGCAGCTCCTGGGAGACATTCCCAGAATCCCAGAATCCCAGAATCCATGAGGCTGGAAAAGATTTCCCAAAACCACTGTAGGCAGATGCCATTCCTGGTTATCCTAAGCCAGGATTCCCAGGATTTTTGGGGAGAGAAGGGATAAAAACAACCCAGCCAGAGCTGATGTGAAATCCTGGGAGTTTCCCCATTTCCCCACAAAGCTTTGGATTGGGTTGGGAATGCCAGGGATGGGGTTAGGAATGCCAGGATGGGGTTGGGAATGCCAGGGTTAGGAATGCCAGGGATGGGTTAGGAATGCCAGGGATGGGGTTGGGAATGCCAGGGATGGGAATGCCAGGATGGGGTTAGGAATGCCAGGATGGGGTTGGGAATGCCAGGGATTGGGTTAGCAATGCCAGGATCCCATCACAGGGCAGGGAACAATTCCCATGGGGAAGGAATTTGCAATTCCCTGGATTCCCGCTGAACCCCCGCGGCCCAAACTGGTGCTGCTGGGCCCGGGAGCTGCTCCAGCCCTTTTCCAGAGGCTGATGGAATTCCCAGGGGGCTCCAGTCCCCTCCTGGCTGCAGGAATGTCGCTGTTCCTTGTTTTCTGTCATTTGCCTTTGCCGCAAAGCCGGGGAAATGCCACGTTTAACCCTAAAGCTGTGCGGCTTTTCCTGGGAATGCTTCCCGAATTCCAGAGCTCGGGAATGTCCCCTCATCCCTCGAGGGGGAGCAGAGCAGGGAAAAAGGGATATTTCCCAATAATTTCCCTCCCTGTCCCTCAGCCCCAGCAAAGCCTTTATTGGAGGGTTTGATCCCAAATCCCGAATCCCAAATCCCGAATCCCAAACCCCGCTCCAAGCTCCGCCCGCCGGGATTCACGCGGCCACTCCCGAGCCCAGCCCGGGATTCCTCCTGCAGGAGGGAATTCCCTCTTGTCCTTAATCTCTCGGACAGTTCCAGCCTTATTTTTCTACTCCAGATCTGATTCTTCCTCTGTGTTCGAGACCAGAGCTTGGTGCTATCCTTGGAGCCGGGGCTGGAGCCGGGAATTCTTCCTCCTCCTCCTCCTCCTCCTCCTTCTCCTCCTCCTCTTCCTCCTCAGGGGCTCCAACCCCTCCATCCTGGGAGGATCCCAAGGGATGGGAATCCCGAGGGATGCTGGGTCAGATATTTTGGGGTCTGGGTGCTTTGGGGTCGCTCTGCCTCCCCCATGCCGGGGTCCTGCCCGAGCTGGAGCTGGGAAATGGGAAAAGGGAAATGGGAAAAGGGAGATGGGAAATGGGATGGGAAAAGGGAAAAGGGAAAAGGGAAAAGGGAAAAGGGAGAAGGGAAATGGGATGGGAAAAGGGAAAAGGGAGATGGGAAAAGGGAGAAGGGAAATGGGATGGGAAAAGGGAAAAGGGAAAAGGGATGGGAAAAGGAGCCGGGAAAAGGAGCCAGGAAAAGTGGCAAGGAGCTGGGGGAAAAATAAGCAAGGAGCAGGTAAAAGGGATTGGCAAAAGGGATAGGAGAAGGGATGGGAGAAGAGGTTTGGAAAAGGGAAAAAGGGGTTGGGAGAAGGGAAAAGAGATGGGAGAAGGGAAAAGGGATGGGAGAAGGGAAAAGGGAAATGGGAAAAGGAGCCAGGAAAAGGAGCAAGGAGCAGGGAAAAGGGGTTGGGAGAAGGGAAGAGGAGTTGGGAGATGGGAAAAGGGATGGGAGAAGGAAAAGGGATGGGAGAAGTTTGGAAAAGGGAAAAAGGGGTTGGGAGAAGGGAAAAGGGGTTGGGAGAAGGGAAAAGGGGTTGGGAGATGGGAAAAGAAGCCAGGAAAAGGGACAAGGAGCTGGAGGAAAAAGGGACAAGGAGCAGGGAAAAGGGGTTGGGAAAAGAGATTGGGAGAAGGGAAAGTAACTGGGAAAAGTGAAAAGGACTCAGGAGAAGGAACAGGGGCAGGAAGAAGGGAAAAGGAGCCAGGAAAAGGGGCAGGGAGAGGGGAAAAGGGGTTGGAAAAAGGGAAAAGGAGCCAGGAAAAGGAGTAGGGAGAAGGGGAAAGGGGCAGGGAGCCAGGAGAAAGGCCATGGAGCATCTCCCATGGGATCCCTGAATGCCAAGGGTCCCACCAGGAGCTGGGGGTGGGAGCTGCTGGCAGGTGCTGGTGTCTCCATGGATGACTCATTTTTGTTGGGAAAAAAATTCCTTAATTTTTATTTTCTTTTTTTTTTTTTTTCTTTTTTTTCCCCACCTTTTTTTTTCCTTTTTTTTTTTTTTTTTTCCAGAATTTTCTCCTTGTCCGAGTAAATCCGTGCTCATGCCGTGGGGTGTTTTTGTATGGCAGAAATAGAAGTGCAGATTCCCAGTAGTTGCTTGTACTTTGTTCAGTGCATTTGCCAAATCAATTTATTAAAAAAAAAAAATTAAAAGAAAAAAAAAAAAAAGGAAAAAAGGAGGAAAAAAACACAAAAAAAAAAAAAAGGAGGGGAAAAAAACACACAAAAAAAAGACTTTTCAGAACTTTTTAAGTGCTGGAAGGGGGAGCAGGAGGAGCTGGAGCCCAGCTCCACAAAAACCTTTTTTTTTGGGATTTAACCACATGCCCAGATCTGCCCGGCCTTTCTTTATGGGATGTGGTGAAGCCAGTGCCAAAAATAGAAATCTGGGAATAAAAGGGCCAGGGAAACCAAACATTGCTCCTGTTCCAGTTTTCCTCCCCTCCCTGTCTCGGGGGATGGAGCCGGGACACCCCGGAGCCTCTGCATCTCCCAAATGCCCCTTTTCATTTTCCCCCTTAAAAAACCCACCTTTATTTAACAAAATCCCAATAATTCCTTTACTCTGAGCCCACGTGGGATCCTTGGCTCTCCTCGTTTTCTCCTTCTCTCTGGTCTATCATTCAAATAATCATTAATTATTATTATTATTATTATTATTATTTGCCAAACTCTGATCTCGTTGCCAAACGCCAATCCAGGTTTTTTTCCGGACTGTCCTTAGGAAGTGGTCGGTGTCTGTGCCGTAGGCTCCTCATCCGTCTGCAATTCCTGATCTTTTTTTGGGGTTGTTTTGTTGATTTTGCCCTTTTCTCGTGTGCCATAGCCCCAACCCCCCTCCCCTTGCACCATGTTTAATATTTCGTGGAATCGTTGTTTCCCAAGTGAATGGATAACACAATAAAAAAGGCTCACTTTGCATTTTGCCAATTTCCTCTGCCTGCCTGTGCTGAGAATTCCGTGTGGGAATTCTGGATCCTCCCTCGGGATTCCCCTGTCCCCTTTTCCACCCTTGGGATTCCCCTTTCCCACCCCCTGGATGCTCAGGTGGGATCGGGAATGCCAATTCCCAGGAACTGCAGCTCCTCGAGGATTTCAGCTCAAAAATCCCCCCTTGGGAATCCCGCAGCTCTCTGGGATTCCCTTTTCTCACCCCTGGATGCTCAAATGGGATTAGGAATGCCAATTCCCAGGAATTGCAACCTCTCAAGGATCTCAGCTCAGAAGTCCACACTGGGAATCTCTCCTCTCACCTGGATTCCCCTTTCCCATTCCCTGGATCTCCCATCGGGATCGGGAACATCGATTCCCAGGAATTGAAACTTCTCAAGGGTCTCAGCTCCTCAAAAATCCACCCTTGGGAATCTCCACTCTCAGGGATTCCCCTTTCCCACCCCCTGGATGCTCAAATGGGATTAGGAATGCCCATTCCCAGGAATTGCAACCTCTCAAGGATCTCAGCTCAGAAATCCACGTTGGGAATCCCTCCTCTCCCCTGGATTCCCCTGTCCCATCCCTTGGATGCTCAGGTGGGATCGGGAATGCCAATTCCCAGGAATTGCAGCCCCTCAAGGATCTCAGCTCAAAAATCCCCCCTTAGGAATCCCGCAGCTCTCAGGGATTCCCTTTTCCCACCCGTGTTCTCCCCATCCCTGGTGGCTCCTCCACGGGAGCTTTGGGAAATCTCCTTTTCCCTGGAAATCTCCGGAGCCATCCCACCCCCATCCCACGGGGAAAACCAAACCCAGCCCTGCATTCCTTCCTTTTTATTTCCCGTTAAAAGCGATCCCGGCCCGGCTGGAAACCCAGCGGGATCCAAGGCCGGGAGCGAATCCTTGGAATGCGCCGCTCCCGCTGCAGCCGCGGGCCGGGAATTGTTGGGATTTTTCAGCGTCTGCTCCCAAAAACTCCGCTGGGAAGGGCGGGATGGACAGAGGGACAAACAGCAGGTCCCGTGTCATTGTCCCCCCAGCCAGAATCCCAATTTCCCCCCCAAATTCCCTTCTAAACCCGGAGGTGGCAGCGGGTGGCGGTGCCAGCGCCAAAGCGACACCGGCCGGGTGGCACCGGGCTGGGAGCGGCTAAAAATAACCCTCCCTCCTCCGCCGGGCTATTTTTAGCCTGGCTGCCGCTCTAATTAACTCCCGGCCGCCCTAATTAACTCCTTACCCGCGGAGCCGCCGCCACCGGCACGGCGCGGGTGGCGCAGGGACAACCGCGGGTCCCCCCGGTGCCACCGGAGCGGGGACAGCACCGAGGTCACCCCCCGACCGTGGAGGATCCCCCCCGTGTCCCCACGCGGGTGACACGGGGACACCCGTGACGCAATGGTGCCACCACGGTGACATCACGGGCGGACTTCCCGCTCCGGGCGTCACCGGCGGGGGAGGGGAGGCGGCTCCGTGCCTCAGTTTCCCCCGATTTGCAGCGGTTTGGGGTATCGGGGTGGGCCGAGCTGCCCCCCCGGGGGGGGTTTGGGGTGCGGGGTGTCCCCTCGGTTTCGTGTCCCCGATGTCGCTGCCAGGGTGGAGCCGCAGCCCCGGAGCCGCCGGAGCCGCCCAGGCCAGACTCATAAATCAGCGGCTCCGGCGCGGCTCCGGCCCTGCCCTGTCTGGCTGCGGCCGCCGCAGAGCCAGGAAGGGGCTCGGTGCCCCCCCCGAACCGAACCCTCCCCGTGTCACCCCCCCGTGTCACCCCCCACCCCCCTGGCGGTGACGGCGCCACCCCCGCGGGCACACTCGGGGTGACATCTGCGCCCCCCGTGTCACCGCCACCCCCCAAAAACCAAAACCCCGCCGTGTTACCTTTTAGGGGGGTGCCCACCACCCATCCTGCACCCCCAGAGCGGGCTGCGACCTCCTAATTAATTATTAATTAGCTAATTATCGCTCAGGTTTAATTACCGCGCGTGTCGATGCGGGTGGTCCCGGTGGCTGGGTGGGCTCCGGGGGGATCCTGAGGATTTTTGGGGGGGCTCTGAGCCCTCGCAGCCCCGTGACACGGCCCCAGCCTGACACACCGGTCACACGAGTGGCACGGCCGCGGTGACAGCGGCGACAGGAATGGCCGCGTGACCCCGCTGCTGCCTCATCAGTGAAACGGGTTGGGGCGGCCCCAGCCCCCCCGGGCCCTTTCCCTTTGGGATTTTCCCAGCAACAGCGCGACCCCACCCCGAGATGAGACCCCACAGCTGGGAGACCTGAAGGGATCACAGTTTGGGGTGCTGTCACCGCTTTGTCCCCACCAGGACACGACGGTGTGGCTGTCACACCGTGCCTCAGTTTCCCCCGCAATCAACCCCCAAAGGAGGGCACAGGGCACGGTCCCCAAGGCACGCGACACTCCGGGACGGCCACCGTGTCCCCAGCCGGGGCTGGCCGGTCGCCGTGTCCCTGCCTGGCGGACGCCGTGTCCCGGGATCAGGATCCGCCTGGCTCCGGGCCGGGGCTGGCACCGCTCCCGGGGCTGTCACCGGGGCCACCCCGGGTGACACCGCGCGTGTGACGGGGACAGCGCGAGCTCAGGTGAGCTCCGGCACGCACCGGGGCGGGGTCCGGGGAGCCCCCATTGCCCACAAAGGGGGGACCCCACCCCTGACCCCACCGCCCTCACTGTCCCCGCAGCCCTCGGGGTTGTCCTTGTCCCCACCCCCGGAGCACAAAGGGAATTCCCCACCTGGGATTGGGGCTCCCCCCACCCCCGCTGCAGCCCCCGGCCCGGTTCCCACGGCGGCCGCGGTTTCTGCGCGGGTGGGGGAAGCTCCAGCCCCGAGCCTGGTGGGGGCCGTGCCTCAGTTTCCCACAGAGCCCGCGGGTGTTTTTCTTGGAAAAACCCTTTTTTCAGAGAAGGGTGGGGTGGGAATTTCTCCTCCTCCAGCAGCAGCAGCGAGGCCACACACGGGTGCGAACCCCCCGGCCCTATAAAAGGCCCCCACAGGGGAGGTGGAGCCCACCCCAAAACCCACCCAGGAAGCGCCGATCCCGCTCCCGCTCCCTTGGGAACGGCTCCAGCAGAGCACAGGGAAGAGCAAACACCACTAACGTCAGACATTTTATTGCAAATAAATTTAGTTCCTCGCTCGGTAGAAGAATAAACTCTGGAAAAGGTTCAGCTCAGGGTGTCCAAGTGCAAAAACAGCACCCGGAGGGTGCAAGTCCATCCGTGCAGATGTCCGTAATTCATTGGAAAAAGCAGTTTGTGCACCAAAAAGAAAATAAAATTAAAACTCCAGCTCTCTCTGCAGTCCTCGCCTCCATCGGGTCCCAAAATCGCGACAGTTTCCAGCTCGGGGGTCACCCCCGCGCTCCGCAGCGCCCGCCCGGGGCTCCCCAGCTCCTGCACGACTCCTCGGCCGGCGGCTCCGGCCAGTGTCCATCCAGGCTCCGGCCAGCGTCCATCGGGCTCTGGGCTCCGGCCAGTGTCCATCGGGCTCCGGGCTCCGGCCAGCGTCCATCGGGCTCCGGCCAGTGTCCATCCAGGCTCCGGCCAGCGTCCCCCGCCGGGCTCGGCCCGGCTCCCTCCATTCCCACCGCAGCCGCCGCGCTCCCCCTTCCTCCTCTCCGGTTCAAAAGAAAAATAAAATCGGTGGGTTTTGTGGGGCGTTGTGGGTTGGAACTGGCTGTTTCTCCCTTCTTTTTTTGTGTTTTTTTTTTCCTGCTGTTTAGGCTTTTTTTTTTTTTAAAGGGTTTTAATCCTTTCGAGTCCAGGCCGGGAAGGGCTCAGCGCTCCTGCAGACACACGAACGGCACCCACTGGTTCCTATCGCGACTCTCGGCGCAGTAATTCGCCACCTCCGCCAACCCTTGGCTCTTCCAGGCGTCCGTGTGCGGGTTCTGGAGGATCAGGAGAATGAGATTAGCGCCACCAGCGCCGCGACACGTGTCCCCGAGCCGCCCCGTCACCCTCCCCGGCCGTGTCACGGGGCCGGCGGCGCGTCACCCCCGTGCTCACCGTGACAAGCAGGCAGTGCAGGTCGCGGGGCTCCGAGTCCGCCTGGGGCTCGCCCAGGATGGCGGCCAGGCGCTGCATGCCCGACACGCGCAGGATGTGGATGTCGTTGTCGCAGCAGAACGCCTGGATGAGCGTGAAGTGGATCTGCAGGGCGATGTCACTCTCGTCCTCCTCGTCCGTGGCCAGCACGCACAGCACCACGCTGTCCGGGTCCCTGAGGGGGCCAGGCGGGTTAGGGGAGACCGGCACAGCTCGGGATAATGGAACCCCCTCCCGCGGACCTGTCACTCCTCTGTGTCACCCCCCTGTCGCGATATAAATGTACGACAGACCCCCAAATTCTGTCCGGTCACCACCACCCCGTAAAACGCCCCAGCTCTGCGCTAAGCGGGCCACGATGAACCCCACTACACGAGCCAGACCCCCCCCGCAAACCCCTCGACAAACCCCCCGACAGAGCCATATCGCGATACTCACACATTCATCAGCTTGGCCGACTCGTAGACCCCCACGGTGAGGCGGTCCTGCCGCTGCGCCGCCACCAGCACCCGCTCCACCGCCTCGCTCACCGCCTGCATCCTGTCGGGAGGAACGGCACAGCCGGTGAGCGGCGACGGCGACAAACCCAGACCCCCTCCCGCCGAGCGCCCCGAGCCGCCCGCCACTTACTTGCTGCTATCGCAAGGCACCAGCTCCTCCAGGGTCATGGTGCAATTGTAATCCGCAGGAGAAGAAAGCAAACTCCAAGAGCAATAATCCCGAACGCGGCTACGGCGGGGATATCGCGGAGATATCGCGGCGCTATCGCGATCCCCGGTCCCGCTCCGCTCCTGCCGCCGCTCCAGCGCGATCGCTCTGAGCCCCAGCCCTGCCCTGCGCCTCCTTTTATATCCTTCTTAAGGGGCGTGGCTTCGCGCGGCGCCCCCGCCTCGCCCATTGGCTGCCGCCGCGCGGAACCACCCACGGGCGCGGCGCTGATTGGGCGCCGCCGGCGGGACCCACGTGGGGGTGAAACGCGGAGGGGGGGGAAGCGCGGGGGAAACCCCCGCCCTGAAACTGCGCCCCCCCCGCGGGCACGGGCGTGGGACCGGCGGGACCGGGGGAAACCGGGGGGGAACCGGGGGGAACCGGGCTGGGGTCGGTCCGGGGGACCGGGACCCACTCTGGGGGTCGCTCCGTGCACCGGGGGCTGCACCGGTGGTCGGTCGGTGCACCGGGGGTCGCTCCAGGGGTCGCTCCGGGGTCGCTCGGTGCACCGGGGATTGATCTATGGGACCGGGAGCCGCTCCGAGGGTCGCTCCCTGCACCGGGGGCTGCACAGGGGGGTCGCTCCCTGCACCGGGGGTCGGTCGGTGGGACAGGGGGCTGCACACGGGGGTCGCT
>JAWWEX010000126.1:1688152-1698236 GCA_035583215.1 Arremon brunneinucha | reverse complement strand
GGGAAATTGGAGAAAAAGGGGGGTGGGATTTTGGGAGGGGGGGAGATTGGGGTAACAAAAGGGGGAAATGGGGTGGAAATGGAGGAATTTAGGGGAAATGGGGTGGGAATGGGGGGATTTAGGGGGCAATGGGAGGATTAGGGGAAAATGGGGTGGGAATGGGATGGGTTTGTGGGGAATTTAGGAGGCCAAAGGACACTGGGGGATCACCAACAATGGGGTGACAAAACCACAGAATTTTGAGGGGAATTTTTGGGCAAATCTAGAGGACTAAAAGAGGAAATTTCTCAGGATTTGAGATCAGGACAAGCCAAATTTAACCCCTTTATGTCCCCGTGTGTCCCCTCCCCAGGACATGTTCGGGTTTTTCGGCAGCCTGGACACCAAAGGCACCAACTACAAGTACGAGGTGGCCCTGGCGGGGCCGGCGCTGGAGCTGCACAACTGCATGGCCAAGCTGCTGGCGCATCCCCTGCAGCGGCCGTGCCAGAGCCACGCGCACTACGGGCTGCTGGACGGGGGGGACAGCCCCGAGGGGGAGGCCGCCAGCTGAGAGGGGGGACAGGCCGCCCCTCAGGGGACAGGCCACCCTCTGAGGGGACAGCCCTGAGAGAGGGGACAGCCCCGCCACTCTCTGAGGGGACAGGCCCGAGGGCGGTGCCACCGCCTGAGGGGACAACCCTGGGAAAAACGCCAATCCCTTGTTTTTAAAATATTAAAAGTTGAATAGGAATGAAATGGTTCTATAGCCAGCAATGTAATTAGAGGAATGCAGTTTTGGACAACTGGGATTTAGGACAATAGGAGAAAATAAAAACAAACGGTTACGGACAGTATGGGTTCCTCTGTCCCAGCTCCATGGGGACATCCCGGAGTGACCATTCACCTCTGGCCACCACGGGTAGGGAGGGGACAGGGGACAGGGAGAGGAACAGTGGACAGGGGACAGGGACAGGGGACAGGGACATGCCAACGCTGCCCTGAGCTGCAGCCATTCCACAAATCCTCATTTTTAAACCCATTTCCAATAAACCCTGGCCAAACCTGCCTCGCTCTCGCTGCGGAGGACACGGAGCTCCATGCTGGGGACAGATGGGAACCTCAGCGTCCCAGTGGTCACCGAGGCCACCCCAGCTTGTCCCCGCGGCTAGGGCAGAGCCCTGTCCCCTGTCCAGCACAAACAAAAACCTATTCTGGGCCCCGACCTGCCACAAACCTCGGCCCACGCGCGACAATTACGGTGTCGCCTGCAGTGCCACTGCCACATCCTAGCACAGCCACCACCGGAGCGGGTCCTCCCCTCCCCGTCTGTCCCCTCCTGTCTCCTCTGTGCCCTCCTGTCCCCTCTGTCCTCCTCTGGTCCCCGCCTGTCTCCTCTGTCCCCGCTGTCCCCCGCCATGGACCCCGCGGTGCCCCGGGCCACGCTGAAGGTGCTGGCGCTGTGCGCGGCGCTGCTGCTGCTGGTGGCGGCGGTGACAGTGGCGGTGGCGCTGCTGCTGTGGCGCTCCGAGGCGCTGGGGAAGCTGCGCGGCTGCCGGGAGCGGGCGGCCAACGAGAGCCGGGAGCTCGGGACGCGCCTGGCCGAGCTGGAGCGGCACCGGGAGCGGCTGCGGAGCGACGGGGACGCGCTGCGCCGGGCGCTGGCGCGGGCACAGGGCGACAGCAGCAGGGACAATGCCAGCCTCGTGTCCTGCCGCCAGCGGGCGGTAGGTGGCCGGAGGGATGGGGACAAGGAGGGGTTTGGTCACTTTAGGGTGGAAAATGGGATGGGGACAACACCCCCTGTCCCTTCAGCAGCGTCCCCTGTCTCCACAGGTGGCCGGAGGGATGGGGACAAGGAGGGGTTTGGTCGCTTTGGAGCGGCAAAGAGGATGGGGACGATGGATAGTATGGCTCATACTATTCCCATGTAGCCGAATGGTTCTTTTTTGCCTGAGTAGTATGTGACTACGTGGGAGATGATTCCAAATCCTGGGAGGATTAGAATGTAGACTTCTGGGTGTCCGAAGAATCAGAAGAGGTGTTGGTATAGGACGGGATCTCCCCCTCCGGCAGGATCGAAGAATGTAGTGTTGAGGTTGCGGTCTGTAAGGAGTATTGTGATCCCTGCGGCAAGGACTGGGAGAGATAGGAGTAGGAGAACTGCAGTGATTAGAACGGATCACACGAATAGGGGAGTTTGGTATTGTGAAAGGGCAGGTTTGGTATTGTGAAAGGACATGCACCCCATGTCCCCTCAGCAGTGTCCCCTGTCCCCTAAGGTGGCAGGGAGATGGGTACAAGGAGGGGTTTGGTCACTTTGGGACGGAAAATGAGACGCGGACAACACTCCCTGTTCCCTCAGTAGTCCCTCACACCTGTCTCCAGTCCCAGTAGGTGGCCGGAGGGATGGGGTCAAGGAGGTGTTTGGTCACTTTGATACGGAAAGTGGGTAGGGGACAACATCCCCTGTCCCCTCAGCAGTGTCCCCCGTCCCTCCCTCCCCGTCCAGCTGCCAAGACCGGGGGCTGCTCCATCCCAGGGAGAATTCCCAGTTCCAGCCAGGAGGGTGAGCTGGGACACAGGCACAGCCACCTGGGGGGCGCAGCTGCCACCTCCCTGCAGGGACACCCCAAAAAGAGAGCACCCCAAAAAGATGCTCCCGACTCCATCCTGGGGGGGCACAGCCGCCACCTCCCTGCAGGGACACCCCAAACCCGAGCCCTGGCGGCTCCCGGCCCGTCCCGCCCGTGCCGCTCCCGGCGGGGCCGCTGTTCCCTGCTCCATCCCGGTAATTACCGGGTCCCGAGGCAGCGGCGGGGCCGCAGCTCCTGGATTTGTCCTTCCCGGGTATTTTTAGCTGCGGTCGCAGCCGGGAAAGGGCCCGGAGGAAGAGCCGGGTCCCGCCGCCCCTCTCGGGCTCATCCGGCTGAACAATGGCCCGGAGAGGCTGGAAAATGTCCCCGTTTCCCGGGGCTGGCGCCGGCAGCCGGGCAGGGCTGGGCAGCCTCTTGGAGAGCTCCTGTCCCCCTGTCCCCTCCCTGGCACCGCCGGTGACACCCGCGGGCTGACCTCGGCCTGCTGGGACAGGCCACAGCTCCCCCAGGAGCAGTGTCACTTCAGGAAGGAGGGATTGTCCCCAAAGCCACATCCCCAACGCATTGAGGGATGTGATGGGAGGGGGACAGGCACCCAAGGCCACCAGGAGCAGGGGGACACTTGGGACGTGGGTGATCTGGGGCTCTCCTGTGCTCCCCACCCTCAGGATGAGCCATCCCTCCAGGGCAGAGGGATTGTCCCCAAATCCATATACCCCACCTTTGGAGGAGGATGAGTGGAGAACCCAAGGCCACCAGGAGCGTGGGGACAGTTTGGGGACACAGGGTGGCAGTGAGGCAGAGGAGCAGGAGGGCTCTGGCAGCAGAAGAAGAGTCGAGAGCGGCGGAGGGGTGGAGAGGACTCTGCTCATGGCTGTCCCCATTGTCCCCTGTCCCCAGGCCAGGCTGGAGGCCAATGTCACCGCGCTGGGGGACGAGCTGGTGGCGCTGCGCCGCGAGCGGGCGCAGCTGGCCGGTGACAAAGTGGCGCTGCAAGGTGAGCTCTGTCCCCCCGCGGGGAGCCCGGCCCGGGGGGGGCTGCGCTCCGCCCTGGGGTGACACCGGTGTCGCCGCTGTCCCCAGAGGAGGTGACGCGGGGCGCGGAGCAGGCGCGGGAGCTGCGGCGGCGGCTGCAGGAGGCGCTGGAGGAGCAGCGGGAGCTGCGGGAGCGCCGGGAGCGCTGCGACGCGCGACAGAGGGAGCTGCAGGACAGCCTGTAAGGGCCCTGGTCCTTGGGGACACCCTCTGTCCCTCGGGTACACCCCCTGTCCCTCGGGGACATCCCCCTCTAAGGTCCTTGTCACCCTCCTCAGGGTGGGCCGCCCCCAGAGCAGCCACACCCCCACCCTTGTGACACCCTGTCCTGTCCCTCCCTCCTCATGGAGACCCCTCATGCGTCCCCCCAGACCCCTCCTCCCCTTCCCTGTCCCCTTTTGGAGACGCCCTGTCCTGTCCTTCCTCCCCTTGGGGACCTCCCGTGTCCTCAGCTGGGGTCAGGGCCACCCCCCAATGTGTCCCCGCTGTCCCCACAGCCGGGACTACGCGGCCGAGCTGGAGGCGCTGCGGCGGCGGGGCCGGGACAGAGGCAGCGGGCGCAGGTGTTCCCCCGGCCAGCGGTACTTGGGGGGACCCGGGGAGGGGGCACAGCCCGGAGAGGGGGGGACAGCCCGAGGGGACAACTCCGAGAGGGGGACAGACCGAGTGGGACAGCCCGGAGAGGGGAGACAGCTCGAGGAGGGGGACAATCCGGGAAAGGGACAACCCAGGAAGATGTCACAACCCACGGACTGGGAAATCCCGCACGGGGGTCATCCAGGGAAGAGGGGACACCCCCGGGAGGAGGGGACACCCCCGGGAGGAGGGGCAGCAAGGAGCGGCGGCTTCACCGCCCTTGTCGCCGTGTCCCCAGGGCAGCAGGACCCGTGCGGGACTCACTCCCCGTCCCTCCCCTTGCAGGAAGGGCTGAGGTCCCGCAGCACCCCCGGCCCCGCAGCGCCCCCGGCCACATTCCCGGTGCCGCGATGTCCCCAGCGCTGCCACCTGCGGGGCTGGCTCGGCCCCGGAGCCGCCAGCGCAGCGCGGGAGCCCTGGGGGTGGGACACGGGTCCTCATCCCATTGATCCCCTGATCCCATTGAGTCGTGATCCCATTGATACATTGATCCCTGATCCCATTGATTCCCTGATCCCACTGATCCCTGATCCCATTGATCCCTGATCCCATTGGGTCCTGATCCCATTGATCCCTGATTGCATACCATGTCCTGATGCCATTGATCCCTGACCTCACTGTGATTCCTGGCCCCACTGGGTCCTGATCTCATCCCATGTCCTGATCCCAATCCTGATCCTGGTCCCGACCCCGATCCCGCCATGTCCCAATCCCAATCCCGACCACTTTGTGCCACCATCCCGTGTCCCCATCGCAGCCAGACAGGGGACAGGGAGGTCCCTTCTCAGCTCTTGAGGGCAGTTTTGGCTCATCCCGGGCACGGATCACCCTGGAATTCCCTCCGGGAGCTCCGGCCACATCCACGGCGTCCAGAACCCGGGAACAGCTCGAATCTGGGGGATTTGGGGGAGATTGGGCAATAAAAGCTGTGCTGCTCACCAGGACATGTCCCTGCGCCACCAGCTCGCTGTCCCCTGCTCCTCCGACCCCAACTGTCCCCTCCCCAAACGCAAACGTCCCCCCAAACTCCAGAGATTTCCTCTATCCCGAACCCCAAAACACCCCGAGGAGGGACTGGGGGACTCAGAGCCACTCCCCTGTCGTGGGGCCACCCCCGATGTCTGTCCCCTCACGGGGACATCGCGGCCACGGTGGCTCCGCCCAGCCGGGAGTGGCAGAGCAGGGATTGTCACCGTGTCCCCACCCCGATCCCGCTCCCTGCGGGTCCCTGCGGGTCGGGGCGGCCTTGGGGACGTGGAGGGGACTGAGCGCAGGGAAAAGGGTGGAGTTTGGGGTGGCATGGCTGAAGCGGGGGACACTGCCCTTTGTCCCTCAGTGCCACCTCAAACCACGTGTCTGGAGGTGTCGAGGTCCTGGCTACGGCCACTGTCTCCCTGTCCCCATCCCGTGGGGATGTCGCGATCCCCCAGCCCCGCAGGACGCCCGGGGGGTTCCGGGGAGGTCCCCGGGGGGTTCCGAGGGGTTCGGGGGGGCCGAACCGCGGGGCCCCCCGGGCGCTGACCCCTGGCCGGTGGCTGTTTCCTGCCCTGGCTGCCCCACGTCCCTCAGGGACCGGGAAGTGTCTGCGATGGCCCGGCCGGTGTCGCTGCCGGAGCCATTCTCAGCTACCGCCGCTTCCTTTTCCTGAGCTGCAAATAACAGTGAGTCACCCGCGGGGACAGTGCCACCCCCGAGGGGGGACACCGCCATCCCTGGATCCCCCCGAGGGGACACTGCCACCCCCGCCCCCGCGCCGCCGGTGTCACCTTTGGGATGCCCCATCTCGGATCCCATCCCGAGGGCTCCTCGCAGCCTCCCAGGACCCCACAGATCACCTCCCATTCCCAAATTAACCCCTCCAATTAACCCCCGCCCTAATTAACCCATCCCCACACCGTGGGAATGCCGTTCCCAGTTCGGGGATGCCGTTCCCAGTTCGGGGATGTTGTTTCCAGTTCGGGGATGCCATTCCCAGTTCGGGGATGCCGTTCCCAGTTCGGGGATGCCATTCCCAGTTCGGGGATGCCGTTCCCAGTTCGGGGATGTTGTTCCCAGTTCGGGGATGCCGTTCCCAGTTCTCCTCCCCATCCCGAACCCTCGCAGGGCGGGGGGGCCGCTCTGGCCCCACCCAAGTTTGGGATTTGGGATCCTCCGCTGGAGTGTCTCACGGGGACACCGGGATCTCACCTCTGTCCCCTCCCGGCGGCTCGGGGGGGATCCCCTGAGGGAACGGGGGGCTCGGGGAGGGGGCGGGACACTGGGATGTCTCCTCTGTCTCCTCCCGGCGGGTCGGGGGGCTCGGGGTGGGGGGGGCCCGGATGCGTCGCTGCCCTTTGCACAGGATGCGGCCGCAGGAAAATCCAACTTTCCTGGAAACCCTCTTCAAAGTGCACCCAAGGATGCTGGGAAGCCACGGCAGAGCTGCTCCCGGTCCCTGTCCCTGCCCTGCCTTCCCACGGGGGCTTCGTCCCCGCCTCATTCGGTGCCACCCGAGCTGTCCCCGTCCCCGCGTGCCACCCCCGTGCCACTCTCGGGGTCCTGCCCGGCACTCTCGGCGGGATCAGCGCTGCAATTCCCGTGCCAGGGGTGGGAATTTTGGGGCGGGAGGCAAGTCCAGACAATTCTAATGAATTCCAGGCAGTTCCAAACAATCCCAGGCAAAATCCAGGCAATTCTAGGGGCGCAGGACACCGAAATAGGATTGGGGGAATCCAATCCCGTGATTTTGGGGCGGGAGGAAATTCCAGGGATGCGCCGGGCACTGAAATGCCTTGCAAGGAATGGAATCCCACTTTTTTTCCCCCTCTCCACTCCAGAAGCAGCAATCCCAGCAGAAGCTGCGCCCCGATCACCCGGCGGGATCAAATTCCCCGGAATTCCCGTGCCAGGAGTGGGAATTTTGGGGCAGGAGACAATTCCAGACAATCCCAGGGGAGTGGGATCGAATTCCCTGCAATTCCCACGCCGGCAGTGGGAATTTGGGGACAGGAGACAATTCCAGACAATCCCAGGGGCACGCCAGGCACTGAAATTGGATGGAGGGAACGAAATCCCCTTTTTTTTCCCCTCCACTCCAGGAACAACAATCCCAGGGCCCTGATCACCCAGTGGGATTGAATTCCCTGCAATTCCCACGCCGGCAGTGGGAATTTGGGGCAGGAGACAATTCCAGACAATTCCAGGGGCGCGCCAGGCACCGAAATTGGATGGAGGGAATGAAATTCCTTTTTTTTTTTTTTCCTTTCCACACTTCAGGAACAACAAGCCCAGCAGAAGCTGTGCCCTGATAACCCGGCGGGTCCCCGGGAGCATCCGGCACGGCAGGAAGGAGCCCGGCAGGAGGAAATATTAAATCCTGGGATATAAACACGGCGGCGGGAGCAGCCCCGCCCCAGCGCGGCCCCCCTGAAAAGCGCGGTCCCCGCGGGGTGGGGCGGCCAGAGCGGCGGCGAGGATGGAGAAGAGCAGCTTCGCCATGGCCAAGTTCGGGCTGGAGCACAAGGAGGCGATGCCGAAGCGTGACTGCGGTTTTTACCTCAAATACATTTTCCTTTTCACCTCGCTGATCCAATTCCTGATCATCCTGGGGCTCGTGCTCTTCATGGTGTACGGGAACGCCCAGGCGGGCACCGACACCCACCTGAGGCTGCTGGAGGAGCAGGTGCAGAGCCACTACCGCAGGATTGTCGCCCTGGGTGCCACCAACGCCAACCTGAGCCGCACGCTCAACGCCACCCTGAAGGACAGGGACAAGGTGCAGGGGATGGCACTGAAGGTGCAGAGGGAACTGGAGAAGTGTAACAGCAGCCAGGCCTCCAGCAGCATCCCGCAGGTGAGCCTGAGCTCCTGGGAATCCCGCGGGAGGGTGGCACCGCCTGCGGGTGACGCTGCTGTTGCCTCCTCGTCCCTGTGGGTGGTGGCAGCGAGGGGACCCCAGAAAGTGCCAGGGGGTTTTGGTCAAGGGGGTCCCAATCTTGGCGTTCTCTTCCTTTTCCTCCTCTTCCTCCCTGGAGCCCTCCCAGAGCCCCCGAAGTGGTGCCAGGGAATCCTTTTGGGATGATCTGACCCCTCTCCTCCTCCTCTTCCTCCTCTTCCTCCCTGGAGCTCTCCCAGAGCCCCAGGGAATCCTTTTGGGATTCTCTGACCCCTCTCCTCCTCCTCCTCCTCTTCCTCCCGCGCAGCTGCGGGAGCTCCTGTTCCAGCAGCTGAGGCTGAAAGAGTGCCAGGTGATCACCACCCTCATCAACAACACCTGCACTGGTAAGAGACACCCCCAGCCCCAAAAAGCCCCTGGGGACCTCCAGCATCCCCTTCCTACCCCTTGGGGACCCCCAACTCTCCCTCCCCAACCTCCCGGGCACCCCCAGCACCCCCACATGACCAGCCCCAGGCAGAGGCGTCACCCCAAGCCATGGGGTGGCACCTGGGGGGACCCAAACCCCCGGATCCCAAATCCCCCAGAGCCAAACCCTGTCCCCCAACTCCCCCCAAGCTGAGAAGCTGCAGCTGCAGCGGCAGCTGGACCAGGCCAGCTTGTCCAAGAGAACCCTGGAGGGCAGCAGGCAGCAGAGCCAGGCCGAGCTGACCAAAGTGACCCAGGAGAAGGAAAAGTGCCAGCAGGACCTGCAGAGTGCCAGAACCGAGGGCGACCTGAGCAGGATGGAGCTGGATGTGCACAAACATCGCTGCAGCTCCCTGCAGAGCGACGTGAGTGAGAAGATCCTGAGGGTTTTGGATCTGGCCAAGCAATACCAGTGCAAAGAGGCCGAGAAGGAGCTGGGGCAGATCCGGGAGCGCGTGGAGGAGCTGCTACGGCGGCAGAAGGAGCGCGACTCGCTCTTCATGTGGAAGAGCAGCTGCGAGCTGAGCGTGCAGCAGTGCCGCCACAACTGCTCCCGCGACACGCAGGAGCTGCAGCAGAGGATCCAGGGGCTGGAGAAGCTCCAGAAGGACAGCGAGGAGGAGAGGAAGAGGCTGCAAGCGGACAAGGAGAAGGTGGGGAAGGAGCTGGAGGAGAAGAGGAAGGCGGCGGTGGCGATGGAGGAGTCGCTGAGGCAGCAGCTCGGGGTCTGCATGGGAACCAAGGTGGGGACATGGGGCATTGGGGCATTGGGGACACGGGAACACAGGGACATGGGACATTTGGGCACTGGGGACATGGGGACTCCCATGGGGACATGGGCACAAGCACCTCTGCACTAGGATTTTCCTTCCTGACACCGGGATTTTGTTTATGTGGGAATTTCCTGCTGGAGGTGGTGCCACCCCTGAGCGGTGCCACCCCTGAGTGGTGCCACCCCTGAGTGGTGCCCACTTTCCCCCTAGATGTCCCACCTGGACCTGCCGGGCTCACGGGGGCCAGGCAGCGCCGCCCGCTCGAGCTCCTTCCCTGGCATGGGCACCTACATGGAGCTCCTGAAGAACCCGGCCACCCTGGGCACCATGGGTGAGTCCTGGGGGGACTGGGGACAGGCTGGGGAGTCACCATGTCCTCTGGGAGCCCACCCCATCCCATGCATCCCATCCCAACCCCATGGATCCCATTCCATTCCATCCCATCCCATTCCATGGATCCCATCCCAAACCCATGGATTCCTTCCCATGGACCCCAATCCAATGGTTCCCATCCCATCCCATGGCATGGATACCATCCCATGGATCCCATCCCAATCCCATGGATCCCATCTCATCCCATCCCATCCCAGGTATGGATCCCATCTCATCCCATGGATCCCATCTCATCCCATGGATCCCATCTCGTCCCATGGATCCCATCTCGTCCCATCCATGCCATGCCATCCCATGCCATCCCATGCCATGCCATGCCATCCCATCCC
>JAWWEX010000126.1:1661804-1688052 GCA_035583215.1 Arremon brunneinucha | reverse complement strand
ACTTTAGGTTGATCCCTAACCCCCCCGATAAAACAAATGGTTCTGCCCAACTTTAAGTTACCCCTCACCCAAAAGAAATGGTTCGGTCCTCCCTTAGGGTGCCCCCCACCCATATTGGGGTGCTCCAACCTCACTCCCAGCCCAAACCCCACGTTAGGACTCTCCAAATCCCCCAAACCCCGCCCTGGGGCTCCCCAGATCCCCCAAACCCTGCCCTGGCGCTCCCCTCACCCCCAGATCCCCCGCACCCCGCCCGGGGCTCCCCTCAAAACCACCCCTGAGGGCGGGAACCCCTCACACCCCCTCAGCCCCGCCACCTCCGCCCAGGCCGCGGCGGGCGCGGGCCCTACAGGCCGGAAGCGGCCGCGGCGCCGCCGCTGCGGTACCGGGAAGGCCGCGGGCGGCGCGGCGGGGCCTGGGAGCCGCCGCCGGGCCGCCGAGGCCGGCGCGGGGCCGCCATTGCGGCGGGGGGCTCACGTACCATCTTCGCCGCCACCAGCCGGGAGGAGCCGCCCCGGCCCGCCCACTGTCATGGCCGCCCGCCTCGTGCGCGCCGATTGGTCCGCGCCGCGCAACGCTGCGTTTCTATTGGGCGTCGCGTCTGTCAATCATCGACGGGAGGGTTGGGTTCAGGCAGGAAGTGCCCGCCCGGAAAGGGCGGGGCGGATGCATGCGGGAGGACCCGGATGGAGAGGGGCGCGGGGCGCGCTGGGAGTTGCAGTTTGAGCGGCGAGTCCGCTCTTCAATTAAGGGGCGGCTCATTAGCGGCGCTGGAAAAAGAGGAGAATTCCTTCCCTATATCCCATCCCAGAGGTGATGCTGGAATCAGGGGGCCAGAGGATTGGGCAGAGGCGCTGCTGAGTGAAGAAAACCTGAATTCCACCCCTAATTCCGCACCCCCAACTTTCCCAAATATCTGCCCTGGTACGCGCCAGATTCCCCCTCCTCGTTAAATTCCCCACCCTAATTAACGCAGGAGACACGCTGGGATTTCAGCACACTCCGCATTCCCACGTTTATAAACAAACAAAATTTTAAAAACTTGGAATAAACACACGCAAAACGTGAGGATAATTTAACAACCGAAGGAACAGCCGCGCCCCAAACCCCTCAGAGGCACGGTGTGACAGGGCCAGCAGGGCTGGGCACCTCCTCTAGGGCCCGGCGGGGTCATCCCGAATTCCTGGAGAAGAATTCCCGGAGAATTCCGGGGTTCCCTCAGTGGCTCAGGGATTTCCTGCCCTTCAGCATCCGCCGCAGGATCACGGCGACCCCGCCGGGAGTGCTGATCCGTTTGATCCAGCCGTGAGTCTTCTTCCGCTTCCAATTGTTGGGCTGGTACTCGTTCCCCCGGGATTTTCCACGGATTTGTCGGAAATTCCATGCTGGGGCCGGGACACGGCAGAGAACGGCGGCGTTGGAAGTCCCGGGAAGAGGCTCCAGAGCGTTTGGGAGCAGCGGGAAAGGAAAACCTCGCAGCAGGGAAAAGCTTGGGGGAAAATAAAGCAGAAAAAGGAGTGAGGAGAGGGAAATAAAGGATAAATTTAGAATTTTAAAGTTGAGATTTCCCCTCCCAGTACCTGAGACCCCCGGCCCGTGCCCACACCGGGCCCAGCGCCGCCATTTTGCTCCGCCCGCCAATAACGCCGCTTCTCATTGGCTCCGTCCTCCCAGCCAATCACAGCCGGCGCTGGGCCGCAAGGGCTGATGGTGGTTGTAGTCCTCTAGGGGGTCGTGAGGAGTTACCATGGCAACGGCGCCACTGCGGCCTTGTCGCCCCGGGGGCTGTCGGTTGTCCCCCAGGATGTCGCGACAGGGCCACGAAGCCACTCCCAGTGCCTGAAAGGGCTCCATGAGAGCTGGAGAGGGACCTGGGACAAGGGATGGAGGGATAGCAGCCAGGGAGTGGATTTGGGATGGGAAAAGGGAGATTTAGGGGTGGGGGGGGGGGATTTTGGGAAGGAATTCCCAGAGCAGCTGAGCTGCTCCAGCCCTGGAATGTCCAAGGAAAGGTGGAATCAGCCTGAGATGGTCCAAGATGGGACTGGGTGGGATTTCAGGTCCTTCCAAGCCAGATAATTTCAGGATTTTCCTTTTTGTGATCAATCCCAGCCCAAGAGCAGGAGCAGCTCCAGGACTTTTCCCTCCTGGTTTTTGTGGCCCAGCAGGAATGAGGGGATGTGGCTCAACCCTCCCCGAGCCCAAAATCTGGGAAAATAAACCCAAAACTTAGCCCTGGTTTGGTGTTTAGCCTCCTGGGGGTGGCACTGCCACACGTGTGACACCTTGGTGGCACTGATGGGTTTGGGACACTGCCATATTTATGGCACTACCACACATGTGACACGTTGGTGGCACTGCCATGTTTGTGGCACTGCCACCCTCATGGCACTGTCCATGGCACTGCCACAGTCGCCCCCTTTGCCATCCCAAAAAGCACCACAGTGTCACCACCCCATCCCAAATGCCACCTCTGTCCCTGTCCCCTCCTGTCCCTGTGCCCATCTCCGTCCCTGTCCCTGTCCTGTCCCCTCTGTCCCCATCCCTGTCCCTGTCCATCAGCCGCAGTCCCTGTCGCTGTCCCCATCCCTGTCCCCGCTGTCCCTGTCCCCATCCCTGTCGCTGTCCCCATCCCTGTCCCCTCTGTCGCTGTCCATCAGCCGCGGTCCCGCCCCTCCGGAGCTCTTCGGGCTTTGCCTTTTCCATGGCGACCGCTCCAAGGACGAGCCCGGAGCGCCCCCGGAGCGGGCACGGGCGGCACTCGGGGCCGTTTGGGCAATTTGGGGCGTTTTGGGGAATTTTCGGGGGGGGCTGAAGGAATTCACTCCCTCCCGCCCCCCCAAAAACGCCGGGGAAAAAAAAAAAATCGGGATTTTCACCGCCCTGCTCCGCCTCCCCACCGGGAATTCTGCGGAATTCCAGGATTTGCAAGGGGAACTCGGCGCAATTCCAAGATTTGCACCGGGAATTTTGCCGAATTCCAGGATTTGCAGCGGGAATCCTGCGCAATTCCAGGATTTTTCCCTCCTCCCGCATCCCCGGAGCCCCTGGGCCATCGATGAGGTGAGCGGCGCTTTTTTCCCCCCGCGGGGCTGCGGGAATGTCCTGGCGCCCGAGGTGCTGCTGGGGGCGGGGGGGGGATGACCCAAAAATGCGGGAATTTTTCCCGTCGGGAAAACAAAATCTGGGATGCGAGGGGGGTTGGGATGTTGTGGGGCAGAGAGGAGCCGGGAAAAACCCGGATTTGTGCAGGTGCGCCAGGGAGGGGGGGAAGGAGGGGAATTATCCTGGAAAACCAACTCGGGGAAAAGCTTCCTTCATTCCTTCCCTCCTTCCTTCATTCCTTCATTCCTTCTTTCCTCCCCTCGTGATGCAACGGCGGGGATGGATTGCTGGGGGGGAGGGGGGTCCGATCCCGCTGGAATTTTGGCCGGAATTTTGGGAAAACCTGCCCGAGGTGAAGGGAGAGGCTGGGCTGGTTCCAGTGCTGGTTCCAGTGCCTGATCCCAAACCCTGATTCCAGACCATGATCCCAACCCCAGATCCCAAGCCCTGACCCCAAATCCTGATCCCAAAGGCTCCTGATTCAAAATCCTGATTCCAAATCCTACTCCCGAGTCCCCTGTGCCATTCCTGTGTCCCCTGTGCCAGCCCTGGTGCCAGGACCCCAAGGCCAGATCCCGAGGCAGGATCCCAACAGCACAATCCCAGCGGCAGGATCCCTTGGCTGGATCCCTTGGCTGGATCCCAAGGATGGATTTCTCTTGCTCCAGGATCCCTCTGCCAGATCCTGCCATTCCTGCCTTGTTTCCATTCCCAGCCTTACATAAGAGGCATTGGATTCCCAAAATCGTGAATTCCTGAAATCCCAAATTCCCAGACTCTCAATTTCTCAAAATCCTGGCTTCCCAATTTCTCAAAATCCTGGATTCCCAAAATCCCAAATTCCTGAATTCTCAGATTCCTGAATTCCCCGATTCCAGGATTCCTGAATTCCCAGATTCCCAAATTCCCATATTCCCACATTTCTGATTTCCCAGATTCCCAGATTCCCAGATTTCTGATTTCCCAGATTCCCAGATTCCCAGATTCCCGGATTCCCACATTTCTGATTTCCCAGATTCCCGGGATCCCTCGGGCAGCCGGAGTGGGGCTGGGAAGGAGCCGGGTCGGGATAATCCCCCCCCCCCATCCCGTTTCCGTGGCAACGGGCGCCATTCCCACCTTCCCGCATCCATCGGGATCCGGTCCCAGCCTTTCCCCCCTGGATGCTCCGGGCACCGAGCGCGGGGGAGGTGGGAGACGGGAGACGGAGATCCGGGAATCTGGGATCAGGGGTCCTGGGATCTGCGGATCTGGGATATGGGGATCCAGGAATTTGGGAATCTGGGAATCTGGGAATCCGGGAATCTGGAATCCAGGGATCTGGGATCCGGGGATTCAGGAATCCGGGAATCTAGGATCCCACAGGAATGGGAACTGGGATCCTGCTGGAATGGGATCTGAGATCATTCAGGAGTGGGAACTGGGATCCCTCTCCCACTAAAATGGGATGAGGATCCTGCAGGAATGGGAACTGGGATCCCACTGTAACAGGATCCTGATCCTGCAAGAATGGGAACTGGGATCCTGCAGGAATGAGATCTGGGATCCCGATCCCACAGGAATGGGAACCAGGATCCCACAGGAATGGGATCAGGACCCCGCAGGAATGGGATCAGGATCCCACAGGAATGGGATCTGGGATCAGGACCCCGCAGGATCAGCGCTCGGATCCCGCTCTCTCCTCCCGCTGCCATCAATAATTCACCGTGTTCGTTTTCCCTCCGCCATAATTAACCCATTCCCAACCTCCGTGCCCCCATTCCCACCAGCTTTTCCCTGAATATTCCCAAAATCCCAAGATTTCAACTCCAGCAGCGAGCTTTGGGAACAGCCTGGATAATCCCACACCCCACATTCGTTAGTTTATTTTGTGGAGAGATTTTAATTAAATTTTAATTCCCACCTCGGATGCTACTTCCGACCACAGCCGTGTTTATATTTAATGGGATAAATATTTCAATTTTATGGGATAAATATTTATCTTTGTGCGATAAATAATGAATTCCCGGGGCTGGAACTTCCCTGTGCTCCACATTTATTGGGAAAAGGGAATTTTCTCTTCCAAACAGGCTTTTTTCCCCCCAGGTTTTTCTTTCAGCCAGAATAAATCCCTTTTCCAAGGGCTTGATGGGAACTTCAGGGCTTGGGGACAGGGATGTGACCCAGAAAAAAGCAGGATGGGGAATCGTCCATGTTTCCATGTTTTTCTTTGGTTTTCCACATTTTTCCGTACTTTCCCATGGTCTTCCTTGTTTTCCCATGTTTTCCCATGTTTTTCCCCATTTTCCCAGGCATCACCATGCTGACCAGCATCACCGACAGCTTCCTCTGCTGGAATTAGGACTGAATCCCATTTTTCCCCATTTTTCCCCAATTTCCCCACAATTTCCCCATTTTTCCAGGCATCACCATGCTGACCAGCATCACCGACGGCTTCCTCTGCTGCCTGCTGGGCAAGACCCCCAACGCCGTGGGGCCCCTGGACAGCGTTGAGTCCAGCGACGGCTTCACCTTCCTGGAGGTGAAGCCCGGCCGGATCCTGCGCATCCACCACAGCGCTCCCGAGCGCCCGGGACCCCCGGAATTCCCGGGGTCGTCCCCTGAGCGCGGCGCCGTGCGCTGCCAGCGCCGCATCACGCTCTACCGCAACGGGCAGCTGCTGATCGAGAACCTGGGCGAGGCCTCGCGCCCCGAGAGCGCCCGCAGCCCGCGGCGGTGCCCGCCGTGCCCGGTGCCCGAGGCCAATGGCGAGCCGGGAGCGCCGGAGCCCGCCGGGGCCGCCGCCAAGCGCCGCAAGCGCAAGCCCAAGAGGGTGGTGACGGTGGACTGCAAGAAGCGCATCACCAGCTGCAAGGGCACGCACGGGGACGTGGTGCTGTTCTTCATCCACGGCGTCGGGGGCTCTTTGGACATCTGGAAGGAGCAGCTGGAGTTCTTCTCCAAGCTGGGCTACGAGGTGGTGGCGCCGGACTTGGCGGGGCATGGCTGCAGCTCGGCGCCGCCCGTGGCTGCCGCCTACACCTTCTACGCGCTGGCCGAGGACATGAGGGCCGTGTTCAAGCGCTACGCCAAGAAAAGGAACATCCTCATCGGGCACTCCTACGGGTAAGGGGCTGGGAGCATCCCGGAAAATGGCAATGGACACAAACCCCAGGTTTTAGGGGTGTGGGGTTCCCATTCTGGGGGATTTGTCCCATGTTTATCCCATTTATCCCGGGGTTTGGAGCTCCAGAATCCTTGGGTTCTGTTCAAGCGCTACGCCAAGAAAAGGAACATCCTCATCGGGCACTCCTACAGGTAAGGGGCTGGGAGCATCCCGGAAAATGGCAATGGACGCAAACCCTGTGTTTTAGGAGTTTGGGGTTCCCATTCTTTTTATCCCATTTTTGTCCCATTTTTATCCCATTTTTATCGCCTTTCTCTCCTGATTCAGAGCTCCTGAGTGCCCTTGGGGCAGGCACCATCTCGGTGTCCAGCTAATCCCGAGAGGGAAGTGCAAGGGCAGGGGCTATAATTAGGATAAACCAGGATTAGGGCTCCTGATTAGGTGCAGACTAACGAAGGAGACGGAGCCCTGCCATGCTGGCACCATGTCCCAGTGTCCCCTCAGGGTGTCCTTCTGCACGTTCCTGGCACACGAGTACCCCAAGCTGGTGCACAAAGTGATCACAATCAATATAATCAATATAATTAGTATAATTAATAATTAAAATAGGGAAAGCCAACACTCTGTGGTTATTTTTAACCCTTTCAGGGTGTCCTTCTGCACGTTCCTGGCTCACGAGTACCCCGAGCTGGTGCACAAGGTGATCATGATCAACGGGGGCGGCCCCACAGCGCTGGAGCCCAGCCTGTGCTCCATCTTCAACCTGCCCCCGTGTGTGCTGCACTGCCTGTCCCCCTGCCTGGCCTGGAGCTTCCTCAAGTGAGTCACTGCTGCCACCCACAGGGTCCTGTGCCACCCAGGGGTCAGCCTGGCACTGCCACTGCCAAGGGAGGGGACACAGTGTGGCTTTTGGGGGTCTGGGGGCTTCCTGTGCCGCTCAGGGGGCATCCTGCCGCTGCCAATCTGAGAGAGGGAACAGGGGGTGGATTTTGGGAGGCCTGGAATCTCCTGTCACCTCTCAGGGGACTCATGCCAGCAGTGCCACTCTGAGGGAGGGGAGAGAGTGGCTTTTGGGGAGCTGGAGGGCTGGGGCTCACCTTGGCACTGCCACCCCAAGGGAGGTGACAAAGTGTGACTTTGGGGTGGCTGTGGCGCTCCCCCTTGCTGCCAACCCCCCGAGTTTCGGGCTGAGCCCCCTCCCCCTGTGCCAGGGCCGGCTTTGCCCGCCAAGGTGCCAAGGAGAAGCAGCTGCTGAAGGAGGGCAACGCCTTCAACGTCTCGTCCTTCGTGCTGAGGGCCACCATGAGCGGACAGTACTGGCCCGAGGGCGACGAGCTGTACCACGCCGAGCTGGCCGTGCCCGTGCTGCTGGTGCACGGCATGCACGACAAGTTCGTGCCCATCGAGGAGGACCAGAGGATGGCAGAGGTACGAGGTGGCACTCCTGAGAGGGATTTTGGGGACTCTGCTCCCCCCAAAAATGTGGGGGGGCTGATGGAGGTTTGGGGTGGGATGGGAAGGGAGGGAAAAATCCTCTTGTGACCCAAGGGACACTGCCAGGGTGGGACAGGGATGGGCAAGGACACCTTGGCATGGGCAGGGACATGGGTGGGACATGGGCAGGGACATTTTGTCATGGGTGGGGACACCTCTCACTGTCCCAAGGTGCTCCAAGCCCTGCCAGGGGCACTCTCTGGGAGGGAACAGAGTGGCTTTGGAGGGCTGGGGCACGGCTGGGGCTCATCCTGGCCCTGCCACTCGCCAGGGAGGGGACAGAGTGGCTTTTGGGGGCTCGTGCCACCTCGGGAGGGGTCTCACTATGCCGCTGGCCGCCCGCAGATCCTGCTGATCGCCTTCCTGAAGGTGATCGACGAGGGCAGCCACATGGTGATGCTGGAGTGCCCCGACACGGTGAACACGCTGCTGCACGAGTTCGTCCTCTGGGAGCCCGACACGCCCGCGGCCCGCGGCGACGGCGACACCAAATGAGGGCCAGCGACACGCGGGGACAGCGGGCTGGCTGCTCCCGCGGCAGCGGCGGAGCGCGGAGCGGGCTCGGCCCAGCCGCCAGCCCGGGTTGTGCCCGGGGCGGAGCGAGGAGGAGCCCCGGGCTGCGAAGGCAGCGCCGGGAGAGGAGCGCGGCGAGTGCCCAGGGCCGGGGACAGCGGGGACACGGCTTGGCCGGTCCCCAGCCCCGACAGGACAGCGGGGCCACGGCTCGGCCGGTCCCCAACCCCAGATATGTCACAGTCGGTCCCCAAACCTCGGGGACAAGGCACGGCCGGTCCCCAACCCCGGACATGTCACACCGAGTCCCCAACCTAGGACATGCCACACCTGGACACGCCACACCTGGTCCCTGGAACCCACACATGTCACACCGAGCCCCCAACCCCGGGGACTGCAGGGACACGGCACAGCTGATCCCCAACTCCGGACATGTCACAGCTGGTCCCCAAACCCCGGGGACAGCGGGGACACAGCACAGTTGGTCCCCAAACCCCGGGGACAGCGGGGACACGGCACAGCTGGTCCCCAACTCCGGACACGCCACCCCCGGCACTGTAGCGGCTCCGTCCCGGCTTTTTTGTCGCCGTCGTTGTCATTCCCGCGCACAGCGACACCGGGAGGACACAGAGGGTCCCGAGGACACCGGGAGGACACGGAAGGACCCGGGGACACCGGGAGGACACGGAGAGTCCCCGCAGGGATTTTTGGGGCGGTTTTCAGGAGAATCCAGAGGCTCCCCCACGTCGGGATTTGCCTGGATTTTGGGGGTTCCTTGTGGGGTTCGGCGGCTCCTGCTGGCATGAGGAGGAGGATGATGAGAATGAAGATTCCCGGAGTGTCCCCAGTGCCACCACGGCCACGTCCCCGCTGCCAGCAGCGCTTTTAGGGCAGAGCCCCTCGGGGCCACTCTCGGGCCTTTCCCGCGGCTCCGTCCCCGGGATCCGCCCCTGGAGCAGCGGGGGACAGCGGGACCCCATTCCCGGAGATTCCCGGTGATGATTCCCGGGATTCCTGATAATTCTCACCCGGTTCCCCGGGATCCCGGACCGCCCGAACCCACCCGACCCCACCCGATCCCCGCCGATCCCGTCCCTCCTGTACAATCCCCTCATTCCCGGGAGCCACCCGAGGATGTCCCCGGTGCCACCCGCAATGCCAGGAGCTGCCACCTCTCACCACCCCCCTCCAAAATTCCCGACATTTAAACCAAAGAAGGCGCCGACCCCACGGACACCTCACCCCTGTCCCTTGTCCCCAGCCTGTCCCCTGCCCCACACGGGGCTGGCACCGCACCGAGGGACTCAGGGGACCCCGCGATGTCCCCACTGATGTCCCCAGGGTGTCCCCCCTGTGCCAGCCCTGCCCGCTGCTGTCTCATAATGAGAATTTTACCCCAAACCCGCCACCAACGCCCCCCAAATGCCACGCACCGGCTGTGGGGTCACAGCTCTGTGCCCTCCCTCCGGGAGCCACATTCCTGTCGCGCTGCCACCCCTGCTGCCACCGCCGTGTCTGTGCCAGGACCCAGTAAAGCCGTGCTAAATGCCAGCCGTGCCAGGACCCGTGTAAAGCTGTGCTGAATGCCAGCCCGTGCCATGGCACCCAGTAAAGCTGTGCTGAATGCCAGCCCGTGCCAGGCCACTCAGTAAAGCCGTGCTGAATGCCAGCACCCAGTAAAGCCGTGCTGAACGCCAGCCCGTGCCAGCCCGTGCCAGTGAAGCCGTGCTCCATGTCAGCCCTGCCGGGTCCGTGCTGGGAGCGCTGGGGCAGTGACAGGATCCCAAAATTCCCCGGGAAGGATTTACTGGGAAAATCAGAATGTTCCCCAATAATGTCACACCCTGCAGTGCTTGGTGTCACCTTGGGCCGCTCGGTGTCACCTTGGGGTGTTTGGTGTCACCCTGGGGCGCTGAGGGTGTCCCCAGGCTGCTCATGGCACGGTGCAGGACGAGGACACCAAGGACACCCTGGTGCCACTCGGGCCCAGCCAGCGGCCACAGGCCTGGGGGTGGGCACGGCGACAAGGGTGGCACCCCCCGGGATTGCGGACAGCACCCCCCGGGATTGGGGACAGCACCCACCGGCACTGGGGACAGCCCCGGGACCCCCTGACTGTGCTGGGAGAGTTGGGGGCTGTGGAATTGGGAATGAGGGAATGGGATTGGGAATTTGGGATTGGGAATGGGAGGTTTGGGGTTGGGGAAGGGGATTTGGGGTTGGGGAAGGGGATTTGGGATGACGCCAATCACGGCGGATGACGTCACACACGGGGGGCAGGGCCAAGGCACTCAGCGCCCTCCAGTGGCCAGAACTGGCACTGCCCAGTGCCACCAGTGCCACCCAGTGTCCCCAAACTGTGGGCACTGCCCAGTGACACCCAGTGCCATCAACCGGACCTCGATCCCCATGACCTGGAGGTGACACAGGCCCAGGAGAGGTGACACAAGAGGGGACACAGGCCCAGAAGAGGGGACACAAGGCCGGGAGAGGTGACCTCAACCCCACAAAGCCACCACGACACCACAAATCCGGTCTGGGGTCGAATCCTGGCTTTAATTCCGACCCAGATTTTCCACTTTTCTCCAAGGAAATATTTCCCCAAACGATTGGGGGAAATTCTCTGCCAGATTTGGCCTTCCAGGCCCGAAGTTTTGTGATTTCCTTGAATTTCATCTTCCAACCAAAACGGAGCGAAGTGGGCGTGGCCATATAATGAATATGCATTAGTTCATTCGGTGATCTATGAATATGTAAATTTTTGGGAATAAAATCCCCAAATTTGGGGAGAGGAGCTCTGAGAATTTCACATATTTGAGAGGTTCAATAATCATTCCACTTTATTTAGTTTAATTTTTCTTTAATTCTTTAAAGAAAAAAGTTTCTTAAAGTTTAGTTTTTCTTTAATTCTTTAATTTTTTTCTTTCCGTGCCTCAGTTTCCCCCAAACCAGGTGGGGACCCTTGGGCACCCCAAAGTGGGCATGAAGCCCTGGCACCTTCCTCAAAATATCCCCAAAATATCCCAAAAATATCCCAAAAAACCTGCTCCACTTTTACGACTTCATGTGACAGAATTAAAAAAAAAAAAACAAAAAAAAAGAGCCAAAGAAAAAAAAAAGAAAAAGAAAAGGAGAAAAACACCAAATATTTACCAAAACTTCCAGACCTTTTTTTTTTTTTTTAAGGGTTTTTTTTTTCCTTTTTTCCTTTTTTACTTTTATTATTTTGAGGCAGATTTTCACCATCTGGAGAATGAAAAGGCTCTGGCAGGGCTGGTGAAGTGTCAGCGAAAAGGATTTAAAAATGTTGTTTTTATTATTATTTATGGGCTGGAACCCTAGAGAGGGAAAAGGAGCCAAAAAAAGGTTCAAAAATAGATGGAAAAAGCAAAAAAAAAAAATCGGGATGTTTTTTCCAGAGGTGGCTCAAAAATAAAATACCTTGGAAAAACACAAATAAATTGGGGGTTTTTAGAGGTCGGGGGTTTTGGGATTGGGAATTTTTGGGATCAGAGATTTTTGGGGATCGGGCGTTTTGGGATGAGGGATTTTTGGGGTCTGGGATTTTTGGGATCAGGGATTTTTGGGGATTGTGGTTTCTGGGGATTGGGATTTTAGGATCGGGGATTTTTGGGATTTCTGGGATTGGGGACTTTTGTGTTTGGAGATTTTGGGATCAGGGATTTTTGGGATCAGGGATTTTTGGGATCAGGGGATTTTGATGATCGGGGGTTTTTGGGATCGGGGATTTTTGGGGTTGGGATTTTGGGATTGGGGATTTTTGGGGTCTGGGATTTTTGGGATTTCTGGGATTGGGGATTTTGGGATCAGGGATTTTGGGGATCAGGGATTTTCCCAGCTCCCAGCAGAGGGAACTGCGGGAGCACAGCAGAGTCTCTTGGCCAGACGGGCTGGAATTCCACAGCTGGAATTCCACAGCTGGATCAGCTGGAATGCTCTGGTTTGGGATTCCCAGGGATTCCCTGATTTGGGGTCCCCAGGGATGCTCCAGTTCAGGATTTTTGATTTGGCGTCCCTGGGAATGCTCTGGATACCTCGGGATGAGCTGATTTGGGGTGCCCAGGGACTCCCAGGTTTGGAGTCCCCAGAGATGCTCCAATTTGGGGTCCCCAGAGATGCTCAGGTCCAGGATTCTCTGATTTGGGATTTCTGGAATGTTCCAATTTGGGATTCCCAGATTTGGGGTCCCCAGGGATGCTCAGTTTTGGGGACAGGGCCTGGAAAGGGGGTCCCAAATCCTTCCCTTCCCCTTTTCACCCCCTGTTCCCTCTGGTCCTGTTTTATTTTGGGGTGGATTTTTCTCTATTTAGGGCCTTTCCAGCTGCTTCCTTTTATCCTTTTCATTCAGAGCCTGTCATTACATTTTCCATTCTTTCAAAGAAATAAAAAAAAAAAACCAAAACAAAAGCGGCTTCCCAGGGGCCTTTCCAGCTCCTTACTCCTGGAGGTGAGGGGCAGAATATCCCAAAATATGCCCCAAAAATCCCAAAAAATAAAAAATAAAATCCCAAATCCTTCCACTCCCGCTTGCCTGTGGGGTTTTTAGGTGTTTTTGGGATGCGTAGGAGGGGGGAATATCCCAAAAAAAGCCTCTCCGAGATCCCGGCATGCTGGCACATCCTTTTCTCGTCTCTTTTTGGGATCTGGCCATCCCAAATTGCTGGGGCGGGCCGGGAGCTGCCGGCTCTGGGCTCCCGTTCCCGCTTGGAATGGGGCCGGGAATGGGGAAAAGGAGTTTTTTCTGAGTTTTTCTCATCCCGTTTTTCCTCCTCTCCCGGGATATTCCCAGCCCTGCTCCTGCCTCCCAGACCCTCCAGGGTTAAATCCACCTCTGGGGCACCCCAAAATCCAAAATCCATTCCCCAAAATCCGCGGCCGGGGCCTTTCAGGGCATCCTCGCTTCATCCCCATCCCACATTCCATGAAAAAAGCAGAAAAATTGAGGGGCTTTGACCCAAAACCTGCAAAAATCCCCCCTGGATCCCCCATCCCACAGATCGGGGTCCCCGGGGTGTCCCTGGGATTGGGGTCACCCCTTCTGTCCCTCCTTTTTTATTTTTGCCCTTCCCTCCCCACTTTTTTCCCCTTTTTTCTCTTTTCCCCCCATTTTCCCCAGTTTCTCCCCTTTTTTGCCTTTTCCGCTCCTTTTTTCCTTCCTGGCTCCAGGAATAGCAACGGGAGCCGTTTCCATCTGCCCAGGCCCAAGCCGGAATTCCCACGTGGAATTCCTGCATTCCCTCATTCCCGGCATTCCCGCATTCCCGCTTTATCCCGGCCCTGTCCCGGCCGCTGCCACCTGGAGCCTCCACTGGGGTGTCCCTGGGGAGGGGACCTGGAACCCGGTGGGGACAATTCCTGGAACACGGGGAAATCAGAATCCAGGGATAAACAGGAAAATCCGGGATAAGGAGAATCCAGAATAGGGAAAATCCAGGATAAGGAGAATCCAGGAAAAGGAAAATCCAGGATAAGGAGAACCCAGGAAAAGGAGAACCCAGGATAGGGAAAATCCAGGATAACGAAAATCCAGGATAGGGAAAATCCAGGATAAAGAGAACCCAAGATAAGGAGAACCCAGGACAAGGAAAATCCAGGATGGGGGAAATCCAGGACAAGGAAAATCCAGGATGGGGGAAATCCAGGACAAGGAGAACCCAGGGAAAAACAACCCCGAGGACAGGGAGAACCCAGTTCAGGGAGCAGCCAGGTTTTGGGAAGGAGGGGTTGGAACGACACCTCGCCATGGAATCTCAGCATTCCAGGTGCCTCCTCCCTCCGCCGCCCCCACGCCGCGCCGGCATCCGCCCGCGCTGGGATCGCGTCCCGGCGGGACCGGGCCGGGACAGCGGGGCCGGGGTTTGGCCGCCGCTCGGGCCAAGGAGCCCCCCCGGGGCCCCCGCGCCCCCCTTTGATGCCGCATCCAGCGAGAAGGGTGGAAAAAAGGGTGGAAAAATGCCGCGCCGGGGCCAGGGCGGCTTGGAGAAGGGAAATGTTGTCCCGGGTTTGGCCCCATAAACGCCGCCTGTTCCATTACAGCATCCGCGCCTGGGCCGGCGGGAGGCGGCGCGGGGGGGACACCCAAAAATAACCGCGCTGGGGACACCCAGGTGGCAGCGGGACAGAGCCGTCCCCCGCCACACCCTGCGGGGGTCACGGCGGGGCTGCCCGGACGGTGCCTTGGCACGTCCCGGTGCCAGCGGGGGCTCCGGTGGGTGCCCCCGCCCCGGCTGCCACGTCCCGCTGGCACCGAGCCCCCCCCGCCGCCGCCAGCCCGGCCGAGCCCGGCCCAAGGCAAACAGGAGCGGCCGGGACCGTGCTACCGAACGGGGGCAGGGGCTGGGGACACCGGGGACACGCGAGGGACACGCGGGGGGACACGCGGGGCTGGCCCCCGTCCCGGAGAAGCCCAGCAGCCAGACGGGTGTACAAGAATCGTATATTTTGTAATAAATAATGTACAAATCCGCCCGAATCCGGGCCGGCGCGGTGCCCGAGGTGCCGCGGGGGTGGCACGGCAGGGAGGGAGTCTTATCCGCGTTATCCTTGGGGTTTCCTCCCCAGAATATCCCCGTTTTCGGGGATGAAAGCAGTGCCCCCAGCTCCCGGCGCGGGCACACCGGGGCTGCGCCGGTGGCACCGGGCAGAGCACCGGGCGGGGACCCCCTTGCCATGCCCGCCCCTGCCCCGGTTTGCTCCCAGCCCCTCTTTTATTCCTTTTATTTCCATCCCGTCCGCAGGGCCGCCAGCGCGGGGCTGAGCACCAAGAGGAGGCAGCGACAGCACCGGGGGGGAGGCGGGACCCCCTCCCCACGTCCCCACATCCCCTGTCCCCCGTGCCCCCCAATCCTCCGGGCGTTATAAATGAGCGCGGCCAAAAGCGACGGGGAAAGGGGGCGACAAAGCGGGGCCGGGGAGGGGACACGGAGGGGCCTCAGGGCTGTCCCCGCGGCCGGCCCGGTCTCCGCTGGCTGCTGGGGGTCCGGCGGGTGCCCGCGGGCCCGGAGGGGGCTCCGGAGGCGAAGTCCATCACCTCGGGGGGAGCGCGGCGCAGCTCGGAGCTCCCCATCTCCCTGCGGATCTCGGCCAGCGCCTCGGCCGGGGAGCTCAGCAGCCGCTGGAAGAGGCTCTCCCTGCCCGCCGGCCGCTCCTGGCACTCGAAGGTGACGGCCGTGCCCTCGCCCGCCCGCATCTCCCTGGAGAAGCCGTCCGAGGTGCCCGCAAAGCAGCGGCCGATGGCGATCTCCTTGGCCAGCCGCGGGTTCTGGTCCGTCACGGTGTAGATGCCGTAGTTGTGGCCCAGCGGGTCCAGCGGGGCCAGCATGGAGAAGGCCCCGGTGTGGTTGTTGTCGGCCAGCGGCGGGTGGCGGCTCAGGTAGTCCCGCAGGAGCCCGTTGATGGCTGTGCGGCGGCAGCTGCCCTGCGGCACGATGGACACCAGGGTCCTGTCGGCCAGGCTCTGGTCGAAGAGCATCCCGCCGCACTTGAACTCCACGCAGGCGCCCGAGGTGTCGTCCAGCAGCGGGTCCCGCACGCTCCGGCTGTCCCGCAGCCCGTAGAGCTGGCCCCGCGTGCGGGGGTGGCTGCCCCCGACGTTCCTGGACCTCACCATGTACTCCTGCGGCCCCTGCAGCTGCACCTTGATGTAGCACGCCCGGAACTCCTGCGGGTTGGGCCACCACGCCAGGTAGTCGCCGGTCCAGGAGGTGACGTCGCTCTCCTTGAAGGGCACCACGTTGTACTCGTACTTGTCCACCTCCACGCGGTAGAAGCGCAGGTGGTTGGCGCTGACCGGCGCCTCCTCGCACTCCCGCAGGCTCCGGTAGGAGTACACGGGGCCGTTGTTCTCGTCCACGTTGTTGGGGTCAGGTTTGGCCACGTTGATCTGGAACGCCGTCTTCTTGAGCGCCGGGTCCTCGTGGTCCGAGCGGCGGTAGCCCAGCTTGTTCAGGTAGGGCTGCGCCACCCCCACGGCATTGGGGTTCAGCTTGGGGCTGGAGGCCACGGCTTCCAGCTCCTCCCCGCCCAGCGTGGCCGTCACCAGGGCCGTGTAGGCGTCGGGGCGCCGGGCGTCGCAGAAGGCGGGCAGGCAGGCGCCGTTGGGGCCGGTGACGGCGCTGTCGAAGCGGCCCCAGGCCCGCGGGTTGCTGGGGAAGCCGGGCTGCGGCTCCAGGTTGATGAGGCTCACCACCACCCCTTCCAGCTGCTCGTAGGGGTTGAACTTCTCGTTGCTGTAGGCCCTGACCTTGACGAAGCAGCGGCGATCCTCGGGCACGTCCAGGTTGAAGAGGCGCCGCTCGCGGATCTCCAGGTTGCCCACCAGGAATGTCCTCTCCTCCCTCCTCCTCCTCCGCCCGCCCCCGGCCGGCCGCAGCACCGCCTCCTCCTCCCACAGGCCGCTCTCAGGGTTCAAGGACCACAGCTTCATCTTCTGCAGGTGCTCGGCCATCCACACCTGCCCCGCGTCCATCCTCACCTGCACGGGCCCGGCCTGCAGCGCCGCGCCGCTCTCGCCCTCGTGGAACTCCACGGCGAACATGCCGTAGGTGCGCAGGGGCACGATCTCGCCCTCGGCGTTGGCGAAGCTCAGGTCGCTGGAGGCGGCGCTGGCCGTGCCCACGTCCCTGGGGTCCACGAAGGTGACGCTGGCCTTGACGGTGCCGTTGAAAACCTCGCCGGACGGCCGCAGGAAGGCTCCGGCCGGCAGCACCAGCTCCCCGACGGGCTCCCGGCCGCCGGCCTTGCCCAGGGGGATGGCGTTGCTCTGCCCTCCGTCCAGCTCCACCGGCTCCTTCTTGCGCAGCATCTTCACCTCCTGGTACACGGCTCCTCCCCGCGGGTCAAAGGGCAGCACCTTGACGGCATCCACCAAGCGCTGCTGGCCGTCCACGAAGCGAGTGACGAGGCGCTGCGTGTTGGGCGGCACCTCGATGGTGAAGGAGCCCTGGTAGCTGGTGAAGCCCACCTTCCTGCCCCCCAGGAAGATGTGGCCGAAGCGCAGCGGCTCCCCGGTGTCGGCTGCCGTCACCCGGCCCTGCACCAGCACCCGGGGCTGCGCGCAGGGCCCGCAGCCACACTCGGCCACCACCTTGAGGGGCAGCACGGAGCCGGCGCACGGCACCTGCCGCAGCTCCATCCTCCGCACGCCGCAGCACAGCCCCGACTCCCCCCCGCAGCCCGAGGGCTCGGCGGGGCCGCCCGGGCACGGCGAGGCGGGGCAGCGCCCCACGTTGTAGTAGCGGGAGCCGCTGGCGTCCTGTGGGCACTCGCTGGGCAGCTCCACCAGGCTGGGCTCCGGCTCCGCCCTGCAGCTCTGCTGGCCCGGGGCTGGGGGCACGGAGGGGAGGGGGGGCATTAGAGGGGTCAGCGGGGGTCTCGCCACCCCGGAGGGGTCCCCCGTGCTCGCTCACCCAGCACGGTGAGCTGCGCGGGCGCCGAGCGGATGGCGCCCGCCTCGGAGCTGGCTTTGCAGTGGTAGGTGCCAGCCTGCTCCGGTGCCAGCCCCCGCAGCACCAGGCGGCCGGTGCTGCGCTCCGCTGTCCCCTCCAGCAGTGTCCCGTTGTGGTACCTGCGGGGACAGGCGACAGGCTCAGCGGTGACACTGCCACCCCCGCCGTGCTCGCTGCGCCCGCCGTGCCAGCTCACCAGTAATACTTTTGGGGCGCGGGGGTGCCCGAGGCTTTGCAGCAGAAGGTCACGTCCTGCCCGGCCTCCCGCACCCTGGCCGCGGGCTGCAGCACCATGTGGGGCTTCTCTGCAAAGGGAGAGAGGGGCAGCGAGCCCATGGGCACCCCCGGCTCGCCCCCAGGGGTGCCCCAAAATCCCCCCCGCCTTCTCACCGAGCCGGTGCAGCCTCAGGTGCGCCTCGACCACGCCCGAGCCGTTGGTGACGGTGATGGGTGCCAGCCCAGGGGCGAAGCCATCACGGTGGGCACTGAGGTTGGCAGCGGGGCCCGGGCACAGCCCCGAGGCCGAGAAGCGCCCCCGGGCATCGCTGTGGGCCAGCAGCACGGGCGGGCGGCCCTCCAGATACACGCGGGCACCCGGCAGTGCCACCCCGGCCGCTGTCGCCACCGTGCCCCGCAGCGTGTGCCCAGGGCAGCCCGCGGGGGGCTCGGAGCCCGTGGGCGGCGGGGGCACCGCTGAGGGGGCACCGGTGGCGTTACCTGGGCACGGGGGCGGGCGACATTTCTGCACCTCGGTGGCGCGGCCGGGACACGGCGGGTTCTTGGCCGTGCGGCAGCTCCGGCGCCGGACGCGCGTCCCCGAGCGGCCGCAGCTGCGGGAACACGGACCCCAAGCGCCCCATTCCGTCCAGGTGGGCTCTGAGGGGACATTCCCGGCGGGAACGGTCACCGTGACCCGTGCGGTCACCCCTGGGTCACACCCGCGGCAGAGCAGCCTGAGGTGGGTGGCACTGGGTGGCGCCGGGTGGCACCGGGTGGCACCGGGTGGAATTTCACAGCTGCTCCTGCTGCGGGGGTTGAGAGGGGGATTCGGGTCCTTGGAGGGACCCCTGTCCTTGTCACACCCCAGTGCCACCTCCAGCACTCTGTGGCCACCCCGTGTCCTCTCCCCACAGCACCCACGGACAGGGAGGGCTCGGGTGGCAGTGCCACCCCGTGTCCCCTCCCGGCAGCCCCCGGGGACAGGCGGTGGCACCGCGGGCTCGGGTCCGTACCTGAGCAGGGCCCGGCGCTGCAGGGCCGCCGCTCGGTGGCTTTGCCGCGGCACCGGAGCTCCCGGAGCGGGGCCGGGCTGCGGGCGCTGCCGCAGCGCCGGGAGCGGCTCTGCGTGCCCCGGGTGCCGCAGGCGCTGCGCGAGCAGGGGCTCCACGGCGACCAGTGCGACCAGTACACGTGATCTGCGGGAGACTGGGCGTGACTGGGGCGCAGGGGGCGGGAGGCGGCAGCCAAGGGGTTAAAGGGGAAGGAACGCCCCCGTAACACAGCCCAGGTGGGACACAGGTGAGACAAACATGAAATAGAGGTGGGATAGAGGTGAGGTGAAGGTGGGACACAGGTGGGACGCAGTTGACATAAAGGTGAGATACAAGTGGGTCACTGGTGTGACACAGGTGGGATACAGGTGAGATAAAGCTGAGATACAGGTGTGCCCCAGGTGTGACAGAGGTGGAATACAGGTGTGACAGGTGTGACAGAGGCGACACACAACTGTGTCAGCTGCCCCCCAGGTGTGCCCCCAGGTGCCCCCGGGTACCCCCGGTACCCCCCAGTACCCCCAGCTCACCCAGCGGGCACAGGAAGCGCACGTGGTAGTTGGCACAGGCCGTGCCCGCCGGCTGCTCGCGGTGCAGGCAGCGGAAGCCGCGCTCGGGGCTGGCATGGACCACCTGTCCCAGGGCCTCGGGCAGGTGCCACTCGGTGCTGCGCGCCTGGATGGCCACGGGCCGGGCACACACGCGGTCCCCGTAGTAGAACCTGATGGCCGCCAGGCTCTCGTGGTCACCGTCACCGCCCGGGTGGTCGATGTCGAACCACGAGGTCCAGGCGGCGCCTTTGCCTGAGGGGGACGCGGGGACGGCTTGGGGACGGGCTGGGGACAATTGGGGACAGCTTGGGATGGTTGGGGATGGGTTGGGGATCATTGGGGATGGGTTGGGGACTGCTTGGGGACACAGAGGGTGTGGGGATGGAGGTCACCACTGAGGGGCTGCTGGGGTGGGGATGGCCAATGGGGCAGAGAGAGGGACACGGGGTGGGGACATGGAGAGGGGACAGGTGACCCCAGGGGACACAGCCCACCCTGTGGACACACAGACAGGGGACACAGGTGACCCCAGGGGACACGGCAGGGTGATCACTACCAAGGGTCACGTGGGGGGTGGCATGAGGTCCCCAGACCCATGGGAATGTCAGGGGTGGGCAGTGCCCTTGGGGACACTGAGGGGACACGGTGGCCCTCGGGGTGGCCTCACCTGCCGTGCCCAGGTCCAGCTCCTCCAGGTCAAGTGTGGCTTTCCAGGGCTTCCCACCCGTGCCAGCCTTGCCCGGCTCCGACTCGTTCTCCAGCGGCTCTGGGGACACACGGGTGGCACTGCCACATTCCCGAGGTCCCAGGCCCACCCTGTCCCATCCCTGTCCCTGTCCCTGTCCCTGTCCCTGTCCCTGTCCCTGTCCCCATCCCTGTCCCTGTCCCTGTTCCCATCCCCATCCCTGTCCCTGTCCCTGTCCCTGTTCCCATCCCTGTCCCTGTCCCTGTCCCTGTTCCCATCCCTGTCCCTGTCCCTGTCCCTGTCCCTGTCCCTCTAGTGCCAGGATCCCGAGAAGGACACACTTTCCTGATCCCCATCCACCCCTCCCCTTTGGCAGGTGCCAGCGCTCCCACCCCACCCCTCACCCCCTGCCACTGTCCCGTGCCACCACCCTGTGCCACCAGCCCATCCCCACCCCTTCCCCCCTTCATTCCTACTGGGAACCCCAAAACCCCGGCGGCACAAAAACCCCAAACCCCAACCCCGACCCCAAACTGCTGACCTGAAATCCTGAAACCTCAAACCCAAACCTCATCTCCCAAACCCCAAATCCCCAAACTCGAATTCCCAACTCGCAACTCACTCCCAGACCTGAAACCGCAACTCCCAGCTCCCAAACTCCAAACCCCAAACCCCAAACTCGAAACTGCTGACCCCAAATCTCCAAACCCCAACTCCCAAACCCCAACCCCAACTCCCAGTTCCCAAACCCCAAACCCAAAACTGCTGACCCCAAATCTTGAAACCCCAAACCCAAACACCCCTTACCTGCCACCCTGGCAGCATACGAGGCTCCCAGCACCGCCAGCACCGCCAGCAGCTGTGCCAACTGTGCCATCGGTGCCACCCGTGCCATCTGTGCCACCCGTGCCAGCTGTGCTGGCTGTGCCAGCTGTGCCAGCAGTTCCAACCGTGCCAGCTGTGCCGGCTGTGCCACCGGTGCCAGCCGTGCCAGCCGTGCCAGCCGTGCCAGCCGTGCCAGGGCCGCTCCGGGCGCGAGTGCGGCCGCGGCGGGGCCGGCCCCGCTTTTATCGGGAGCGGAGCCCGCCCGGGGCAGCGCCGCCGCCGCCGCCGCTCGGGTCCAGCTGCGAAAATTGGCTGAGGGATGAGCCGGGAATGCGGCGGGAGGGAGGGGAGAGGAAACAAAAATACTCGGGAATAAAAAATAAAAACTGCGGGAAAAATAAAATACGGGAAAAATAAATATACGGGGGAAATGAAATATGGGTGGAAATACGGGGAAATTAAAATATAGGGGAAAATAAAAATACAGGAAAAATATGAACTGAAAACTACAGGGAAAATAAAAATACAGGAAAAATAAAAACTAGAAGCTATGGGAGAAATAAAAACTAAGCGGAAAATAAAAATACGGGGAAAATAAAATATGAGAAAATAAAAATACGGGAAAAATAAAAATACAGGAAAAATAAAAACTAGAAAACACAGGAAAAATAAAAACTAAAAAGTACGGGAAAAATAAAAGTACAGGACAAAATAAAAACTAAAAACAACGGGGAAAATAAAAACATGGGGAAAACAAAACTACAGGAAAAGGGAAAAGACGGAGCCGGTGCCGCTTTGAGCGGTTGGAGGGGACTGGGAGGAACTGGGAACACTGGGGGCACTGGGATGGACTGGGATGGACTGGGGGGCACCGGGAGGGCATTGGGGGCACTGGGGACACTGGGATGGACTGGGAGGGCACTGGGGGCACTGGGGGGCACCGGGAGGGCACCGGGGGCACCGGGGGGTTTGGGATCAGCGGCCCCGGCGTGCGGAAATCCCGGCGCATTCCCGGCATTCCGGCGGCCCCGGGAGGGGGGCGCTGGGGGCACTGGGGGCACTGGAGACAGAGGGGACAGAGGGCACAGTCCCCGGGGTGGCTCCTCACCCTCAGGGACATCCCCGTGCTCTGGGGGTGGTTCCCGTGTGCTTTACCTGGGGTTTTTGTGGGTTTTTGGTGGCATTTTGTGGCATTTTGGTGATATTTTGGTGACATTTTGGTGACATTTTGTGGCATTTTGGTGATATTTTGGTGATATTTTGGTGCCATTCTGGTGCCATTTCAGCCCCAGGGGACCCCGACAGTGCCGCTGTCCCCCTGGGTGGGTGGCAGGGCTGGTGACAGCTCTGTCCCCAGCAGCGGGGGGTGGCACTGCCAGGGGGTCAGGCCAGGCCTTGCAGTGCCAGGACAAGTCCCCAACCCAGCCCAAGGCCACCAAGGTCCCCCTGTCTCCATCTCCAAACAGCCCCTAAACAGCTGAGGGACACCAGCGCTGCATGTCGGGGTCGCAGGGCCACCCCCAGGGGTTTGGTTTGGGGTCCCAGGGTTTGGTTTGGGCTTCCAGGGCCACCAGCACTTTATTTTAGGAGCCACCACCACTTTATTTTTGAGGTCACAGGGCCACCAGCAGAGCTTTATTTGGGGTCACAGGAGTTTATTTGGGGTCCCAGGGCCCACCAGGGGTTTTTTGGGGTCACAGGGGTTTTGAGGTCACAGGGCCACTGGCAGGGTTTTTTGGGGTCCCAGGGGATTTTGGGGGTCCCAGGGGATTTAGTTTGGGTCCCGGGGGTTTTTGGGTCCCAGGGATTTATTTGGGGTCCCAGGGGGTTTTTGGAGTCCCAGGGATTTTGGAGTCACAGGGTCACCAGCAGAGTTTGTTTGGGGTCCCAGGGAGTTTTTGGGGTCACAGGGCCACCACCAGGGGTTTTTGGGTTCCCAGGGGTTTATTTGGGGTCCCAGGGGTTTCTTTGGGGTCCCAGGGATTTTTGGGGTCCCAGGGCCACCACCAGGGGTTTTTGGGGTCCCAGGGGTTTCCTTGGGGTCACAGGGCCACCACGCAGTCGCTGCCCGGGTACTCGGGGGGGCTGAGCCCGAATTTCCTGCGCAGCTCCTCGGGCACGAAGCGCCCGGCCAGGAAATGTCGCCGTCCCCGGAAGCGCCGCGCCACCTCCTTGGGGGCCGCCAGCGACACCAGCACGTCCGGGCTGATGTCACCGCTGCCACCCACCGGGCCAGGCAGCCAGCCTGCCCCGGGGAGGGGACAGCGGTCACCGGGACAGCGGGGACACCGGGGGGACACAGGGGACAGTGGGGACAGCGGTCACGGGGACAGTGGGGACAGCGGGGACAGTGGGGACATTGGGGACAGTGGGGACAGCGGTCACGGGGACAGTGGGGACACCCGGAGACACGGGGAGGGGACAGAGGGACACCAGGGGACACGGAACGCTCGGTGGGGTCCCGGACAGAGGACAGGTGTGACCCCAGGGGACACGCGCCTCCCTTGGGGACACGCGGGGTGGCTCAGGGGTGGCCCAGGGACGGTGCTGCCGTGGACGGTGACAGAGAGGGCACAGGGAGGGGACAGGGGTGGCACAGGGGGATGGCACGGGCGGAGTTTGTCCCCGCGGGGACCCACCCTGGGGAGGGTGACACGGCCAGGCCGGGGGGACACACGGGTGGTGACAATGCCAGGCCTGGCCAGCAGCACGCGGCAGTTCGGGAATGCCAGCTGGGAATGCCAGCGGCCGGTGACGTCATGTCTGGGCCGGGCACTTTGTTATTTCCTGTGGATGTCCCCAACCCTGCCAGGGCCACCGAGGGGGGGTCCAGGGATGTCCCCAACCCTGCCAGGACCTCAGGGATGTCCCCAACCCTGCCAGAGCCATCACGGGGGCTCCCAGGGTGACACTGCCACGGGTGCGGTAGGGACAGGGGGGACACGGGGAGCACCTGGGGGGACACGGGGGACACCCAAAGGGACACGAGGGACACCCGAGGGGACACAGGCAGCACCTGAGGGCACATCCAGGCTGACGATGGGGATGCGGACGTGCCTGAGGGTGGCCAGGATGGCCGCGCACGGCTCTGTCCCTTCTGTCCCCTGTGTCCCCTCGGCGCCCAGCACCGCGTCCACCACGGCGTTGTAGGCGTCGTTGATGAGCTGCACCTGCAGGGGACAGCGACAGCGACATCTGCGGTGTCCCCGTGTCACCTCCGACGGCACAAACCCCCGGCCGTGCCAGAAAAATAAAAAATAAAAAAAATCCCCCCCAAGTGGAGCAGCGAGGGAGGGGCCGCGCAGCCGAGACGGCGAATTTTGGGTCAAATTCCTCCGTTCCCAGCGCTGAGAGGTTCCAAAAATAACAGAGCCGGTGGCTGCGGGCAGCGGCTGCTGGATTTTCTGGATTTTCTGGATTTTCTGGCATTCCCGGGATCCCAGCAGCGCCGGGATGGGGAGGGAGAGGGGGAAAGGATGGGGAAAGAGGGAGAAAAGGAGAGCTGGGGGTTTGGGGGGGATTTGGGGGGGATTTGGGGTTTGGGGAGGGGAAAGAGAAGAAGAGGGGATTAAGCAGGGGGATTTCAAGGGAAGGATAAAGGGAAGGAGAAGGGGATAACCAGGGGGATTTGGGGGCTCACAGGGGGAAAGGGGAAGGAGAAGGGGCCAATCAGGGGGATCTGGGGCTGGCGTCACCTCGGTGGGCAGGTAGGACAGGAAGGGGATGTCCATCTTCTCGCACTGCGTGGTGAAGTCGCGGTGCAGCGGGTCCGGGGAGCGCTTGGGGTAGAAGATGGTGGGCTCATAATCCTGGGGAGAAACGGAGCCCTGGAGCCGGGGGGCTCGGGAGGAAGGCCGGCAGGAGGAGGAGGAGGGCGGGGGGCAGAGGTACCCACGAAGCTGCGCAGGTGGCGGGCGCACACCAAACCCACGGCCCCGTTCTGCGCCGGCCCGCACGCCACCAACAGCGTGGGCTGCCTGCGCCGCAGAGAGCGAAGCGGGAACGCCTGCGGGGACAGCCGGGGGGACAGCGTCACATGGGGGGGACAGGGACAGCGTCACACCGAGGGGACAGGGACAGCGAGGTGGCACTGGCACGCGGCAGGGACAGGGGGACACAGCAGGGACAGGGGGACATGGTGGGGTGGCACTGGCACACAGCACCCAGCATGGGATGGAGGTGGCACAAGGAGCAGGACGGGGATGGGATCCACAGCACAGGATGGATTGGCATGGTTTGGCATGGCACGGTATGGCATGGCATGGCTTGGCATCCACAGTAGGACTTGGGTAGCACTCGGAGTGGGATGGAACACAGACTGTACTGGGATGAGGATGGTGCCCGTGGTGGGATGAGGATGATGCCAGCAGTGGGATGAAGATGATGCCCATGGTGGGATGAGGACGGTGCCTGTGGTGGAATTCCAAGATGGCCTCAGGGAGACGCCCAGGGTGGGATGGGGAAGGTGCCCCGGGTGGGATCAAGGCAATGCCCATGGCAGGACCAGGATGATGCCCGTGGTACCCTCGGGATGCTGCCCACGGCGGGACCAGGGGGATGCCCCAGCAGGGCCGAGGATGCTGCCCAGGCCGAGCTGTGCCCGCAGCCCCCCGTCCCCATCCCCGTCCCGCCCGCTGCACATTCCAGGATGGCTCGGGCAGGGAGGGACAGACGGAGGGAGGGACGGAGCCTCTGTTTATCCACTGACGGATTTTTTCCTGCTCACGGATCCTGGCTCCGGGACTCATCCCCAGTGCCCGGAGCGGGACACGGCCCCGGTAGCCCGGGCTGGCCCTGGCCCAGCGCTGGCCACAACACCGGCACCTCCTGGCACGGAAGGGACACTCCGGGGACACCCTGGGGACACCCTGGGGACACCCCAGCCGGCTGGGGGAGCCGGAGCTGGGGCGGCCCCGAGGAAGAGGAGGATGCCGAGTGCCAGGTGGGGTCAGGGATGCTGCAACAGCTCCGGCACCAAAACACTTCTGCTCCTCATCAGTGCTCGGAGCAGGGAAGGGCAGATGGAAAAGCTGAGACGGGCGTGGAACTCTCGGGCCCGGGGCACAAAGCTGCCCTTGATGGACGCCTGCTCCTCCTCCTCCTCCTCCTCCTCCTCCTCCTCCTCCTCCTCCTCCTCCCGCTCCTCACATCTCGCACGAGCCCCGGGCGATCCCCACAGCAGCGACATCGCCGGGGCTCGGGGACACCCGGGCACCTCTGGGGACCCCCAT
>JAWWEX010000126.1:1635188-1660453 GCA_035583215.1 Arremon brunneinucha | reverse complement strand
TGTGGGATGCAACAGGTGCATCTGGGATTGGTCTCATGTGGTTGTTTCTAATTAATGGCCAATCACAGTCTGGCTGTCTCAGACTCTCTGTCCAAGCCACAAACCTTTGTTATCATTTTTTACTATTCTATTCTTAGCCAGCCTTCTGATGAAACCTTTTCTTCTATCCTTTTAGTATAGTTTTAATGTAATATATATCATAAAATAATCAATCAGCCTTCTGAAACATGGAGTCAGATCCTCATCTCTTCCCTCATCCTAACATCCCTGTGAACTCTGTCATGGGGAACAGCAAATTCTGCATCCCTGAGGCACCAGGAACCACCCTCGGCTCCAGGGATGCTCCACAGCAGGTTTCTGAGCACCCAGAGCATCTCCTGCCTCCATCCCAAATCCACAGGAGAGGTTTGGGCTGATCTCTGTAGGGTCAGGATGGGCAATTCTCCTCCACAAGGTGTGAAAGGAGCCTTGCAATGTCCCAAATTTCATTTCATCCCAGCCAGGCTCCAGGGATGTTCCACAGCAGGTTTCCATCTCCCAGCTGGAAAAGATGACCTGCCCAGTGCTCCTCCCTGCCAGCCCTGAGGCCCTGAGGGCGCCGTAATTTGATTTATAAAGCCCTGGCAGGACGGCTCAGCCCATCCATCCCTGCAGAAGGGATTGTACCGGAGCTCCTGGAGCTTGAACAATTCTTGTTCCCACACATTTGGAGGCTGTGAGGCTCTGAGGAACCTCCCCACAACACTCACAAGCTCCAAATATCCCAAATATTCCCTCCTGCCTGCCTGGCAGCGCTGTCGCTCCCCAGTGGCGACTCCACAAATCCCAAACGCATCCTGCTTCCCAACCAGCACCAAACACACTTTTTTCCCCCCCAAAACGCAGCTCAAAGTTTGTGAATCCCCAATCACAAAAGCCCCATGGGTTCTATGAAGCTTTGGGAAGGAGCTGGCAGCGGGAATTCTGCATTTTCCTCCAAACATATGCGAGGCAGCCCCGGGGGCTGGCAGAGGCTCCGCTGCTGAGCCAGCACTGCCGGAGCTGTGGCAGAGCCGCAGCAAAGTCCCCACGTGCTGTCCCCAATGCCCCAGTTGTCCCCTCCACGCTGGTGGCACCAGGACAGCTCCGCTCACAGCTGCTCCAGCAGCCAGCACTCCCCTCAATCCACAAATATCCCACCCCCAGCGCGTTTTAAGGAGGTTTTTCCGAGGATTCCTGGGGGGTTCTCCCCGTCGAGGTGCGTGGATCTCTCTCACACACACACACAGGTTACATCACCGCCCCGGGATCGGTGACAACGTAAATAATCAGCTGATGCCCGAGCTGTCACCCAGCCCCAAATCAAACTCCTCCCTGGCAATCCTCAGCATTGAGACAGCCCGGGTGGTTTATTTGCGACACATCCCGGGCACGGGGCTGGCTCTGAGTCCCTTTTGGGGCTCCCCCCTTCCCCGTGTCCCCCCCTCTCCATCAGGACACCACGAGGACCACTCGCATCCCTCCACGTGTTCTCCCAAACTCCAGCCAAACGCGGCGCTGCCACCATTTCCGACGCCGAGCTTATTAAAACACGCTGCCAAAAATATTCTTGGTTGGGCGATAAACAACCAAGGTTAAGGAGAGGAAAAAAATAAAAAAATCCAGAAAACAACAAAACAAATAATCCCTGGCGGGAAGTTCTGGCTGGAACTCCACGCTGGGGCTGAGCGGAGCTCCGGGGATGGAACGGCACCGGGAGCCGAGCGGGGCTGCCGGGGGAGGGAATCCCTCAACGAGGGGGCCCCGAGGGCTGCGGAGCCTCCGCGATGCCCCCCGTGCCCGCTCCCACTCGGGAGTGGTTTTTGCCCAAGCAGCATCCACGGCTCGGTTCAGCCCCGCAAACCCAGCTCAGCTCCCAAACCCGGCTCAATCCCTCTCAAACCCGGCTCATCCCCCAAACCTGTCTCAGTCAGCCCTCTAAGCGCGGTTCAGCTCCCCAAGCTCGTCTCACTCCCCCAAGCCCGGCTCAGTCCCCCAAACCCGGATCAGCCCCGCAAATCCGGCTCAATCCCTCAAACCCGGATCAGCCCCGCAAATCCGGCTCAATCCCTCAAACCCGGATCAGCCCCGCAAATCCGGCTCAATCCCCCAAACCCAGTTCAGCCCCCAAACACGGCTCCGCTCCTCATGCCTGGCTCAGCCCTTTAAGCATTGCTCAGCCCCCAAGCTCATCTCAACCCCCCAAACTCGGCTCATCCTCCAAACCCAGCTGAGCCCCCCAAACCCGGCTCAATCCCCCCCAAACCCGGCTCATCTCCCCAAGTCCGGCTCAGCTCCCCAAGCCCGGCTCAGCCTCCCAAACTCGGCTCATCCCTCCAAACCCGGCTCAACCCCCAAGTCCGGCTCAGCCCCCTCAAACTCGTCTCAATCCCCTAAATCCGGCTCATCCCCCCAAGCCTGGCTCACCCCCCAAGCTCGGCTCAGCCCCCTAAGCCCGGCTCATTCCCCAAGCTCGGCCGGCGCTGCCCACCGCGCTCCGGGCTGAGGGCGGGGGGTCCGCGGGGAGCCCCCCAGGGAGCAGCGCTGAGTTCTCCAGGCTCTTACGTCCTCTTGAAGACCCCTCCGAGGCAGCTGCCGAGCAGGAGGCAGAACTGCTGCGAGAAGAACACCCAGGTGATCTGCGAGAGCGAGCTCTGGGTCTGGCAGCGCAGGTCCAGCAGCGTGGGCCCCAGGAAGGCGATGCAGAGGCCGAAGCTGAAGAAGACGCTCCAGTAGGTGAGGGTGGGCTGCAGGTTCCTCCGGAACCGCGCCGACACCCGCTCGTCCCACCACATCCTGCGCTGCGGCGCTGGCGGCGGCGCGGGGCGGCCCCGCTGCTGGAGCTCCGAGCTCCGAGCTCCGGGCTCCGGGCTCCGGCTCCGGCCCCGCTGCCGCCGCCCCGCTCCCCGCTCCTCCTTCCCTTGCGGGATGTGGCTGCTCCCGATCCCGCCGCGTGTCCCCGCTGTCCCCATCCCTGCCCATCCCGGTCCCGCGCTCCGCTCCCGCCGCCTCCCGGAGCATCCCCGCCGCAGCCATGGAGACCCGGGATGCTGCGGTTGCTCCGGCAACGGCGGCTCCGCGGGTACCGATCCCCCCTCCGCGGGCCCGGGGACACCCGTGGGGACCGGGGCCCGCCCGGGGGTGGCGCGCGGGGCTGGCACCGAGCGGGGGCGGCTCCCGGGGCACCGGGGATCTCCCGTCCCACCCCCGCGGGGCCCCGGCACCGGGAACGGGGCGGTCCCGGGGCAGCCCCGGCTGAGCGGCACCGCCCGGAGCCGCCGGGGGCTCCTCGGGGGGACCCCGGGCTCACCTGAGGTACCGGGGCGGCTCCCGGGACGGGCAGGGCGCGGAGCTCATGGCGGGGAGCGGGACCGGAGCGGCGGCGGAGCCGAACCCCGGCAGGAGCGGAGCCGGCGGGAGCGGCGGGAGCGGAGCCGCTGCAATCTCCGCGGAGCCGCCGGCGGGAGGGGAGCCCGCGGGAATGCCGGGGATGCTCCGGTCCCACGGGATCCCCGGGAATGCCGAGGACGCTCCGGTCCCACCGGGAATGCCGAGGATGCTCCGGTTTTACCGGGAATGCCGGGGATGCTCCGGTCGGAGCGGTTCCCCCGGGAATGCCGAGGATGCTCCGGTTTCACCGGGAATGCCGGGGATGCTCCGGTCGGAGCGGTTCCCCCGGGAATGCCGAGGATGCTCCGGTCTCACCGGGAATGCCGGGGATGCTCCAGTCGGAGCGGTTCCCCCGGGAATGCCGGGGATGCTCCGGTCGGAGCGGGGCGCGCTCGGCGGTGCCGCCCGGGGGGAGGCGGCTCCGGTGCCCCCGCCCCGCTCCCGCCCGGCCCCGCTCCGGGAATGCCGCCCGGGGTTCCCGCCCGGGAATTTTGGGGTTAAACCTCCCCAGATCGGGGTTTTTCCAGCGGGATCCGCAGCCCCGGGAGCGGGGGGCACGCGGGGAGGGGACGAAGACACGGCCCCTCCCTCCAGCCCGAATTCCCAGCCCGAATTCCCGGGAAAATCCCCCGGGAGCCGCCGAATTCCCGGGAGAGAGAGAGAGCAAGCGCGAGCTGTGTCCGGGAGCCACGGGGCTCCCCACCCCAAAGAGGGGTGACCCCAATCCCAAAGGGGGAATCCAAGTCCCAAAGGGGGGAGATCCCAGTCCCAAATGGGGGAACCCAATCCTAAAAGGAGGGGATCCCAATTCCCGGGGGAGGGGGTTTCCCAATTCCCAGGGGTCGTTCCAATCCCCAAAGGATTGACTGATTGATTTATTCATTATTTTATTTATTAATTATTAATGAACAGGCGCCAGAAGAAGCTCGGGATGGGGGAATCAGCCTGGAGAGGGACAGGAAAGGGGGGGAAAGTTCTGGAAGGAGCCGGGAGAGGCGGGGTGGGGGTTTGGGGTCCGGGTTTGGGGTTTGAGGTTGGGTTTTGGGGTGAGGTCTGGGGTTTTGGGGTGTCACACATAGTTCTGCAGCCCGAACTTCTCCCGCTCCAGCTCGGCCGGGGGCCGCAGGTAGTAGAGCTCCTCCACCGTGGGGGGCACCCAGCGATCCGTGTGGAACCGGGACTCGCCCACCTGCAACAGCGGGAATGGGCTGGGAATCACCGGGAATGGGCCGGGAATCGCCGGGAATGGGCCGGGAATCGCCGGGAATTGTGTTGGGAATCGCCGGGAATTGGACTGGGTATTGCCTGGAATTGTGTTGGGAATCACCGGGAATTGGGCTGGGAATTGGGCTGGGAATCACTGGGAATTGTGTCAGGAATCACCGGGAATTGTGTTGGGAATTGCCAGGAATTGGGCTGGGAATTGTGTTGGGAATCGCTGGGGAAGGTGTCAGGAATTGTCCAGAATTGTGCTGGGAATCACCGGGAATTCCCGGGATTCTCCACCCCGGGCGGGGCCTGGCAGCCAGGGGTGAGCCTGAGTGCCGGGGGATCCCAAATCCATGGCAGGGACCCAAATCCCCGGGGCTGGCTGCGTCCCATGGGATCCCAGAGGAGCCCCCCTGTCCTGCCCCTTCCCCCCGGGAATCCCTAACCTTCCAGCCCGGGCTGATCCCAAATGCATCCCATTGGATCCCAGAGGAGCCCCCCCTCATTCCCCCGGGAATCCCGAACCTTCCAGCCCGGCACGTCCCGCATGATCTTGGCCTCCTCCTCCAGGTTCTCCCGCAGCAACCGCAGAGTCCTGGGGGACACAGGGCACGGGAAGGGACCCCGATCCCAAACGGGACCCCAGTCCCAAAGGGGACCCCGATCCCAAAGGGAAGTTCTCAATCCCAACGGGGCTATCCCAATCCCACAAAGGGATCTCAGTCCCACAGAGGGGGCTACCAATCCCATAAATGGAAGTTCCCAGACCCATAAAGGGAAGTTGCCAGCCCCATAAAGGAAGTTCCCAGTCCCAGAAATAAATTCCCAATCCCAAAGGAAGTTCCCAGCCCCGTACCTGCGGTCGGACTCCGCCTGCAGCAGCGGCATCAGCGCGATCCGAGCCTCCAGCTCCTCGATCAGCAACCGCCTGCAGGGACAGAACGGGGAAACGGGGAATTGAGGGGACTGGGAATGGGGCACTGGGGGTGCCGGGGGCACTGAGGGGTCCCGGGGAGCACTGGGGGTCCCGGGGTGTACCGGGATCCGGGTGTGAACAGCCCATCCCGGGGCCAGAAGCGCAGGGAGGAGCCCCGGGACCGGGCTGGGGGTGCCGCGGGGGGCTCGCCCCCTCACCTGCGCTCGCGGTTCCACTTGACGAGGCTGTAGTATCCGAGCAGGAGGCTCCCGATGCCGAGCGCGAACAGGCTGTACCCTGAGGGCCGTGAGGGGAGCGGGGAGCGCTCAGCGCGGAGCGGCGGCACGGTCCCGCTCCTGCCCCCGCCGCCCCCCGGCGGCGCCCCCGCGGCCGCCCCCGGGCTCACCTGAGAGGCCGCGGCGCGGGAGGTGCCGCTTGTAGTCGATGGGGCCGTACCCGCCCGGCGGGGCCATGTCCTGCTTCACCTTCGGCGCCGCCATCGCGGCGCGGATCGGTGACGTCACTGCGCCGCGCCGCCGGCCCGCCCAGCTCCCGCGCGCGGGAAACTCACGTGGTGCAACCACGTGACCGTAGGGACCTAACCCCCCCCCCCCTTAAAGGGGCAACGCGCGCTTAAAAGGGCAATGCCACCTCAATTCCTCGGGATCATCTCCCACCCAATTCCATGGGAATTTGGGACAATCCCGTGGGAATTCCCGCGTCCCGTGGCTCTTCCCAGGCTCAGAGAATTTGGATTTTATCCGGAATTGTGGGAAACATCCATGGGCTCCATGGGTTTTCCTGGAATGTTCAGGTGAGATCCAAGGGTGCTGGAGCAGGAATTCCAGCTGGGAATGGAGAAGGCTCTGGATTTATGGATTTGTTCCATCCATGAAATTCCACAGGAAATCCACAAAAATCCCGGATTTTTGCCTCCTTCTTTTCCCCTTCTCCTGTCTTCCCCAATTCTTTTGGGAATAATCCTCAGGAGAGGAAGGAGCAGATCTGGCTCTGTCTGGGTGATCCATGAGATCCATCCCGACCCCCAAAATCCTGGGAATGTGAGGCAGATCCAGGAGTTTCTCTGTTTATTGTCACTCCAATTCCAACCTCCCCCAATTAATTATTGATTAATTAACGATTCTGGATACTTCCACTGGCGGGATTAGTGAGAATTATTAAATTTTTGGGATTTATTCTGGAATATTTTGAGTCCCAACAAATCCAAGGGAAAAAAATCCCACCCCGTTCTCCTTCCTTCCCAAAGGAGAGGGAAAAATGAGCCAAATTTGAGGTTTTCCCCAAAATCCCCTGGAATTTCCTCCATTTCACCCCTTTCTGCAGCCTGAATTCCCAGGTTTCCATCTGGGATTCAACTTTGGGAATTCAATTCCAATTCTTCCCCAAAAACAAAGGGAATAACTGGCTGGGAGAATCCAGAGGGAAAGAAGAATTCCCAAAATGAGGATAAAACTAAACACAGAATAAAACCCAATCCAGAATCAGCTGGAATTTTGGATTTTCTTTGTTTTCCTCAGGAATGGCAGGCGCAGGAATCCCTGGGATATAAAAATTCGGGAATTCACCTTTTTCCCAAGCTGGGAATGCTGAGGAAGAAGAGCCCAGAATAGAAAAAAAAAATTCCAACCCTTTTTTTTTGTTTTTTTTTTTTAGCGAAATTCCAAATCCCGACTGTCAGGAAGGAAATCCAAGAAGAACCACACGGCTGCCCCGGTTCCACCGCGGGAATCGTCCCATGAAAATCCGGGATCTCTTTATTTCACAAGTGGCTAAAATCTAAATTACAACGGCGCTCCCTCGCTCCCCGCGGTGTCCCAGGAAACCCCAAAATCCCGGCGGGAATCCCAAATTCCCAGTGGGAATTTTATGGCTTTAGGGACCCCCCCCTGGATCCGGAGCCCCCCGGAGCAGGGAAGAGCAGGAGAACGGATCCAGGATCCCGAGGGATCGGTGGGAATGGGAGGGTTGGGTGGGCTTCCCATGGATCCAGGAGATCTCTGGGATCTGGGAATTCCAAAGGGGATCCAGGAGATCTCTGGGATTCCGGAATTCCAAAGGGGATCCAAATCTCTGGGATTCCGGAATTCCAAAAGCCTCAGGGGTTTGGGAATCCCAAAGATCTCAGGATTCAGGAGCCCCAAGGGATCTGGGAATCCTAAAAGGGATCCAAGGGCCTCAGGGAATCCAGAAATCCAAAAGCCCTCAGGGATTTGGGAATCCCAAGATGGATCCAACAGATCTCAGGGATTCCGGAATCCCAAAGGGGATCCAGTCAGAGAATCCCAAATCCCAAAGGAGATCAATAAACTCAGGATTTGTTCCCAAATTCCCCCCTCCTCCACCATTCCCAAACTTTTCCCTTCCAGGGCAGAATTCCACAATGGGAATTTTCCGTTCCTTTGAGATTTTTTTTCCCCCCCTTTTTTCCCATTTTTTTGTGGGGCTTTTTCCTGGAAAAAGGAGACTGGGAAGAGGTTTGGAAAATCTGTATTGAAGAGCTGGAACAACTTTGAACCTGAACCATCCCAATCCCAAAAAACCCCCACGGGAACAGGGAACTGGGACCGCGAAGGGAAATCCATCCCGGCGTTCCAACACGGAACCTTCTCCCAGACTGATCCCAAATCTGGCAGGAACGTGGATGGAATCAAATCCTCCAAATTCCCGGCAGCATTCCAAGAACGTTCCGGAAAAAACCACGTCAGAACCAGGCTGGATCCCAGGAGTCGCAGTCCAGGTGGGAATTTGAGTTTCAGCCCCATCCTGTAAAATATTTTGGTTTTCCAGCCCCAATCCGTGCTGGATTTTCCCTTTCAAACAAATGTCCCCCATCTCCCAGATAATTTTTCTTTGGGATTTATCCTGAATTATCCATCCAAATAAAATCAGGATGGAATATTTGCAAGTCTGGTTGCAGAGACTTGTTTGGATTTCTAATTCCAAATCCTTCAATTCCAACATTCCTGATTATTTTAATGAAACAAAATTGGCTGAAATTCCAATTTCCAAGGGAACTCTGCTGGGATCCAGAAAGTTTTGACATAGTTTTTATCCCATTAAATCCTTCTGTGACTCTTCCATTCCCTGTTTTTCTTTTTTTTTTCAGGAATCATCCAAACTCTGGGAATAAATGAACCAGGTTTCCCCCCACCCCAAAAAAAAAAAAAAAAAAATTTAATTGGAGGAATTTTGTTGGGATTTTTTTTTTTTTGGGAATAAATGAACTTTTTCCAAACGTTGGCATCCATGAGGAAAAAAAACAGGAGAGGAAAATTCCCCTGAACCAACCCCAAAAAATTCCACGTGGGAAAGGAACGGCAACTTTTCCATAAAATCCAATGGAATTGAAGGAATTCCACGCTGGTGGCATCTCCCAGTCCAAGCTTGGAATGAAAAGAAAACTCCAAATTCCAAAATTCCAACCCAATTCCCACATCTGAGCTCTCCACATCCCTGTGGAAAACACCCCAAAATCCGCATCCAGCTGGGAATTCCGGGGGTTTTAATCCAACAAATCCCAGTTTGGAAAACAAGGTTGTTGTGTTGGTTTTTTTTCCTAAACTAAATCCCTAAACATGGAAACACCAGGAAAAGTGGGAAAAGGGAGGAGGGGGTTTGTTCCTCGGATCCGAGGGGGGTGATCCCGAAGGAATTCTTGGCTTCAGCGATTCCTAAGAAAATAAATCTGGATTTTCCTGAATTCCCCCCCCCACACACACTTTTTTTTTAATATATATAGATCTCTAAATTATATATATTTATAATTTCCCCAAGAAAATTCCCCAAATTTCCCAAAGAATTCTCCTCACTGGAATAAGGCCTGGAATTCTGCCCCTTGGATTTGTCTGGAATTCAGGAAGAAGCCCAAGGAAAAAGAGGATGAGAAACCAAAAATGAAACCAAACTGGCCCCCGGATGGATTTTGGGTTGAACCTCTGGAATTCCCAAAAAAACTATGGAAAACTCCATCCCAAATGGATACAGGAGCATGCTTGGGATGCCTGGAAGAACTTGAACCACAGAGGGAAGGATTGGGAACAGCTCCCAACCTTCCCTGCCTGCATCAGCTTCTGGAATTCCTATAAATTTCGGAATAATATCCCTCAAAACAACAACAGAAAAGGAAGGAAAAAAAAACCCAAAGAAACAAAACCATCCCAACCAACCCTCCCAAAGGAAAAAAAATTCCCAAAAAGTTTCGCTTTGGAGTCTTTGGGAACGTTGGGAAGGCCCAAAATTCGCGGGATGAGAAAGAACCAAGGTTGATTTTGTCTCTCAGTAACTGCAAGGTTTGGAAACTACCAACGGTTCCAAAGTCTGATTCCAACCAGAATCCAAGGAAAAAAGTGGGAATTTCCCGCAGCAATTCCCACCTCCCAGCCAAGGTTTGGGCGGCAGCCGATCCTTAAGGGAGAAAACCAAACCAAACTCAACCGGAACCAGGGATTTGCACTTTTCTCCTTCTCCTTCTCGGGATCGTCGGAATTTTGGGAATCTCGGGATGTGCCGCCTGCTGTCCCGGCCGGAGGAGGAGCAGGGATAAGGAGCAGCCATGAACTCGGCTCACTAAACGCAGGATGGGGCTGGAATTCCTCTCTCCACGCCCCAAAATTCCGGAATTCCGGAGCGTTCCCAGCAAAAAGTTCGGCGTCGGCGAAGGCAGAGAGGAGTCGCTGAGTCCTTCCATGGTTTGTTGTTTTTTTCTTTTTGTGCTGGTGCCAAAAAAATTTCAAAACTAAATACGGAAAAAAAGCCAAAAAAAGAAAAAAATTAAGGAATTCTTCCCCCTTTCCCTGCCAGCTTCCATGAAAAATCTGGGAGCCAACGGAGCCGGGCTTCGGCCACCCCGACGCGGTCACTTCTCCCGGCAGGGACGGATGAGGAGTGGTGGTGCTGCATCCTAGAAAGCCTCGGGGCGTTATCCAGCTGGGATTAAAGCAGATTCCACGGAATTGTGGTAGAAAAGAAAGGATGGCAGAGCCTGGAAAAGTCCTCCCTCGGGAATTATTTCCACGTGGCCGACTGTGGGATGGAGCGGGGCGGGATCATGTCCAGGAGATACTCGCGCTGCCGCTCCACGGCCGAGGCCGACTTGTGCACGGCCAGCGCGGGGCTGACGAAGGGCAGGGCCCCACCTGCGGGGAAGAGGGAATTTTGGGTCATGGAATAGCTCAGGAACGAGGGAAAATAATGAAAAATTGCATAGAAAATGCAGTGCAATTATCCCAGTGCAATCTGGCGCCTTCAGGTTCCAAACTCATCCCAAGAAACGCAGAGGTTTTGGATCAAGAATCAGGATTTGAGCCCTCTGGAATTATGGAGTCATGGAATGGCTCGGCAATGAGGGAAAAACAATGAAAATCCACATGGAAAAGTAATTCCCACCCAAAAACCGGGAATTTTGGGCAGTGATGACACCAACTTTCACCTCAAACCCTCAGCACCACCCCAGGAAAACTCCTCCCCAAAACCTGGGAATTCTGGCGGCGATCCCAAGGCAGTGTGGGCTCCCCGGGCGCCGTACCTGTGCTGATGGGGTTCTTCTTCCAGGCGGCGCCGCCCTTGCTGCCGGCCCTGTCGGCGTGCTTGCCGGGCCGGGCGCCCAGCGCGGCGCTGCCCGAGGAGCTCTGCAGCTTGGGCGAGGAGCTGAAGGGGTGCAGCACGCCCCGCGAGGCGCCCCGCGACAGCTGGCCGGAGCTCTGCAGGGAGCAAGGACAACGTCACCGGGGGTGCTGCTGGACGGCAGGGTCGTGGGGCTGGATGGTCTTTGGGACTGGATTTTTTTTGGGACTGGATGATCTTTGGGATTGGATGATTTTTGGGATTGGATGTTTTTTGGGATCAGATGATCTCTGGGCCTGGATGATTTTTGGGACTGGATGATTTTTGGGATTGGATGATTTTTGGGATTGGATGCTCTCTGGGCCTGGACGATTTTTGGGATTGGATGATTTTTGGGATTGGATGCCCTCTGGGCCTGGATGATTTTTGGGATTGGACGATTTTTGGGACTGGATGCCCTCTGGGCCTGGATGCTCTTTAGAGCCTGGCACAACACCCACACCCCCCCACCCCAAACCAAACCCAAGGCCCAAACCCCCCAGGCCACCCCCCAGCCCCAGCACCCTTTTCCCTCAGGCAATGGCGGCTCTGGGGCTGCTCCCTCACCTGCTTGAGCGCGTGGTGCTGCCCCACGGGCTCGGCCTTGGGCTGCCCGGGCGGGGCCGTTTGCTGCAGGATCCTCTGCTCGATCTCCTGCTCCTGCTGCAGGGCCTTGACGAAGGCGGCCTTGAGCCGGTTCGTGTGCTCGGCCTTCAGGGCCTTCTTCTGGTTGGAGGCCATGCAGGTCTCGCACATGATGGTGCCGTTCTTCTCCTCCCGCCAGCGGCACGTGAAGTCCGTGTGGCACTGGGCACACAGGTAGGGCTCCCGGCAGGACACGGCCACCGCCACCTTCCCTGGGGGACAAACATGGCAGGTCAGCCCCAGGGTCACCTTCCCTGAGGGACAAACACCAGGGATTGGCCACCGCCACCTTCCCTGACGGACAAACATGGCGGGTTAGCCCCAGTGTGGCCCTCCATGAGGGACAAACACCCGGGATCGGCCACTGCTACCTTCCCTGGGGGACAAACATGGCGGGTCAGCCTTGCTGCCACCTTCCCTGAGGGACAAACACCTGGGATTGGCCACCGCCACCTTCCCTGAGGGACAAACATGGCGGGTCAGCCCCAGTGTGGTTTCAGTGACGTTTAAATGATTTCTGGGAGGTTTAAACTATTTAACCACATTTTAACCTTGCATTTCTGGAGGTTTAACTGATCCCAGCCAGGTTTAACTATCCCCAGCCAGGTTAAACTGACCCTAGGAGGGTTTGAGCCGGGCTCTGCCCCTCCGGGCTCACCTTGGCTCTCCAGCAGGTTCTGCACCACCTCCTCCAGCCCCACCAGGTAGATGAACTCGTTGTTGGCGGCGCTGGGCAGGAAGTTCATCTCGGGCGCGGGCGGTTTGGGCGGGGGGATCTCCAGCAGGGTCTTCTCCAGCTGCTTGCGCAGCGCCAGCTTGGCCGCGGCCTGGCGGCTGCCCGGGGCCTCCCCGGTGCCCCCCAGCGCCGTGCCACCCGCGGGGGCCGTGCCAGCCTGGCCCGAGGGCACCGCCGAGCCCTTCAGGGACGTGGGGGACGCCTGTGAGAGAGACAGGAATGGATTCCTTGTGGGATCACCGGGAATCAGGCAATGGGATCCATGGGATCAATGGGAATCAGGGAATGGGATCACTGGGGTCACTGGGAATCAGGGGAGTCCCCAGTGCCTCCCACTGGGGCAGTGCCAGCCTGGGGGACATTGACCAGCAGGCTGGCATTGGTCATTCCCGCCATTCCCACCCCATTCCCAGCAGGAATTCCCGGGAATGCTCACCTGGGGGATGTTGACCAGCAGGCTGGCGTTGGGCACGTTGGCCACGCGGATCAGGCCCTGCTGGATGATCCTCTGGCCCTGGATCTGCACCGAGGGCACCGAGGCGCGCGGCGCCAGCAGCAGCGGCGGCGGGCCCGTGCTCGAGTGCTGCCGGATGGTGTGGATTTGCTGGGAAAACATGGAAAAAGGGTTGGGAAAACGTGGAAAATGGGGTGGGAAAACGGGGTGGGAAAACACGGAAAAGGGGGTGGGAAAACACGGAAAAGCGGGAGTAAGCAAGGCACGAAGAAAAAGAAACCATGGAATAACAACCAGGATGTTTTTCCCTTTCCCTCCAGCCCCAAATTCCCAAATTTTTGAGTGGATTTGCTGGGAAAACACGGAAGAGGGGTTGGGAAAACAAGGAAAAGGAGGTTGGGAATTCATGGAAAAGGAGGTTGGGAATCCATGAGGGATAGAAAGGATAATTAGAGGGAAAACCATGGAAAAGCAGGAATTGCCTCCCACCCCCTCTCCCAAAAACCCCCCAGAAGCCAGAACACCCCGAATTAACCCCAAAAATCCCATTTTTATGGGAGCACACCCCATGGGATATTCAAACCAACCAGAGGGGGGAAATCCCGAATTTTTCCATGGAAGGGGAAGGGGAGGAGGGGGGAGCTCACCTGGGCCCCTCGGACCAGGGGGGGCATCACGATCTGGGGGCTCTGCTTGGAGGCGGCCGCTGGGCCCCCCCGGAGCAGCGGGGGCGGGAGCCCCGAGCCCGGAACGCGGCTGGAGGAGGGCTGGAAAAACGGGGAAAAAACGGGAAAAACCGGTCAGAGCGCGGCTGGGAAATGGGGGAAATAATGGGGGAAATAATGGGGAGAAATAATGGGGGAAATGGAGGGAAATAATGGGGGAAATGGAGAGAGAAATGGGGGAAAAAAAGGTTGGGAAAGATGGAAATGGGGGAAAAATGGAGGGGGAGTGTTGGGAATTGTGGGAATGGGATAAAAATGGGGGGGGGGAAAGTGTTGCAAATTGTGGGAATGGGAATATTGGGATTTGTGGGAATGAAGTGCTGGGATTTGTGGGAATGCGGAATGGAAACGCTGGCATTTGTGGAGGGAAGGAAAACCTTGGGAAAAATCAGGTAAGGAGGAAAGGAAGGCAGGAAAAAATGGGGGGAAACAGGGGGGAAAAGGTGTTGGGATTTGTGGGAATGGGGAATGGAAGTGTTGGGATCTGTGGAGGGAAAGGAAAAGCAGGGGAAAAAGGGAGGAGGGAAGAAAAACATTGGGAAAAATCCTGGGAGAGAAATCAGGAGAAAGGAAAAGCTCCAGGAGAAATCATGGAAGAAGAAAAGGAATCACAGAAAGGAAAAGATCTGGGAAAAAATCCTGGGAGAGGGAAAGGAAAAGCAGGAAAAGAAAAGGAGGAGAAATCATGGAGGAGGAAAAGAAATGAAGAGAGAGGAGTTTGGAAAAGCTGCTGCCTGAGGATTCCTGGGACTCCAATCCTCAAAATCCCTCCTGGTGCTGGGCTGGGATATTCCCAAAATTCCAAACTTTCCTCTGCATCCCAATCCTGGCACTTCCTCCTTCCCAGCCCCTGGGATCAGGGATCTCCCCCTTCCCCAGGATGTGGGAATTCCATTCCATTCCCAGGGAATCCCTCCCTCTGGAATTCCTGGACACTCCAGCAAAACCCAACCCAGGTTAATTCACCCAAAATTCCAGAGGAATTGTTGGGATAAACTGGATTATTTGGATTAACTCCAAGACTCCCTGAAGGTTTTCCAGTTCCTCTGGAAGTGACTCCAAGGTAAAGATTCCCACACCTCTGGATTTGGGAATGGGTCCTAAAGGAGAGCAAATCCCTTCCTTTCCTGGAATTCTGGGGGTTTTCCAAGGAAAATCCCTCGTGCTGGAGCACTTTGGGAATTTGGGTCCCATTATCCCAGGGAAAAAAAAAAAACAAACCAGGAATGTTCTAATCCCAAAGGACTCCAGGGGTGATTGACAGCTGTCCCTGGATTCCTGGAACTTCCTTCCCTCAGGATTCCAAGGATTTAATTCAGTCTGGAATGGGATTTTTTCCAACTCTGAATCCCGGGATTCCCTCCCAGAAAATCCTGGGATTCCCTTGGCAATTCCAGAGTGAATTTCCCGTTCCCCCCAGGAATTCCCTGGCTCAGCAATCCCACTGCAGACCACACCCCACCTTCCCCTGTCCCATTATCCCTAAACCCGTGGGAGCTGGGCGGCGCTGGCAGCTTTTCCCGGGTCTGTCCCGGCTCTTCCCGGGTCTGTCCCGGCTTTTCCCGGCTCCCACTGACCTGGAGGGAAGTTTTCCCAGCGGGAACAGCCTGAGGGCCCCGCACCAAGGGCGGGGGCGTGGCCGCAGCGCTTCCAGAGGGGCCCGAGGAAAGCTGGAAAAGGAAAAAGCGGAAAGAGAGCAGCGGGAAAAGGCGGGAAAGCGGGAACGCAGAGAGCAGGGAGTGCACGGCGAGAGCCCGGAGCATCCGAGGAGAAAATCCTTGGGATTGGCAGGAAAATCCTTGGGAATTGGCAGGAAAATCCTTGGGAATTGGCAGGAAAATCCTTGGGAGTGGCACCCACTCCTCCTGCTCTGCTCCAGGGGAAAGGGTTTGGGAATTGGAGGGAAAATCCTTAAGAATTGGCAGGAAAATTGGTGGGAATTAGTGGGAAAGTCCTTGGGAATTGGCAGGAAAATTGGTAGGAATTGGTGGGAAAATCCTTGGGAACTGGCAGGAGAATCCTTGGGAGTTCACAGGGAAATCCTTGAGGATTGCTGGGAAAGTCCTTGAGGATTGGCAGGAAAAACCCAGAAAAGGGGAGACACCAGAGAGTTAAAAATCCTGGGAAAAAGCTAAAAAACGCCCGAAAAAGGTTTAAAAAAATCCAGGAAAAGAGCTTCCAAAAGTCCAGGAAAAAGGCCACAGTAAGGGGTTAAAAACACTGGGAAGAGAGCTGGGAATTCCTGGGAAAAGGGCTGGGAATTCCTGGGAAAAGGGCTGGGAATTCCTGGGAAAAGCTGGATTTTCCTACCTTGGGCGCCGGCGTCTCCTTCTGGCTCTGGCTCTGCCGGAGCTTCTTGAGCAGCACCAGCTTGGCCTCCTCCAGCCTCAGCTCCTCCTGCAGCTGCTTGATCAGGCGCTCCCGCTGCTCCGGGCTCCGCTGGAATGCCAGGAAATCCAGGGAAATCCCAGGGAAAATCCCAGGGAAATCCCAGGGAAAATCCCAGGGAAAATCCCAGGGAAAATCCCAGGGAAATGGGGAGAACCCCGGGGAAAGGCAGTTCCCAGTCTTCCCAAACCAATCCCAGTTCATCCCAACCCAATCCAAGTTACCTCTGACTCAACCCCAGTTACCCCAGACGCAATCCCAGTTACTCCCAGTTAACCCTGACCCAGTTCCAGTTACTCCCAGTTAACCCTGACCCAATCCCAGTTCCTCCCAGTTAACCCTGACCAATCCCAGCTCCTCCCAGCACTCACCAGCAGGGCCTCGGTGCCGGGCTCGGGCAGGGCCAGCCGGGCCAGCCCGTTGACGCGGGGGCTCGAGGGCTCGTTGTCCGACAGCACGATCACGTCCGGGGAGGGAACGCGCCGCTCCCGCCGGCACTCCCTGGAGCCACGAACGGGAAACAGACCGGGAATGGGTCAGGATTGCCAGGGAACCGGGTCAGGATTCCCAGGGAAATGGGGAGCAAATCCCGGGGAAAATGGGGTCAGTGCAGGGGGAGCAAATCCTGGGACCGGGGCCACTCCGGGAGCAGTCTTTCCAACACTCCTCCAGCCCTTCCCAACCCTTTTCCAGTGCTTTCCCAATCCTTTTCCAACTCTTTTCTAGCCCCTTTTCCATTCCTTCTCCAGGGTTTCTCCAGTCCTTTCCCAGCCCTTTTTCCAAGGCTTTTCCAGCCCCCCAGGGAATTCCAGGGCTGGGAAAAGGGCCCAGGGTGGGAATTTCAGGCACGGGAAAATTCCAAAGGGTCTGGAACGCCCTCTAGAGGGCACAGCGAGCCCGGGAATCCCCAAATCCAGGGAATCCCCAAATCCAGGGAACCCCCAAATCCAGGCATTTCCCTCTGGAGTGGCACGGGTGGAACATTCCCAGCTTTTCCCTGGAAAACTGGGATTGACTGGGTTGGGAAGAAGGCTGGGAATGAGAAATTCCCAACTTCCAAACTCCTTTTCCTGCTGGAATTCCAGGAATTCCATTGGCAGCTCCAAGGAAATGGGGCTGGGATGGGGTCTGGATCAGCAGGAATTGCCCCTGGAACGGGCTGGGATTCTCTTCCCAACTTTTCCACCATTCCAAAGGAAAAACTGGGAATGTGGCACCAGAACCTCCCAAAAACTGAACTCCAACCCCACCCCAGCCACATCCCAATAAAAACCAGGATGAGAAGGGACCCAAACCCTTCCCCAAGCCCAAGAATTGCCGGAATTCCGAGGAATCCTCACCCTTTGGACGTGCTCATGTCCACGGGCTCATCCCCCGCTGCTGCTGCCGGCAGCTCCACTTTGATGGTGGCTTTGACTTCCCCACTTTTCAGCATTCCCGGGACTTTCCCGGCTCCGGGATCCGCTTTGATCTTCATGTCCCCCTCGGAGCTGAGCTCGGACCCCAGGATTCCTTTGTCCATCCTGAGTTTTTTACTGTCGGGCTCCGAGTCCCGCTCCAGGGCGCGCTTCTGGCTCCGGGTGCGGCATGAGTCCTCACTCATGGTGAGGGGCTGCGGGGAAACGGCCCGGAAAGGGTTAAACACGGCGGGGAAACGGCCAGGAAAGGGTTAAACGCGGCGGGAATGGCAGGGGAGAAAAATATCCCGGGAAAGGGTTAAAAACAGCGGGAATGGCGGGAAAAATCATGGGGAAAATACCCTGGGAAAGGGTTAAAAACACCGGGGAAAAAATCCCCGGGAAAGGCAGGGGAAGATACCCCAGGAAAGGGTTAAAAATCCCGGGAACAGCAGAGGGAAAATACCACAGGAAAGGGTTAAAAACACCGGGGGAAAAAATCCCGGGAAAACATTAAACCACCAGGGAACGGCGGGACAAATAATGGGGAAAATACTCCAGGAAAGGGTTAAAAACAGCAGGGTAGGAAAAATCCCGGGAAAGGGTTAAAAACACCGGGCACGGTGTGGGTGGGAAAACCCCGGGAAAGGGTTAAAAACATTGGGAATGGCGGGAAAAATCATGGGGAAAGGGTGGGGGGGGGAATCCCAGGAAAAGAGAGACATCAAAGGGTTAAAAATCCCAGGAAAAGGGGAAAAAAAATCCCTGGAAAAGGGAGACATCAAAGGGTTAAAAAATCCTGGGAAAGGAGGGGGAAAAACCCCGGGAAAAGGGAGGAAAATATCCCGGGAAAAGCGGAGAGAATGGGGAGTTGAAAGTCCCGGGAAAAGTAAAAATTCCCGGGAAAAGATTCCGGGAGCTGAGAGACAACAAGGAGGGGAAAATCTGGGAAAGGGGCTGGAAAATCCCGGGGGAAGGGAGACACGAAGGGGTTAAAAATCCCGGGATTTTGGGATGGAATTCCTGCATTTCCAACCAGGACAAAGTCTGGGAAGAGCAACCCAGGAAAGGCTGGGAAACGGAGGGAAAAACCCTGGAAAATGGGCTGGAAAATCCCAGGAAAAGGGAGGGGAAAAGCCTGGAAAAGGGAGGGGAAAAGGACAGAAAAGGGGCTGGAAACTCCCTGGAAATGGGGCTGGGAAAGGGATGGGAAATCCCTGGCAAAGTGAAGGGACAGGGCTGGAAAAGCCCTGGAAAAGGGAATTCCCGGTGTTTTTCCTGCTGGAAATCTCTCCCAGGAGAATTCCAGCCCATCCCAGTGCCCAGGGCAGGAAAAAGGAGAAATAAGGGAAAAAATTCCACCAAAATCTCAGGGAAACCTTGGAAAAGGAGGATTTGAAGGATTTTCCACGAATGGGAACAGGGTTGGATTTGGAGGGCAATTCCCAAATAAAATCCTGATTAAAATTCCAATAAAATTCCAAAGGAAAAACTTGGATTGAAAATTCCATCTTTTCCCACATCCTGTAATTTCTCTCCTGGAATTTTGGAAGCCAAAATTCCAACAACCAAAGTTTCAGGAACAGAAAATTCCCAGAGGTGGAAAAGTGGGATTCCAACACTTCCAAATGTTTTCCATGGATTTGCTGCTCCCGAGGATTCCCAGGAGGAATTCCTGGATACCCCAGCCTTGGATCATCCCAAAATTCCTGAGAATTCCCTTTCCTGGGAATATTTTCCCGAGATTTCCCAGGAAAATCCATGGGAATTCCGGGCTGAACGATGTCAATCCTTGGATGTGGCAACGCCAGGGGAAATTCCCAAACTTTTCTGTGGGAATTCAGCGTCAATCCCACATTTTCCACCCCAAACTTTGGGATCCCAACAGGTGGAAAAGGGGGATCGGGGCCCTGGGAAAGCCCCGCTCCCGCTTTTCCCGGGATTCTGGGGTGGGAATTCCCGGGAAAGGAGAGGGGCAGGGGAACCCCCGGATCCCGCCGGAATTCCCGAGCCGGCATTCCAAGGGTTAAGCGCTGCCATTTCCGCGCCATTCCCGAGAAATCTCCGGGAACAAAATGGCAGCGCTTAACCCTTGGGGTGCCGGCTGGGACCGGGAATTCCCGCCGGGAATCCCGGGCCGGCCCCGCTCCCCGCCATTCCCCGCGGGAATTCCCGCCCGGATTTTTCCCGGTTTCCCCAAACTTCCCGCGAGTCATTCCCGGGCTGGGAATTCCCTGAAATTCCCGGGATTACCCGCCCTGGGATCCCTCGGATTGCCGGGATTCCCAGCGGGATTTCTCCCGGTGTTCCCAAATTTCCCAGGAGTTATTCCCAGGTTGGGAATTCCCTGAAATTCCCGGGATTCCCTTCACTCCTGCCAGGATTTCTCCTGATTTCCCCAAACTTCCCGGGAGTCATTCCCGGGCTGGGGATTCCCTGAAATTCCCGGGATTCCCTGCCCTGGGATCCCTTTGATCCCCGGCAATTCCCGGGATTCCCACCGGGATTTATCCCGATTTTCCCACCCTCCCCCCCGGGTCATTCCCGGATTGTCCAGCACTGGGAATTTCCAGAGTTTGTCCCAAATCCCTCAGGAATTATCCCGAGGTTCCTCCAGAGCTGGAAAAAATTTAGGATCAAACCCCTGGAGCAGCTCCAGGAATTCCAGGCCGGGAATTCCGGAGCCTCCCAGATGGAATTTTTATCCAAGGGAAGGGAAGTTTTTGGGGAAATTTGGGAAATTCTGAGGAATTCCCACAGGAATGTGGGGAAAATCATCCTTCAAATTCCTGCTCCTGGAAGTTTGGAGCTCCAAAGGCTCAGGAAAAGCAGAAGAGGAGAATCCCAAAATTCCACTGGAGTGGGAGAATGGGGAACAGAGTCTGCCCAGAAAAATCCAGAGGGAATTCCTGGAATTTTGGGGGATTTCCTGGAATTTCTGTCAAATTCCAGGTGAATTTTCCCTGGGGGGAGCTGGAATTCCAGGAGGAATTTGCAGTATTTTATGGGAATTCTGGGAATTCTCTGGTTTCATTGGATCAAAGCCAGGAAAAATCCTGGAAAATTCTTCTTTTCCCACAGGAATTATTCCCAAATTGTTCCCAGCTGGAATATTCAGGACACAAGGACTGAGATTCCCGGGCTGGGATTTTTTGGGAATGCAGAGAGGAAATCCAGGAGCAGAATTCCCAACTTCTTCCGGGATTTTCCAAGCGAATCCTCCCGTTATTAATTAATCATTAATTAATCATTCATTAATTATTTCTCCATTGTTGATTTTCCATTCCAAATTCCTCCTTTAAGGGGTAAAATTCCAAGATTCATTTGTTGGGAAGTGACTGAAATATTCCTGAGTCAATTTAAATATTCATAAGATTATTCATATATTCATGAGTTAATTTAAATATTCCTGAATACATTTGAATATTAATGAGGAATTGCAATCTGATCTTTCCCAATTAATTCCTCATTAAGGAGGGAATTTCCATCCTTAAATGCTCCCCTTTTCCAGCCAGGAATGGGGACATTCAGGCTGGGAATTCCTTGGAATTGGGATCCCAGAGATTCCTGCTGGGAATTCCCCCCCCAGCAGAGAAACGTGGGAAAAGCAGCAGGAGAATTGGAATTCCCAAGGAATTTTCTTATTCATCCACCAAAATTCCTCAATTTTTTAAAAAAAAAATATTTTCCCAGGAATTTTGGAGCCAAAGGATCCTGGACAATCCCGGCCCTTTCCCGGGACAGTCCCTTCCCTATCCTGGGAATTCCAGGCCTGCAGGATCCCTGGGCAAGATCAGGTCAGACCCACTCTGGGAGAAATCCTGGAATTTCTGCGGGAACAGGTGAGACTGGGACAGGACAGGGGAGACCTGCCCAGGTGAGCACCCACACACAGGAGCCCCCTCAGGTGAGACCTGCCCGGGGCAGGTGGGACCCGCACAGGTGACAGGTGAGACCCACATGGGTGACAGGTGAGACCCACATGGGTGACAGGTGAGACCCACATGGGTGACATCTCCACCGGGCAGGTGAGAACCCAACAGGTGAGACCTGAGCAGGTGAGGCCCTCCCCAGGCAAACAGCGGTGGGGACAGGGGGGAGAAGCTGCCCAGGTGAGCCCAGCCCAGGTGAGCCCAGCCCAGGTGAGAGCTCAGCCACGGCTCCCCTCTGAGCACACCCAGCCCCAGATCCCAAACCCCAAATCCCAAATCCCCAATCCCATCCCCACTCCAGGCCTGCCCAGTCCCACAGGGCAATCCCAGCAGGAATTCCAGGAGCTCTGGATCCTCTGGAATTCCCCAATCCCTTGGAAAATCCGGGAGATTTCCTTGGGAATCGGCTCAAATCCCTCAGGAATTCCCAGGGATTTTTGGGAAAGCTCCTCTTGGAGCTCCTCTCCGGCTGTTCCCAGAGAAAATTCCAGGCCTGTGGCACAGCAGAGATTCCCGATCCCATCGAATCCCCAGGAATCCCGGGAATTGCCAGCTCCTACCTGTCAGGGAAGGTCATGGGGTCCCGCTGGGATGAGCCAGAGCCAAGGATCCTGCGGGAACAGAGAGGGGTGAGAATTCCGGGAATTCCAGGAATTCCCACATTCCCGAGGGAGGCAGCTGGGGTTTGGAATGATGGGATTTGGGAATGCTGCTGGCACAGAGCCGGGATTTGGGAATCCCAAACTGCGACACAATCCTGGGAATTGGGATTTGGGAATCTCAAAGTACAACACAATCCTGGGAATCAGGATTTGGGAATTCTGATTCATCCCGCGAACTTTCCAGACACTGAAATCCATGGCATTCCCAGATTTCTCTCCATTCCTGGTTTCCATCCATGGCATTCCCAGATTTCCCTTCATTCCCAGTTTCCATCCACGGCATTCCCAGATTTCCCTTCATTCCCGGTTTCCATCCATGGAATTCCCAGGTTTCTCTCCATTCCCAGTTTCCATCCATGGCATTCCCAGCTTTCCCGTCATTCCCGGTTTTTCTGGGCCGGGAGCAGCTCCCGGGGCCTTCGGCCGTTCCCGGGTTTCTCCGGCTGCTCCGGCCCCGTGATCCCGGGAATTCCAGGGGGAATTAGCGGAGCTCACCCGGAGCTGTTGGTGGTTAAGAGGATCTGGGAAAATCCCAGGAAATCCTTTGGAATTCGGAGCTGCCCCGGCCGCTTTTCCCGGAGTTTGGGAAGCTCTGAGGATCTAGGAGAGCCGAAATTCCTTGGATTTCACTGGGAATTCCTGGAATTCTGGAATTCCAGCTGTGTTAAGGCTCGGGATTCTCAGGAAGGAGCCCCCAGCTGGATCAGGACTGGGAAAATCCTGGAAAAGTTTGGGATTTATGGGAAAAACTGAAGAGGGAGCAGCAGGGAATTCCTGGGAGTGTCCAAGGGCAGCCTGGAAAAACCTGGGAATGTCCCTGCCTGATCCACGAGCTCCTTCTCACCCCAAAGCATCCCAGAATTCCACGAATCCATGGGAAAAGAGGGATTTATTCCCTTTCAGGATTCATCTCCGGCTTTGGAATCCCATCAGCGACATCCCTGGTTTGGATTGGAATTTTGGGATTTGAAACATTCCCGGAACACCCCAACTTCCATCATTCCCAACTTCCAGCCCCCTTCCCACTGATCCAAGATCACTTCCAACCTTGTTCCCAAAATCCCAGCCAGATCCCAGCCCCTCTCCCAAAATCCTAGGCAGATCCCAGCCCCTCTCCCAAAATCCACGGCTTTCCCACCGATCCCAGCCCCTTTCCCAAATTCCCAGGCACATTCCAGCCCTTTTCCTGCTGATCCCAAGCAGCTTTCAGCCCCTTTCTCAAAATCCAAGGGATTTTACCACTTCCCTCTCCTCTCCCAAAATCCCTGGCAGATTCCAGCCCCTCTACTGCCGATCACAGGATGATCCCAGCCCTTTTCCCAAAACCCACAGCAGATCCTACTGCTTTTCCCGCTGATCCCAGGCCAATCCCAGCCCTGTCCTGCTGCTCCCAGGTTGATCCCAGCCCGATCCCAGCCCTTTCCCACTGATCCCAGCCCGATCCCAGCCCTGTTCCAGGCTGCTCCCAGGCCGATCCCGGCGCTGCCATCCCGGATTCCCCAAGGCCTCCCTCCCTCCCTCTCTCTCCCTCGCTGTCACTTCCTGTGCCTCTCCCAGCTCCGGTTCCCGGCAGCACGGAGCGGTCTCGGAGCCCAGAGCTGGGATTGGAGCATTCCCGGGATTTGGGACAGCTCGGGAATGCCAGCCCGAACAAGGCAGCAAATCCCAGACAAGCCCAAGGAAAACCGAGCAGCGGACTGGGAAAATCCTGGAAAACCAGCCAGGAAAGACTTGGGAAAAGCCGGGATGTGAATCCCAGTTCTGATCCCGGGTGAGGCATTCCCGGCTGGAATTCTCGTGCGGGGCCACTCCCGGGAAAAACGAGGAGATGCTCGGGAAAAGCCGGGATGTGGATCCCGACCCCGCATCCCGGCAGGATCCCATCCCGGCCCAGGAGCCGATCCCGGCTGCAATTCCCGGCTGGAATTCTGCAATTCCCTCTGCCCACCGTGTGCTGTGCGGGGCCGGGATCGTCCCGCATCCCCCCGGACCCCGGGGATCCCCCTGGGGCAGCGCATCCCCGTGCGGATCCCGGTGCCAATCCCCATCCCGGTGCCAATCCCGGTGCGGATCCCGGTGCCGGTGCCGATCCCCATCCCGGTGCCCATCCCGACCCCGGGCAGCGCATCCCGGCGCGGATGCCGATCCCGGTGCCGGTGCCATTCCCGGTGCCCCGGGCGCAGGAAGGGCGGCCGGGGACTCTTATTGTGACACGGCCCCGGCCCGGCCCGGCCGCACGGCCCGGCCGCGGCCACCGCGGGGCTCCGGCACCGGGGGCACCGGGGGGCACCGGCCGCGGGGACAGCGGGGGGATCGCGGCTTCGCACAGCGGGGACTGACTCCCGGGGACACCGGGGAGGGTCGCGGTGACCGGGGGGTGACCGGGGGGGTGGGCGGGGGGTGCCCACGGAGTGACCGGGGGGGTTCCGGGGGGTCCCCGTGTCCCCCCGTGTCCGTCCGTGTTCCCCCCCGTGTTCCCGTTGCGGAGCGCGGGGGGGAGCGGGCACGGAGCGCTCGGGGCGGCGGCGGAGGAGGAAGAGGAGGAGGAGGAGAAGGAGGAGGAAGAGGAGGAAGAGGAAGCAGCCCGGCGGAAAGCCCGCAGCAACTTTCCCAAACAAAAGCCGGCGGCGCCCCGGGGCGCTGGGCGGGCGGCGGAGCTGGGGCTCCCGGGGGGACGAGCCCCGGGATCCCGGAGCGGCCCCGGTGCCGCGGGCTCGGGGCTCAGGGGCGGCCGGGGCCGGAGCCGCGGCCAGCGGGACTTTGCACTTTCCGGGCTGCCCGCACGGCCAGGAAATGCCGCAACTTCCCCGGCAGCTCTCCCGCACCCCGGCCTCCGTTCTCCCAAAATCCCGGCGGTGCCGTCGCTCCGGTACCGGAGCCAATAAACGCCGGCAGAACTTTTACCGGGAGAACTCGCAGGGCGCCGCTCCGGTCGCTCCGCGCCGCATCCGCAGCGAGCCCGCCCCGCGCTCCCGGCTCCGCTCCGCTCTCCCCGCGCCGGCGCCGCCGCTCTCCCGCTTGTTGCGGCGCTTTCCCGGGGCTCCCGTGGCCGCCGCGGCTCCCGGTGCCGATAATGCGCTCCTCACACATGGAGTCGCGGCGGCACCGGCAGAGCATGCGCGGGGCGGGCCTGCCGAGCTTGGCAGGTCCCACATGGACTTATGACCTGCT
>JAWWEX010000126.1:1604455-1635088 GCA_035583215.1 Arremon brunneinucha | reverse complement strand
GTGCCCCCCCCGCGGGACCCCCCCCGTTGCCAGGCAGATTTGGGACACCCTCGCGCCCGGCCCCGCCCCCTGCCCAGGCCTGGGGCGCTGCGTTGGGTGGGGTTTTTTAATCTTTAAACTAATGATTGACAGCCGCGCCGGCAAATAGAAAGGTGGGTTGCCTGCCCTGCAGCCAATCGACGCGAAGAGTCGGTAGTAGCCCCGCCCCCGTAGTAGAGCAGTGATGGAAGGGGCGCGGTTTGTTTTTGATTGACGGGCATATTGACCAATCAGCGGCGCGACCCCGTGGTGCGCGCCGCGCCCCTGCTGTGAGGGAGGAAAGAGGCGTGGTCTGTATTTGATTGATAGCTGAAATACCCAATAGGAGACAGAGTTCACTCAAGAGCAGCCAATGAGGGCGCGGCCCGCTGGGCGGGGGCGGTGCGGCGGGCCGGGCCCGGCGGCTCGCGGCGGTTCCCCCGGGGCCGGGCCGCGCTGGCTCCTCCCGGGGCCGGCTGAGGTGATGGCGGCGCGGGGAGGGGCCGGCCCCGCCGCCCTTTTCCGCCCGCGCAGGCCGCGCTGGGGCCGCAGATAGGGGGGGCCGGCGGCAGGAAGCGGGGGAGGCCCCGCGGCCGGCGGAGCCGGTTCTGCGGGAGGGCGGGCGGGGTGGCGGCCGGGCCGGCTGAGGGCCGGGCCCCGCGCCGGGGATGAGAGGGGCCGGCCCCGCTCGGTGACTCCGGGGCTGATCTGGGTCAGAGCGGCACGGTCCGGTCCGGTCCGGTCCGGCTGCTCCGCCGGGATCAGGCCCGGTGCGATCTGCGGTTATTCCCGATGGGATTTAACCCTGGGCTCATTCCCGGTGGGATCTGGGATCATTCTAGATGGAATATTGGAACATTCCTGGTGGGATCTGGGGTCATTCCCGATGGGATTTGGGATCATTCCTGCACGGATTTAATCCTGGGATTTGGGGTCGTTCCCATTGGGATTTAACCCTTGGGATCATTCCTGGTGGGATCTGGGATCGGTCCCAGTAGGATGGGCTCATTCCCATTGGGATTTAGAATCATTCCCGCAGGGATCTGGGATCATTCCTGGTGGCATTTGGGATCGTTCCCATTGGGATTTAACCCTTGGGACCATCCCCATTGGGATTTGGGATCGTTCCCGCAGGGATTCAATCCCACAGCTTTGGTTTCCCTTTTTCCTCTTTCCCTCCAAAATTCCAAGGAATTTCAGCTCCTCCTTCCCAGCTCTGCTCCATTAAAAAAAAAAAAAAAAAAAGGAAAAACTGGCACGAAAAGCTATTAAATAATTTAATATACAATGGTAAAAAGCTCTGTACATTGGAATTTCCGCCGGGAATTTGGGGATTTGGGAATTCCGGCGGCAGGAGGAGCCCCCGGGAGCTGGGATCAGCTCAGAGCTCCCACCCCAACCCACCCCCCAGAATTCCCAAGGGATTTTCCGGCTGTTTCACCGATTTTGATGGATTTTCACGGGAGATTGGAGGCGGAAAATTGGGAATTTTGGGGAATTTTTGGGAATTCTGCTCCTTCCTCGGCGTCTCCGGGGGGTGGGAAAGGCTCTTTTCCCACCTGGGGAATTCCCAAAGCTCAGCCCCAACCACAGCTCTCCGGAATTGGGATTTTCCCCAATTTTTCCCCATTTTTTTCCGGGTTTTTCCCAAAGCTTTTGGGATTTGGCCGCCCTGGAAGTGCTCAAATGCAGGCGGGAGCAGCCTGGAATAGTGGAAGTGTCCCTGCCCTGGGATTGGGATCATCCCGAGGCTTTTCCAGCCCAAAATTTGGGAATCTGAGCCCAAAATTCTAAGCTGGATCTGAGTTGGGCCTGAAATTCCAGAATATTCTGGAACGTTACGGAGTTAGAAAGGAAAATTTGGATTTCCTGGCTGGGATTGGGGAATTTCCCAAGCCAGGGAAATTCCAAGGAAAAAGATTCCAAGGAATTGTTGCACCCCAGAGGAAATAAAAACTGGGAATGTGCTTCCCAGAAAAATCAAAAACTGGGAGAACTCCCCCAGTTCCTGATGAAAACCGCCAGATTCCAAAATTCCTGGCATGGTTCTGTCTCAGTGGGATCCCAGATATCCCAAAAAAACCCTGGGAGCCTCTGGAATTTCCCATGGGAATTCCCAGCCCTGGATTCACGCTGGAAAATCCCTGGATTTGGGAATTTTTTGGGATTTTTTTCCCTGTTTTTTGAGTTCCAATGGCACCAAGGATTTTCCTTAATCCCCACAAAAATCCAGAATAAAAACTCTCAATCCTCAATCCCCAAAACTTCCAGGGATTTCCAGGTCCTCTGCAGGCCTAGGACCAGGATTTCCGTAGGAAAAAAACCCTGGAAAATGCAAATTTTTGGGAATGGGACCAAAAAACCTCATCCCTGGAATGAATTCCAGAGGGAAAAATTGAGGAATTTGAGTGGAAAAAACTCCTTGCTCTGGAAAAAGATGGGATTTGGGAAGGAAAAATGATGGGAATGAAGGAATTTTAAAGGGATTTAAAGGGAATTTTAAGATTCCTTCCCATCCAGGTGGGATTAAAAATTCCCAAAAATCTCTGGCAGTTCCAGGGCTTTGGCTCTCTCCAAGAATTCCAGAGTTCTTTTCCATCCCCCTTTCCCAGAAATCTGGAGAAATTCCAACTGGGAAAAACAACTCAGTTCCACCCCAGGCACTGCTGGGAGCCTGGAAAAACTTCCAGCTTTTTTCTGGGATTCAGCATTCCCAGATTTCTGGGAAGTCCAAAATAAACTGGGCTAAAACCAGAGAATTTAACCTGGAAAAGGGAATTCTGTGCCGAGGGCAAGGCTGGAATTCCATCCCAAACCTCTGGATCGGGATTTATTCCCAGGATTTGGGAATCCTTAAGGCACAGTTGGTGCCTTCAGCCTGGAAAAATTTGGGATCAGCAGGAAAACTCCGGATTTTCCCCAATCCCAGCGGCGTGGGGAGAGCTGTGGCTGCGGGAGGGACATCCCAGGAAACCCTGGAATTCCTCCTTCCCAAAAAAATGGGAATTTCCCCTGGGGGAATTCCAGCTGGGAATCCAATCCATGATTTCCTCATCCCCCTATCCCCGAGGATTCCCAGCCCTTCCTGGCAATTCCCTGCAGGATCCAACCTTGGCATTCACCTGGGCATTCCCACCTGGAAAAGCAGCTCCGGAGGCTCTGGGAATCCCTGGAAAATTCCTGGGTTTTTCTCACTACCAGAGGGAATTCGGAAGCTTTTCCATGGATTTTTTTTTTGTTTCTTTTCCCAAGTTTTTGACGCTTTTTTTTTTCCCCCCTCATGGGATGTTGTTGGTGGATATCCTGGAGTTTTCCTGGAGTTTTTCCAGGAATTTTCCTGGAGTTTTGCTGGAATTCACAGCAGACTGGCCAGGCTGGTGGTGGGGCCATTCTGGGCCTGGAACTGGACTGGGGGGGGTCCATCCGTCCACTGCAAGGGGAAAACGGGATCAGAATCCCAGGAAAAACTCCCAGAAAATTCCCTCAGCATCACAGAATTCCCAGGAAAACCCTCCCTGCCCCGGGGATCCCAAATTCCAACCCCACATCCCGCTAGGATTTGGTTTTCCAGGGGTTTATTTGGGATTTCAAAGCCAAAATCCCACTGGGAAAATGGGAAAAATTCCCTCAGGATCACAGAATTCCCAGGGAATCCCAAATTCCACCAGGGAACCCTGCTGGGATTTGGTTTTCCAGGGTTTTTTTGGGATTTCAAAGCCAAAACCCCACTGGGAGGGATTTGGATGATCCAGAGGGAAGAAAATCTCAACTTCTGATGCGACAGCACTAAAAACTCGTCAAAAATCCCATTATTCCCACCCTCATCCTGATTTCCTTTGGGATATTTTTAAGGGATTTCTTTCTGGGAATGCAAATTGCAGGATTCCAAGGATTGGGGAGGGATTTGGATGATCCAGAGAGAGGAAAATCCCAACTTTGGACACAACAGCACTAAAAAAACATTTTAAAAAGTATAAAAATGACCTCAAGGGTCCTTTTTGCCACGGGCAAAGTGGGAATTTTGGGGATTTTGGGAATTGCCAGGCTCTGACCGTGATCAGGTTGTGCTCGGGGAGGCTGCAGGCCTCGATGTGGTCCTGGAGCAGCTGCTGGGAGAAGTTCTGGTGCATCTGGGCGGCCTCGTGGGCATCCATGGCATTGCCACACGCCTTGTTCAGGTCTGGGAAAGGCAGAGAAATCCTGGGATTCACCCCATTCCCACCTCTGAGCTCCCCTCATCCCAAAAATCCTTCCTGGGTTTGGAGTCTGCACGAAAATCCCATGGATTCCCTGGGATTGCAGGGAATAAGATCCCAAAATCGCCTCAACTTGAGGCAAAATCTGCCCCAGAAGTTCCACAGAGAATCTTTCCCTTTTCCAAAGGAATTCTTGGGATCCCAGCCCACTCCCTCCCCACCTTCCCGGCAAGAATTCCTTCCCAAAATCCCCATTCCCATCCCAAACCCATTCCCTGTGCCCTGGAATTCCCATCCCAAACCCATTCCCCGTGCCCCATCCCTCCATCCCCTCTCCCAAACCCTCTCCAGCTCTCCTGGAGCCCCCTCCCCTCTGGGATCAGCTCCTGGAGCTGCACATTCCCAGCCCTGGCATCAGCTCCTCGCTCTCCTTGGCATTCCCACCCTCCCTGAGGCTCCATCCCGTTTTTCCAGGATAATCCCAGGTCCTGAATCGCCCCTGGAGCTGCCCATTCCCATTCCCCAAACCCTTGGGATGATCCCCACCCCGCCCAGGCCCTTTCCCTGTTCCCAGGCTGCTCCCAGACCCCAGATTGATCCCAGATTTATCCCGGGTTTATCGCGGATTTACCCCGGAGCAGGGCAGAGGACCAGAGCTGCACGGACATGTCTGGGATCTTGCTGGCCAGCTGCATGGCTGGCACCACCATGTTGTTGCTTTCCTAGGAAAATCGGGAAGGGAAAGGGGAAAAATTGGAATTTTGGGAATTTCTCCTGCCCTTTCCACCAAGGATTGAGTGGAAACGATGGAAAATTCCCGGTGGGAAATTGGGTTTTTGGATGGAAGGCAGGAAATGCTCAAGATTCCCAAGGACTTCTTAGGATTGAAGGGAATAAAATCCCAAAATTCCCAAGGAATCTGTGGTGTGGAAGGGAACAAAATCCCAAAATTCCCAGGGATTCCCTGTGGTGGAAAGGAATCAGGTCCCAGGGATTGGCTGGGATTGAAAGGAATAAAACCCCAAGATTTCTAAAGATTCCTTGGGATTGTAGGGCAATGGATTCCCAAGGATCCCCCGATTTCAGTCAGGATTTTTTTGGGATTTATTCTGGGAATGCCAATTCCAGGACTCCTGGGATTGGGAGGGATTTGGACGATCCAGAAGGAAGAAAATCCCGATTTTTGATGCGACAGCACTAAAGAACCCTTTAAAAATCCCATTATTCCCAGGTATATCCCGATTTCCTTGGGGATTTTTTTGGGGATTTTTCCTGGGAATGCCCCAGGCAGGATCCCGGGGACAGGGAGGGCTCTGCAGTCACCCTGTGGTTGCCCAGCACGTAGAAGATGTGGCCCAGCAGCACCAGCGAGCACGCCGTCAGGCGGTTCAGGTCCTCGGCGTTCGACATCTTCAGCGTCTCCCGCAAAAAGCGCCTGGAAAAACGGCAAAAACGGGAAAAACGGGAAAAATGGGATTGGAGCCCCCCGAGCAGCCTGGGGTGACCCTGCAGGGATGGAGGGGCAGCAGCTGGGATAGAGGGGCTCGGAGAAAGGGAATTCCTGGGTTTTCTCTTGGATTGGGCCCCTGGAATGTGCAGATCCCTGGGATGGAAAGGAATGAGAGGAACGAGATTCCCAGGGGTTCCTTGGGACTAAAATCCCAACATTCCCAAGGATTCCAGGGAATAACAGTCCCAAGATTCCAGGGAATAACGGTCCCAAAATTCCCAAGGATTCCCTGGAATTGAAAGGAATGAAATGGCCAAAATTCCCAAGATTTCCTTGGGGTTCCAGGGAATAAAAGTCCCAGATTCTCAAGGATTCCCAAGGATTGCAGGGAATAAGATTCCCAAGGAGTCCTTGGAACTGAAGGGAGTAAGATCCCAAGATTCCCAAGGATTTTGCAGAGAATAGGAACCCAAAATTCCCAAGGATTTCTTGGGCTTGCTGGGAATAACATTCCCAAGATTCCCAAGGACTCCCAAGGAAAGAGCTGAACCCCCACCACATTCCTGCTCTTCCTCCCCAGCCAATCCAGGAGAAATCCGTGGGAATGGGATGGACACAAAGCCTGGGCATTCCCACTCCCATCCCAAAAAAGCCAGGGTCACTTTTCCCACATTTTCCCCACATTTTCCCCATTTTTCCCAGGAGTTGGACTCACTTGGCCTCATTGTATCTTCCCTGGAAGAAGGAGAAGAGCCCTCGGATGTAGAAGGCTGCAGCCCGCAGACAGTGGGAACTATGGAAATAAAAAACATGGATATTCAGGATCCCACCCAAACTCCCAGGAATTCCACCCAAAAATCCTCCCCTTAGAATTAAGTTGGATTTTTTCCCCCTAATTTGTAGAAAATCCTGCTGCAAATCCACCATTCCCAGCCCGGAACGTTGGGATTTGTGGGAATTCTCACCTCACTGGGAAGTTGTGGTCGGGATTTATCCTTTCCAATAAACTGTAGAGCTGAAAAGTGGAAGAGGAAAAGGAAAAATCGATTTTCCAAGGAAAAATCAACATCAAAACAGTGAAATTCCACCCAAACCGGCCCACGTTTATCCCAATATTGGGAATGTTAGGCTTGCTTTGATCCCAAAAATCCAAGTTTTATCCCAAATCTCCTCCAATTCCACAGCATTTCCTGGATAATTGTATTCCCACTGAAAACTTGGAGCTGGTGGATCTGATAATTAATTTTGTATCGGATTTGATTAATGAAAACCAGAATTTAACTAAAGAATTCACAAACTTTAAGGATATTTTTTGCTCCCCCCATGAAGGAGCTGCTGCCAGCAAGGCCCTGATGGCAAAAACACCCAGAAAAAGGCAAATCCCAGGGATTTTCTCCACAGAAAACTGGGATTTCTTGCTCCCTGATGAAGGAGCTGCTGCCAGCAAGGCCCTGACAGAAAAAATGCCCTGGAAAAGCAGAACTTCAGGAATTTTCTCCACAGAAAGTTGGGATTTCTCACTCCCCTCATGAATGAGATTCTGCCTGCAAAAACGCCCAGAAAAAGGCAAATCCCAGGGTTTTCTCCCCAGAAAAGCACGATTAGGAGCCCAGCTCACCTCCTGGTGCCGATTGCCCTCGCGGATGTAGACGCTGGCCAGGTTGGTGACAATGAACGCCCACAGCTCCTGGTGGGTTGTGAGCTGGAAAGGAGAGAATTCACAAATATTTCAACTCTTCCTCACGATTTGTTCATTCCCATTAAAAAACCCTGGCTAAAAGAGTCACACATTGATATTTTAATGTTAAAATTCCCCCCGATCCAAAGAAAATTGTTAATGGATAATGGAATTAAGGAAGGTTTCCCTTCCAAATTCAAATTGCCATCCTTAAGTTTCCGGGAGAAAATTTGGGAATAAAATCTCACCCTCAGTGCTGTAGTGAATTGTGCTTCTGCATTATCCATGCAGTTGACAGAGATGCAGTAGAGACCCTGGAAAAGAAAGGATAATTTTGGGAATGCAGCTCAAAACATTCCCAAATCCCTGGAAATATTGGGATAACAGCAGGAAAAAGGGAGTAATGAGTCTCAGGTGTGGGGAAAATAAGGAATTTCCCCAAAATGCCCTTTAAAATAATTTTTTCTTGGGGAAAAAAACTGAATTTAGCTAAAAAATCTTTATTAAAATCGTGGAAAATTCAGTATTCCCTACAAAAACCTTTTGCTTTCTATTAATTCTCACATAAAGCCATCTCCTGTGGGCACAGCTGAAATCCCTGGATTTCCCCTTTTCCAGCTGATTCCTCCCCAATTCCCCCTCCCTTCATGAAGAAACTGCTTCCAGACAAGGCCTGGATGTCAAAACACCCAGGAAAAGCCAAATCCCAGGAATTTTCTCCACAGAAAAGTGGGATTTTCTCTGCAGGAATTGCTGGAGCAACTTGGGACAGTGGGAAGTGCCCCTGCCCGCCCAAGCCATCCTGGAATTCCGTTTCCAAAGGGTCTCCAGGTGGGGATGGTGCAGATGTGCAATTCCCAGGGAATCTCCTCTCCGGAATTCCGGGCGGGATGCAGAATTCCAGGTTTCACCCCAAACTCACCAGGAGCGTGTGCAGCTGGGCAGCGTGGTTGGAGAAGAGCCTGGGGGACTGCTGGCACAGCTGGCACACCTGGGAGATCTGGGCAAGAACACAAGTCCCCGTGTTTGACCCTTTTCCCTCAGTTTCATGCTCCAATCCCGCCCCTCGCACCCCTCACGGATGCAGGGATCTCATCCAGGATCTCCAGTCCTGGATGGAAGGGGATTTTCCAGCACAGGAAAAGGGATTTCCTCACATCCCTCTCACATCCCAGCTGCTTTGGAATGCTTTCCTCCACCCCCTGGGATTCACAGCCACGGATCCCTTCAGCTTTTCCAGGAAAGGTGGGATAAAACCTCCCAAAATCTGGGACTGGGATGAGTTTCAGGAGACTCAATCCCTCCCCATTCCCAGCACAGTATTCCCAGTAAAGCTGACAGCAGGGATTGGATGATCCAGGCCCAGGATGGATTCCCAGAATTTCAAAATTATTGGAAAAATGAGAAAGAAAAAAAGTGCAGTTTCCTCTGGAACAACCCAACTCAACCAGGAAAGAGGAGGAAAAGCAGGAATGTGAAAAACTGGGAAACACCTGGACAAGGCAGGAGCCTGAAGAGGAAGGAGCCACTCTGGAATTGATGGAATGGGAAAAAACCACTGGAATCAGCCTGGAATTGCCACCAGGAAGGTGCCAATCCAACCACTTACAGATTATCCCAAGATCAATTCCAAAGTGCCCTTAAATGAACATTTAAGAGGAGCCAATCCCACATTTCCCAGGTCCTGAGCCCCACCAAGGCTGGCTGTACCCACGAATAACCCAGCAGGAATTCCCAACTGAGCCCAACACTGCAATTCCCACGGTTTAGGGGCTGTTCCTGCAGAATATTCCCATTTTCTGGGAGCCATTCCCAGGCAGGAAATGCTGGAATTCCCACGTACCTCCTGCAGGGCTGTGGCTTTGTGTCCCGTGACCAGCCTGCACATGATGATGTGCTCCAACAGAATCACTTGGAATGAGGACAGGATGGGGCTGCAGTCCAGCACTGCCAAAGGAGCAGGAGCAATTCCATCAGGCATTTAGGGAACGATCCAAATCCCACCCAAAAAAACCCCAAAAAGTTGAATTTGTACTCCAAAGCGACCACCCAGCCTTAAAATCAGGGGTTTAGTTTTAGTTTTAGGCTGACCCAGCAGCTCAACAGGTCTGTGAGATGGGTTTAAATGAGAAATAAATAATGGGATTTTCCAGAGATGGGTTTAAATGAGGAATAATGGGATTTTCCAGGATTTTCCTGAAATCCAGCAGAATTCCAAGCCCTTTTTCCTTACTTTTGAGCTTCTCCAGCTGCATGAGGGCTTTGTCCGTGTACTTCTGAGCCTTCTCCAGGTAGCCTGCCTGCATGGAATGCATCACTGTCACCTGCAGGGAAGCACAGCAAGGATTATCCCCTCAGAAATTCCCCTGGGATGCAATCCCACAGCAGAAATCCCTGGAAAAATACCCTGGAGCAGCCCAGGATAGTGGGAGGTGAGACTGAGAGGGTGGGAATGGATGATTTTAAAGCTCCTTCCCACCCCAGCTATTCCATGGTTCCTCAGATTTGTCTGTGCAGAGAGGGAAGGGTTGGGAATTCACAGAATTCCTCAAATCCTGGATTTTTTACCAAGGATTGGAATAATCCCCAAGAAATGGAACAAAATCTTTCAGCAATTCCAAGTCCAGCACTTCTCATGTTGATAAATTTAAGCCAAAGTGACCTGATTTGTACAAATACCTCCATTTTTACTTGACTGGGGTATTGATTAATCAGGTAATTAATTACTTATTAATTAATTCCCATTTCCAGGCTGAAATCTCCACACACACTGAGCAGCCCCCTCAGCATCACTCCAGGGTCTCTGAGGGAAATCAGCCCAAAGCAGCCACAAACCCCATCCCTGCCGGCTCCAAACCCCTCATTAGCGCTCACTAATTAACGAGGAGCTCTCACCAGGTAGACCAGCACACACATGTGCTCCTTGGGCAGCCAGTGGAAGAGGTCGGCGGGGTTGCTGGGCAGGATCTCGTCGTCGTGCAGGGTGGAGATGGTCTGGATGCACTGCTGCAGCTGCTTCAGGCATGGCTTCACGCTCTTCACCTGCCAGGAATTCACACAGTCCCCAGGGAACGCCTCACATCCACTGCTGGAGTGCTCTGGGAGAGGGGAAACCTCCCAGCAGAGTGGTAATTCCCATATTCAGGGCATTGGTTTAGGATTGATGACCCCCAGTGCTTCACGGGGGTGAACGGCACCAAGGGATGCTCAAAATATTCACAAAATCCCCCCAAAATTCCTTTATTCCCTCCAACACACCAGAAAAGCAACAGAGAACAGCACAGATATAAAAATATCATGGACAACATCACCAAATTAAAATTATTTCCTCACTCTCCATTTAATTTGGGAATAAAACCCACAGGAATCTGCTTCCATTACAAAAAACCCCAAAAATCCCCCCAGGGCTGATTTTTTATGGGATATCCCATCCCAAACTCCCAGCTGAAGCATGGCACGCACCTGGCCGGCATCCAGGTAATGTGTGACCTGCAGGACCAGGAAGAAGACCCTGAGGGATTCCTTCTGGATGGGATTGCCCTGCCAGTTCTCCACGATCTGCCCGCACAGCGTCAGCAGCGGGTGAACCTCCTGCAGCTTCCTCTCCATCAGCAGCAGCTGCAATGCCCAAGGAAAATCCAACTTTTGTCAGGATAAACCCTCAGGGAGTGACAATTCCCCAAGGAAAACGGGGCTGCCTCAAGCCTGGAATTGCCCAAAGCCAGGCTGGAGCTGCCTGGGATGGTGGAAGGTGTCCCTGGTTCTTCCAAGCCAAACAATTCCATGGATTCTCCAATTCCATGGATTCCCCAATTCCAGGGATTAGGATCGGAATATTCACCTGATTCCCACAGCCCTTCCACCCCACCAGCTTTTCCATCCCTCATTACAAAAGCTCCAGTGAAAATTTGCAACAATCCTTTTCTTTTTCCCAGAAAAAAACGAGGGGAAAAAGCCGGATTTATCCTCAAGAATCCTGATCATCCCTTCCCCACTCCAAAAAAAAAAAAATCCTCTGGAATTTACAATTAAACAATAAATAATTTATTTTAAAAAGAGTTCCAACTCACCATCCCCTTGCTGAGCAGAAAGAGGGCTCTGGAATGAAAGAAAATAAAGTTAAATCCCAAAAGAAATTACTCCATCCACAAAGAGAAAAACACTAGAAAAAAAAATCCGCCTTTTTCTCCCTCTAAAAACAGGCAAAAAGAGGTTTGAAGGAGATCCCAGGGAATTCAGGCAGGAAGCCCAGGGAATTCAGGCAGGAAATCCCAGGGAATTCAGGCAGGATATCCCAGGGAATTCAGGGAGGGAATTCAGGCAGGGAATCCCAGGGAATTCACGCAGGGAATCCCATGGAATTCAGGCAGGGAATCCCAGGAATTCAGGGATGAAATCCCAGGGAATTCAAGCAGGATATCCCAGGGAATTCAGGGATGAAATCCCAGGGAATCTAGGCAGGGAATCCCAGGGAATCCAGGCAGGAAACCCCATGGAAGCCAGGCAGGGATCCCTCGGAAGGCAGCGCTGTCACCTGGTGTACTCGGAGCCCACCACGCGCGCGTACTCCGCCCCCACGCCCAGCAGGTCACACGCCGACACCAAATCCTTCTCCAGCGTGTGCAGTTGCTGAAAAATGGGAATAAAAAACGCCATGAAAATCCAGCACTTGCTCCATGAATCCCAAAGAAAGGCCATTATCCCTGGATTTACAAATTCCTGCTCCTTAAAGGGGTTGTAGACCCGCTTTCCAAAGAAATCTGTGGCATTTCCAAAGATTTGTATGAGCCCAGAAGGATTTTTTATCTTCAGATTCCTAATTAATGAGAAATTGGTTAAAAATTGGAGGCAGATCCTGCAAAGGGTGAAAATCCAGTGCTGATCTGATTCCAGGGATTGTCACACTGGAGCAAGAGCTTTCCCAGCAAGAGGAGCCCCCAAACTGTGCTCCCAAATTTTATCCTTTCCCAAACCCAGGTGGGAATTCAGGCAGAAAACAGGCTCTAAGGAAATGGGAAATCAGGGAAAAATGGGAAGCTCCAAGGAGAGGAAAAGCTTCAGAATCCTCAGGATGAACTCCTGGAAAACTAAATATTCCTCAGTTTCTGGGAGCCTAAATATTCTTAATCTATAGGAAATTAAAGTTCTTTTTCCATAAATATACTTCAATGGGTCTCTATTCTCACTAATATTTTAAATTTATAAAAGTTTTGGAGCATATTCCAGAGCCAGAACAAAAACTTTCCTTGGGTTCTTTTCCTTCTTCTTTCCCTGGACACTTCCTCTCCTTCTCCCATCCCACATTAAACACAAAACAATCAACACTCCCAAGCCCAGCAGGATAAACCCCAAAATGGATTTTTTCCCACCATCCTTGGAATTCCAGGTCCCTAATTCCCACACAGTGATCCTGGCTGATTCCTTGATCCAATCCAACACCAATTCCCACCCTGGATTTCCCTTTTCTTTCTTCATTAACAAATTTTTAGGGGATAAAGGGATAAAAATCAACCATTAACAGCAATTTTTTAGGGAATAACAGAATGCAAGGTTTCCAGGCTGTTTTGAATGGGGATGCAGGATTTTTGCAGGATTTTTCCCCAAGGAATTGCTGCTCCAAGGACTCACGGCCAGCTGGAAGAGCAGCCTGCAGTGCCAGTAGGGAGTCTGCTGGGAGATCTGGATGGCTTTGCGCAGCAGGGGCTTGGCCGTGTCCACGGAATTCTGCAACACAGACACCCCCCGTCACCAATAAACCAGGCCCTGGGATCCCACAGCCCTGGAATTCCCTGGAAAACCACGCTGAACCCTCCAGGGAGGGCTGGGAGGCAGGGAGGGAGGCAGGGATCACAGTGTTGGAAGGAATAAAAATAAAATGGGGAAAGTTTGAGGCTGCTGCAGCCTTGGAATGTACAAGGTAGGGCTGGATGGGATTGGAGAAATCTGGGATTTGGGGAGGACTGGTGAAATCTGGGATTTGGGACGACTGGAAGAACACAAATTCGAGGGGCACAGAGGGGTTTTGGGGGCTTTCTCTCACCTCCTGGCAGTAGAGCTCTGACAGCAAACTGGCTGCCTCAAACTTCACATCTTCAAACTGGGGGATCTGGCACGAGGGTTAAGGGAACCACAAAGTCTGGGTGGGAAACAGCAGCAAAGCCTCCAAAAACCCTCAGGAAAACGGGGATGAGATTTAAGGTCCTTTCCAACCCAGAACACCCATTCCATGCCTCCACCCCCAGGCCCTTGAGGTGTTTCTGGAGTTTCCTTGGAGCTGTTTGGAGCTGGGAGTCCTTCCTGGATCCTGGGAAAAGGATACCTGCTGGGATATCAGCCACTGCAAGAGAACACAGCGGGTTAGGCTGGCACTAACATCCACCAGAACCACCCTGACACCATCCTGCTCCGTGCCAGGAGCCTCCCACCTCCCCCGGCCCTGCTCCCCATCTTTTCCAGCTGCCAGCACCCCTCGGCCGCCCCTCCCGCTGCTCTTTACCTTCCCCAAGTGCCCAGATCCGCGTCCTCACCACCCCCAACCCTTTCTCCATCCAGCGGCACCCACGCTCCGCCCTTCCCGTGCCCCCCAAGGCCATCCCAGCCCCGCTCACCGCCTTCTCCAGGTGCCCGCGGGCCTGGTCGCCGTTGCGGGTGTGGTGGTAGAGGACGGAGCCGAGCTGGAGGTGCGTGCGGGCCTCCATGCGGGCCGGGGGCTTGCGGGGCAGCACGGCCTGCAGGCAGTGCACGCACAGCCGCACCTTGGGCGGGCTGGACGTGCGGAAATGCTCGGCCAGGCCCAGCAGCGCCAGGTACCACGACTCGCCCGCGGCCGCGCCGCCGCCCGACCCCGAGCCCGGCGCAGGCCCGGCTGCGCCGCCGCCGCCTCCGGCACCTCCGCCGCCGCCTCCGGCACCACCCGCGGCTCCCGCCGCCTCCCCAGAGCCGCTCCCGCCGCCTCCCGCCGGCTGCGGCGGCTGCTGAGGCGGCGGCGGCTGCTGAGGGGCCGCCGCGCCCGCCGCCACCGCCGCCATCTTGGGGCCGCCGACAACACCGCCGCTGGGCGCGGGGCACGACGGGACTTGGAGTCCTAGCGCCCCAGGCGCGGAGAGGATGTGGGAGTTGTAGTCAGCCCTTTCGCACCGATCGGATGCGGGAAGAACCGGCGAATGACCGTAGGGGCGGAGCCGCCTGAGCGGGGTGGTTCGGCCGCCCCGTGAGCGGGGCTCGGTGCGGCGGGAGGAGCGGGGAGAGCGGCGGGACGGCCCCTTGAGGGACTACATCTCCCAGGGGCGCTTGCAGTGGCGCGGCCCCCGGCGCGGCGCGCCCGGTGCGGGGCATGCTGGGACGGGGGCTCCAAAATGGACAACCACAGGGATGCGCCAGGTACGGCCCGGCCCGGGCGACTCCCGCCGCTCCCGGCTCTGCCCCGGCCCTCCCGGGGCTCTGCCCCGGCCCTCCCGCTTCGCTGCCATCCCCCGGCTCGGCCGCACCGTCCCCGGGGCTCCGGGAGCCGGGAATGGGGGTGTGCGCCCGGGGCGGGGGTGTGCCGGCACAGTCGGGGGCTGGGGGAAGCCCCCGCGTTAAATTCGCTCCTTTTTTCCCGCAGCGGAGCCGAGCCGGGAGTTCGGGATGGATCCCCGCGTTCGTTCCCGGCTCGTTTTCCCCTAGGGAAGCCGGACTACTGGTTCGGGATGGCTCCTCTGTTAATTTCACCCCGTTTTCCCACAGGAAAACCGAGCCTGGGGTCTGGGGCTGTCTCCCCGTTATTTTTCCTCCTCTTTTCCATCAGGGAAACAGAGCCGGTAATTCGGGGAGGCTCCACTGATGATTTTTCCTCTCCTTTTCCCACAGGAAACCCAACCGTTCATTCCCTCTCTTTTCCCGTAGGAAAGCTGTGCTGGTGGTTCGTGGAGACCCCACTGTTGATTTTTTTCTTCTTTTTTTTTCTATTGGGAAGCTGAGTTTGGGATGATCCCACAGTTTATTCCTTCCCTTTTCCCATAGGGAGGGCAAGCCTTGTTTCGGGATGATGCCCATGTTAATCTCCACTCTTTTCGCGTAGGAAATACGGGCCTTGATTCGGGATGGCTTCCCCGTTAATTCCCCCTCTTTTTCCTACAGGGAATGCGGCCCTCGGTTCAGGATGGCTCCTGTTAAATCCCACCTTTTTCCTTCAGGAAAGGCGCCCCTTCATTCGGGATGGTCCCTAATCATTCCCCCCTTTTTCCACAGGGAGGACCAGCCTTGGTTTGGGATGGTCTCCCTATGAATTCCCTCCTTTTCCCTCAGGGAATGCGCCCCTGATTCCGGACAATTCCCGAGTTAATTCCCGCTTTTCCCCTCAGGGAATGCGCCTCTCATTCTGGACAATTCCAAGACTTTTTCCAGCCTTTTCCCTCAGAGGGAATGTGCCCCTGATTCCGGACAATTCCCGAGTTAATTCCTGCCCTTTTCCCTCAGGGAATGTGCCCCTGATTCCACACAATTCCCATGCTAATTCCCGCCCTTTTCCCTCAGGGAATGCACCCCTCATTCCACACAGTTCCCGAGTTATTTCCCGCCCTTTTCCCTCAGAGGGAAGGGCCCCTCATTCCACACAATTCCCATGCTATTTCCTGCCCTTTTCCCTCAGGGAAGGCGAGCCGGTGGTTCGGTGTGTCGCAGTCCAAGTCGGCCAAGACGAGCGTGAACATCCTGCAGCAGGAGGAGCTGATCGCCCAGAAGAAACGGGAGATCGAGGCCCGGCTGGAGCAGCAGGCGCGGCAGAACTCCCTCAGCATCCCGCAGCTCCCGCTGCTCGGAGAGTATGTGCGGATCCATCCCGGGAATCTGCCCGCCAGACATGGAGGGGTGGGAGGGGAGCTGAGGGGGGAAAATCGCGGTGTTGGTGGGGCAAGGGGAGGAAAATCCCTGTTTTAATGGAGGAGGAAGGCGATTTGGGGTTCTTTTGGGAATTCGGTGGTAGGTGAGGAGAATGACCAGTTCCAGGAGTTTTTCCTGTCCCCAGTCCCACATGGGAAGGGCAGGGAAGCTCCCAGATTCCAGCTCCTGTTTTCCTGTCCCTGTTCAGCGATGATGGCTCTGAGAGCGAGGCCTCTGTGTCCAACAAGTTTGTGAACGATGGGAGCTTCCTGCAGCAATTCCTGAAGCTCCAGAGGGAAAAATCCAATGCTGGTAGGTCCTTCCTTTACTAGTCCAAACTTGGAATTCCCAGGAGCTCTGTGCCCTTCATTCTCCCCTCAGAAACTGCCCCAAATCCCCCCAATAATTCTGGGAACGGCCCAACTCCCAATGCGGGGAAGAAGCAGCTGGGGCAGGCCTGGAGCCTTTCCCACCCCAAACCCAATAATAATTTCTGTTTGTTTTCTCCACAGAAAATGCCCCCAATGTTTCCAACAACTCCGTGAATGCCCTAGCCCCAAACCCAGATTTCCCAATAACAATTTCCCTTTGTTTTCCCCACAGAAAGTGCTCCCAATGCCCCGAGCAGCCCGGGGAATGCCCTGGCCCCAAACCCTGGGAAGAAGCCGCCGGGGCAGGCCTGGAGCCTTTCCCACCCCAAACCCAGAACTCCCAATAATAATTTCCCTTTGTTTTGCCCACAGAAAGTGCCCCCAATGCCCCCAACAACCCCGGGAATGCCCCGGCCCCACACCCTGGGAAGAAGCCGCCGGGGCTGCTGGGGAAGCGGCCGGGGCAGGCGCTGAGCCGCATGCTGCAGGCCCGCAGCCTCGCCCAGCCCAGGGCCGGCCCCGTGCTCAGCCGCCTCAGCGTCTTCCAGGGCCCCGACGAGGACGACGAGGAGGATTACGAGCAGTGGCTGGAGATCAAAGGTCAGTGGCAGCTCCTGCTCGGGGCTGGAGATGGGAGTGCCCATCCCGGGATGGGGTGCAGTGGGGACAGGATTCCCTCAGGCCCAGTGGGGTTCAGGTCCTGGGACAGGGGTCAGTTTGGGATTCCCTCAGGGGTTAAAGCCAGATTCTAGTGGGGAATGGGGTGGGATTCAGTGGGAGCAAACTCTGCCACAGTTAAAGCTGGGATGAGCTGGGTGCAACTGAAACCTCCAAACTGGGATGGGCTGGTGGATTCCCAATCCCTGGAATGTCCAGGGTAAGTGGGAGAAGGGAAGGCTCCAGGGAAACCTCGGAGCTGCTTCCGGAGGCTAAAGGGGCTCCAGGAGAGCTGGAGAGGGATTTGGGATAAGGGATGGAGGCACAGGGCACAGGGAATGGATTTGGGATGGGAATTCCAGGACACAGGGAATTGATTTAAACTGAGAAAGGGGAATTTGGGTGGGATTTTGGGAAGGAATTCCTGGCCAGAATGGGCTGGAATTCCCAGAGAAGCTGTGGCTGCCCCTGGGAAAGGTTGGAGAAGGGAAATTCCATGAAGACCTCAGAGCCTAAAAGGTTCCAGGAGAGCTGCAGAGAATTTGGGATAAGGGCTGGAATTCCAGGACCCAGGGAATGACTTCAAACTGGGTTTAGGTGGGATTTTGGGAGGGAATTTCTGGCTGGAATGGGCTGGAATTCCCAGAAAAGCTGTGAAAGTGTCCAAGGCACTCTTAGGATAGCAGAAAAAGTGGGAATGGGATGAGCTTTAACCTCCCCCCACCCCAAAGTTTAGATTCTCCCGGTAGGATCCCCCGGGGGAGCTCAGGAAATGAGGAATTTTGCTGTGAACGCCTCTCTACAACTGCGTGCCCCGTTTCATCCTTTCTCTCCCCGTCTTGCCGTGTGTCTGCGCCGTGGCTCCCGGCAGTAATTCCCTGTTTCCCGTTGTGGGGGCAGTTGAACCCCAAGTACTGACAGCCTCCTTAAAGTTTTGCCCCCAGAGGACGCGGAGACGCGGCAGGTGGTGGAAAAGCTGGCCAGGTTCGTGGCTGAGGGCGGCCCCGAGCTCGAGAAGGTCGCCATGGAGGACTACAAGGACAATCCTGCTTTCTCGTGAGTCTGGGGAGGATTTATCCCCCAGGGAATGCTGAATCTGGGGGGAAAGGACAGGAAAGGGGGCTACAAGGACAACCCTGCTTTCTCGTGAGTTTGGGATGGGGTTTGTCCTCAGGAAATGCTGGATTTGGGGGAAAAGGGGGCTACAAGGACAGCTCTGATTTCTCGTGAGTCTGGGAAGGGTTTATCCCCTGGGAATGGTGCATCTGGGGGGAAAAGGCAGGAAAGGCTACTGGGGGTTGTTCCCTGGGAGAGGGAGAAGTTTGGGTTTGGTGATCTTCCCTGAGGGGGCGAATTTGAGATTTGAGGGGAGAAAATGTCTGGATTTGATGGGGGAAGGTTTGGATTCATTGTTCTTCCCAGAGAAGAGAATATTTGGGATTTGAGAGGAGAAAATGTTTGGGATTTGAGGGGGGAAATTTGGAATTTGAGAACGCAAGGTTTGGGTTCATTGTTCTTCCCTGAGGGGAGAAAATTTGGAACCTGAGGGGAGACAGTGTTTGGATTTGAGGGGAGACAGTGTTTGGATTTGAGGGGGAAAATTTTGGATTCATTGTTCTTCTCTGAGGGGAGAAAATGGGTGTCTTCTTCTTCCTGTAAGAGGAGAAAATTTGGAATCTGAGAGGAGAAAATGTTTGGATTTGAAGGGTGGAAATGTTTGGATTTAACGGGTGGAAGAGTTTTCTAATCCCAACACTGGTGGGCAGAGGATTCCTCCTTAATTTCCCTTCCATCAACAAACATTTGGATGCAAATCCTTGGATTAAAACTCCAGAATCTAATTCCATGGTTTAGGTGCATTCTGAGTAATTCCTCCATTTTTCCACGTGGGAGTTGCAGCTGTTTCTATCCCAGAATATCAATATTTGGATAATTCTTTCTCTTTTTTTTCCCTTTTTCCCAGGTTTTTGCATGATAAGAACAGCAGAGAATTCCTTTACTACAGGAAGAAAGTGGCAGAAATTAGGAAAGAAAATCAAAATTCCCAGGCAGTCTCTTCCCAAAAAGGTAATTCCCACTGAAATCTGAGGAATGGCAACAGCAGGAGGGAAGATTTGGATTGATTTGGGGCTGGGGTGGAAATTTGGCTGCCTGCGAAGAAAATTCCCAGCTGGAAGGAGAATCAAATCCTTCCGCCAAAAATGCGGATTCCCAAAATGGGAATGGGATTTTGAATGGGACTTTCTTTGCTGTTGTCAAAAATATTCCAAAATAATTCTCCAACACTGAAAATTTAGGAAAAGGGGATTTTTTCCCCTCTTTTTTTTTGTTTGATTTGAATGGAGTATCCACCCTTTTCCAGGTGAGATTTGGGATTTTCCATAGGGAATTTCCCCTGAAACAGCCTCCAGGGGGTGCAGTGGGAGAGGGATTGAGTGGGTTTATAGGGAATTTGGAATTTTCCAAAGGATTTCCTTTTGTTCCTGGGAAATTCAGGGACAAAATCTTGAAATGTGGATAGTCCTGGGTGGTGTAATCCTATGGAGAAATGCCTGGCACAAGGGAAAAATCCGGAATTTTTAATTAGGGATAATTCCAGGTGCTGTAATCCTCTGGAAAAGTGCCTGATAGAGGGAAAAATGACAAAACATTTAACTAGGCTTAATTCTAAGTGGTTTAATCCTACAGAAAAGTGCCTGGCACAGGGAAAATCTGGGATTTGGGAGCCCTAAGCTGCCTTACCTCTCATCTCTCCCATCCCTGCTCCCCAAAGCCAGGCCTAAGCTGGAGTGTTTGTGCTTTCATTGTACCAATTTTCCCACTTCAAACCTGGCTTTTGACATAACTGTGCTCTTGGGATCCCGAGGTTCTGTCCCTGCTCCCAAACTCGGGTTTAGACTGAAATTTTTGTGCCACTTTGTCCCAATTCTCCCCCTTTAAACCCGGCTTTAGGCCTAACTGGGACCCTTAGTCCCCACCCCTGCACCCAAACTCGGATTTAAACTGATGTTTTACACTTTTTAACTGTTGCTTTGTACCGATTCTCCCCCTTTGAACCCGACTCTAGGCCTCTCAGGGGTGCTTAGGCCGGGTTAGGCTGGGCTGGGGTGAGCTGGGCCCAGGACTAATCCCTGCCTAAAGTTTCCCCCCCAGCCGACCAGGAGACGCGCAACTCGGCCGAGAAGCTGGCGCAGTTCGTGGCTGCAGGGGGGCCCGAGGTGGAGGCCATTGCCCTGCAGAACAACAGGGAGAACCCTGCCTTCAGGTACAGGGAATTCCTGATTTTGGGGCTTGTTTTCCAGGGAATTCCCAGGGAAAGTCCTGGGAATTCTTAGGTTACAATTTCAGAGCAGGGGGACTTGAGGTGCTCAGGTCTGGGGGGCTGAGGTGGGAACTTTGCCCTGCAGAACAACAGGGAGAACCGTGCCTTCAGATATGGAGATATGGAAATTCCTCATTTTGGGGGCTTTTTTCCCAGGGAATTCCAAGGGAAAGTCCCAGGAATCCCGAGTTTACAAGGATATTGTAGTTTTAGTGAGGTGAGAGTTGAGGTGCTCAGGTTTGGGGTGCAGAGGAATCAGCACATTGCTGATTTTTGGGGCTGGTTTTCCTTTATGGGATTGTGTTCCCTGAGACCAGTGGAAGCTGCACTGGCTGCAGGAATGCACGGGATGGTGCTGGAGAGCTGGGAATGCTCTGGGCATTGCAGGAGGGAAAAATCCAGTGCTGGATCCCAGCCCTGGAGAGCTGGGAATGCTCTGGGCATTGCAGGAAGGAAAATTCCTGAGGAAACTGCTGGATCCCAGCCTAGGAGAGATGGGAATGTTCTGGGCACTCCAGGCAGGAAAATTCCACTGCTGGATCTCAGCCCTGGAGAGCTGGGAATGATCTAGGAATGTTCTGGGCATTCCAGGAAGGAAAAGTCCGTGACTGGATAGCTGGGAATGATCTAGGAAAGTTCTGGGCATTCCAAGCAGGAAATCCACGGCTGGATTGCAGCTCTGAATGTGGCTGGAGAGCTGGGAATGCCCGGGGAATGCTGTGATCATTCCAGGCAGGAATTTTACAGCTGGATCCGTGCTCTGAGTGGAGCTGGAGAGCTGGGAATGCTGTTGTGGGAGTGTTCTGGATGTGCTCTGGGCATTCCAGGCAGGAATTCCACGGCTGGGTTGCTGCTCTGAGTAGGGCTGGAGAGCCGGGAATACGCTGGGAATGGTCTGTGATCATTCCAGGCAGGAAATCCACAGCTGGATCTTGCTCTGAGTGGAGCTGGAGAGCCGGGAATGCTGTTGTGGGAATGTTCTGGGAATGCCCCGGGAATGGCCTGTGATCATTCCAGCAGGAATTCCCAGCTGGTGCCGTTGTTGTTTGCAGGTTCCTGTACGAGCCCCACAGCAAAGGGCACCGCTACTACCGCCAGAAGCTGGAGGAGTTCCGCAGGGCCCGGGCTGCCCCCGGGGGCTCCCCTTTTCCCGGGAATCCCCCTTTTCCCGGGAATCCCCCCTTTCCCGGGAATTCCCAGGAATCCGGCCTCAAATGGAAAAGCAGTCCCGAGGCCTCTCCCTCCCCCGTGTGCTTCCCCCCTCTCCCCGTTCCCATCCCGCCGCCTCTGCCTCTCCCCGTTCCCTCTCCCGTTGTTCCCGCTGCTCTTCCCGTTCCTTCGGCCTCTCCTGCCCCCTCCTCATCCTCCACCTCCCCTCCGGATCAGCTGGCCCCAAATTCTGCCCCAGTCCCAAATTCTGCCCCAGTCCCGAATCCAGCCATGGCCCCAAACCCAGCCGTGACCCCAAACCCAGCTGCAATCCCAAATCTTGCCACGACCCCAAATCCATCCATGGCCCCAAATCCTGCTCCGGGCAGCACCAAAAAGAAGAGGAAGAGCCGGTGGGGGCCGGAGGAGGAAAAGGTGGAATTGCCCCTGCCCCAGCTGGTGCAGCAGCTGGATTCTCCCTCTCCCCTCTCAGGTGAGTGGGATTGGGTTTTCCTGGGAATTTCCTGGCTCCAGAGTCGTTTTTTTATTTCCTGAGATGAACATGGATCAAGTTTTCTGCTGTCAATCCCATTTCTTCTCTGTGGTTTTATTTTCCCTTTCGCTCTGTGGGAATTACAAACAGAATTCCTTTTTTCTTTATTTTCTTTTCCCACCTTTTTATTCCCTTTCATTCCCCCTTTGAGATGTTTCCAATCTCCCAGGTTTTTCCAGAGGTTTTTCCCTGTTTTTTCCCTGCAGTTCAGGACCTGAAGGGTCTGGGGTACGAGAAGGGCAAACCCGTGGGACTGGTGGGAGTCACGGAGCTCTCGGAGGCCCAGAAGAAGCAGCTGAAGGAGCAGCAGGAGGTGAATCCCAAAAATCCTCCCTGAGTTCCCTCCCGTGGGAATTACAAAGGTTTTCCATCATGGAATTCCTGGGAGCAGCGTGGGGCTGGAATCAGGAGGAATAGCAGAGGGTTTGGGAAGGAGGGCTTTTCCAGCCCTAAAATCCCAGGTCCCAGAGGAGCTTTTCTGGGGCTGAATCCCATTTTTCCTGGGAGAAATCCCATTTTTCCATGACTCCCAGATGCAGCAGATGTACCACTTGATCATGAAGCACAGGCACAGCTCTCCTGCCTTTTGGGGCTGGGATTTAGGATTCTTTATGGTTTGGAGCCATTTTTTGTGGAACGGGCTGTGCTCCACTGGGATTCCTGGGCCAAACCCCATTTTTCCCAGGACAAATCCCATTTTTCCAGCCTAAATCCCATTTTTCCAGGCTGAACCCCGTTCTCTGTGTTTCCCAGATGCAGCAGATGTACGACATGATCATGAAGCACAAGCAGGCGATGCAGGAGATGCAGCTGCTGTGGGAGCGGGCGCTGCAGCAGCACCAGCACGGCTACGACAGCGACGAGGAGGTGGACAGCGAGCTGGGCACGTGGGAGCACCGCCTGCGCCGCATGGAGATGGACAAGACAAGGGGTGGGATCAGCATTCCAGGGGGAGTTCCATCCCTGGGGGGTTCTGGAGTGGGTGGGATTGGGAATTCCATCCCTATCCTGCGAGCTGGGCACGTGGGAGCACCGCCTGCGCCGCATGGAGATGGACCAGACTCGGGGTGGGTGGGAATTCCAGAGGGTATTCCATCCCTGGGGAGCACTGGAGTGGGTGGGATTGGGAATTCCATCCCCATTCTCATGGATTGGGAGCTGCAGGGACAGTCCCTCCAGGGATGCTCCACAAGTCCCAAGGGATGCTCCGTGGTTTTCCAGAGATCTCGCTGTGCATTCCTGGGAGGTTTTGTGCTCCAGAATCCTCCTGGAATCCAAATGTCCCTGAAATCCCAAGGGATTCTCCATGAGGGTTGTTCTCTCCATGGTTTTCCAGAGTGGGGTTCTCGTTGCGCATTTCTGGGAGGTTTCGTGCTCCAGAATCCTCCTGAAATCCCTGGGATGCTGCACAAATCCCAAGGGATTCTCCACGGATTCTCAGCCTGGGGGTGTCCTGCATCCCTGGGATGCTCCAGGAATCCCAAGGGATTTTCCATGAGCTCGGTGTTGTCCTGCTTTTGCAGAGTGGGCGGAGCAGCTGACCCAGATGGGCCGAGGGAAACATTTCATCGGGGATTTCCTCCCGCCCGACGAGCTGGAAAAGTTCATGGAGACCTTCAAGGCACTCAAGGTGAGGATTCCTGGGATTCTGGGAATGCTCCAGACCCATCCCACAGCTGGAGGTTCCTCCAGCTCTCCTTGCTCCAGCCATTCCTGCAGGGAAAAACAGGGATCAGGTTCCCACTGTTAGCACGGAAATGGGGCAATATTTGGGGAAAATTCCTTCCCTGGGAGGGAATGGGGTGGAATTCCCAAAGGGTCCGTGGCTGCTCCATCCCTCGAAGTGTCCAAGGAGTGTTGGGAGCATCCTGGGATCATGGGGAGTGTCCCTGCCCACAGGACTGGATGGCCTTTAAGGTCCCTTTCCACTCTGGAATTCCACAATTTGGGGTTTTTCTGGAATTCCAGACAAACCTCCCACTCGGTTCCTCTTTGGGATCAGTGGGTACCAAGCTGGGAAGAAAATGGGAATTTTGGGAATGGTGCAACTCCAGCACCTTCCAGTCCTTCCCAAACCCTGGAATTCCTGGAAGCTGCCTCATCCCTGTTTTCCAGCACAGGGCCTGACATTCCCTGGGAGTCAGCCTTGGGAAAGAACCGGATCTGAGGCTGGATCCAGGGAACAACCTGGAATTCTGGAGCTGTTGTTGGAATCCCGGGAAATCCTGGCAGTTCTTTCCCAAAATCCTAGTTTAGGGGAGTAGAACTGCTTTTCCCATGATCCATGGAATAAAAAAATCCCCTTTTCCCTGTTTTTTCCCCTGCAGGAGGGCCGGGAGCCCGATTATTCTGAGTACAAGGAATTCAAGCTGACGGTGGAAAACATCGGATACCAAATGCTGATGAAAATGGGATGGAAGGAAGGAGAGGGACTGGGATCCGATGGGCAGGGAATTAAAAACCCTGTCAGCAAGTGAGTGTCCCTATGGATTATTCCTTCCTTTTTTCTGGGAATTGCTGCTGGAATCGCAGCCCAGCTGGGATCTCTCACCTGAGCTTGGAAAACTCAGGCCAGGAAAAAATTCCTGATTTTTTTGGGGAGGGTATTCTCCTGGATTTGTGGCTGTAGCTGGAATTGGCTGAGCCCCCAAATCCTGAATTTCTGACCCGAATTTCCATAGGGAAGTGCAGCTCTAAGAATTCCTGTCTGCACCTGCCCTCTCCCAAGATTAAATCCTTAAAATCAGAAATTCCTGAGAATATTTGCTCTCCTTGGAGCCATAAATCATGGAAATATTTTAAAAAACAGTGGGAAGTCCATCCAGGGGAGAATATTCCAGCCAGGATCAGAACTTTGTGTAATCCTCCGAGTCTTGGTTTCATTCCCCTGCCCAGAAATCTTGGGATTTGATCCCACTTTGGGTATTCCAAAGGTTTTCTTTAGGTGGATCAGCTTCTATCCAAATTCCCAGGGAACTTGGGATAGGAACCCAATCCCTGCTCCCATCCAGCTCCAGACCCTGGGGATCTGGGAGCAGATCCAGGAGGGTCCCGGGGCACAATTCCCGTGGGAATTCCCGGGGACGGAGGGGTGTCCGAGCCGCGCCATTCCCGGTGTTCCGCAGGGGCACCACGACCATGGACGGGGCCGGATTCGGGATCGAGCGCCCGGCGGAGCTGACCAAGGAGGACGACGAGTACGAGGCCTTCCGCAAGCGCATGATGCTGGCGTACCGCTTCCGGCCCAATCCCCTGGTACGGGATAACGGGAATGGGATAACGGGAATGGGAATGGAATCAGTGAGTGAGTACGAGGCCTTCCGCAAGCGCATGATGCTGGCATACCACTTCTGGCCCAACCCATTGGTATGGGATTTAATTGGGATCATGGGAATTGGGATAGGATGGGATGGGACGGAGCGGAGACAGTGATGAGGGAGAGTCCCAGGAACGGGGCAGGGACGGATCCATGGGAATGGGGCAGGGATGGATCCATTGGAACGGGGCAGGGACGGATCCATGGGAATGGGAGTGTCCCAAACCCGGGCAGGCACAGGGACAGATCCCTGGAATCCCTGGTGTAGCTCGGGAATGTTGGCAGCTGGGAAATTCCTCTTGGATGGAATCCCTCTCCTCATCCTGAACCAAATCGTCCTCCCAGAACTCCTTGGCTGCAGAACTCTCCTTCCTGTTTTTTCTCTGTTCAAATCCCAGTTTTATTCCTGGCTTTATCCCAGTTAAACCCCTGCCAAGGGAAGCTTCTCCATGAATCCCATTATTCCTTTGGGATTACCATTTTCCAGGGGGCAAAACCAGGCTTGGAGTTTCCCTTTTCCTTTTCCAGCCAAAAGCTGCCTTTAATTTTGGGGAAAAAAACCTGGAAAATGTTTCCTTCCAGTGGCTTTCCCAGAGAATCCAGATGATGATTTTTGGGATAAAATCCCCAATCCTGATGATTTTTCCCATTGTTTGTTTTTTTCTCCCTATAGAACAACCCACGGCGACCTTACTACTGAGGATGGCTTTTCCCAACAGATTTCCTGGGAATTCTTCATTATCCATCTCTTTTCTCCTGATGTTATCTGGCTTTTTTTGGAATCACATCTCCTCCTTCCCCCATGGAAAAGCTTTCCAGCTTTTTTGGGGAACACGGGGAGGGTTTGGAGCAGCCCCAAAAATCCCCCAGGGGACTCCAATTCCAAGGAGTTTGGGATTTTTGGGAATGGCAGATCTTGTGCTGCTCCAGGAGCGGGGGGGATTTTATTCCTTGACTTTTATCTTGGAATCCCAAATCCAAGAGATTTTGGGGAATTTGGGGAACCAGTGCCTCCAGTTTTGCCTCTGGATGGGCGGATCTGGCCTGGATCCGTTGGGAATTCCAGGATTTGATGGATCCAGGGGGGGATTTATTCCCTTCCCAGAGATTTTGCCAACACCTCCTGTGCTTTGGGATGACGAAGACCCAAAATTCCAGCACCACGCTTTGGAAAAATCCAGTTGGATTTTGTTGTCCTAAAAATGGAAAAAAACCCCTCTGGAAATACAAATTTTGTTCATGGAGTCTGTAAATAAAATCAAACTTGTTTGTTCCTTACGTTTAATCCTTGGAGTTTTTTGGGAAGAGAGGGATTTTTTCTTAGGGTGGGAGGCTGCCCTGGAGTTGAGTTTTCCAAGCATTTTCAGGGAAAAAAAGCTGGATTTGGTTCTTGGGATACTTGATGTGATTCTTTGCTAATTTTGTTAATTACGGAGCCGAGGGCTTGGCTTTTAATTAAAACCATTTCAGGGCAAGGGTGGGGGGGGGTTATCCAGGGAGAATCCAAAATCTGGGAGCCTGGAGCCCCAGGATCCCTGTCTGTCCCTCCGTGACCCTCTGTCCTTCCTCCCAGGACCTCTGTCCTTCTCTGGATCCCAGTCCCAGATCCCAGTCCCGGATCCCAGTCCCAGATCAATCACAGTCCTCTGGATCCCAGTCCCAATCCCATTCCCAGTCCCTCCCTGGATCCCATTCCTGTTCCCATTCCCCGTCCTTCCCTGGATCCCATTCCCGGATCCCAGTCCTGGATCCCAGTCCTGATCCCAGTCCCAGATCCCAGTTCTTCCCTGGATCCCAGTCCTTCCTTATTTCCAGGACTCCTTTCCTCCCTTCCAGGGTCCCCCCGTCCCTCCGTGTCCCTGTGTACCCCTGTCCCCCTTGTCTGTCTGTCTGTCCCGCCGGTGTCGCGGCGCCTCCGGGCGGCTCTGTGGCTTTAAGGGCGCTGCCCGGGCCGGTGCCGGGGCCGAAGTCCGCGGGCCCGGTGCTGCGGCGGGGCCGGGATGCAGCTCCCGGCGGGCCCGGCCGCCCTGGCCGCCCCCCTGCTCGCCCTCCCGGTGGCCTTCGGGCTCAGCGCCGTCAGCGCCCTGGAGTGAGTGGGGACCGGGGGGACCCCGGGAGCGGGGGAGACCCTGGGAATGGGGAACGGGAATGGGAGAGAGCCGGGAATGGGGAACGGGAATGGGAGAGACCCCGGGAATGGGGAACGGGAATGGGGAACGGGGAGAGACCCCCGGGAATGGGGAACGGGGAGAGACCCTGGGAATGGGGAACGGGAATGGGGAACGGGGAGAGACCCCCGGGAATGGGGAACGGGAATGGGGAACGGGAAGAGACCCCCGGGAATGGGGAACGGGGAGTGGGGACCGGGAGGGACCCCCGGGAATGGGAGAGACCCCGGGAGTGGGGAACAGGGAACGGGAATAGGGAAGGGTAAATGGGAAAGGGAACGGGGAATGAAAAGGGGGAATGGGGAATGGGGTCCTGCCCGGGGAAGGGGGAGTTGAGTCTCTCCTGGATCTGGGAATCCAGCCCTGGGTCTGTCCTGGATCTGGGAATCCTGCCCGGGACAGGGCTGGGTCTGTCCCGGATCAGAGGATCCAGCCCGGGTCAGGCACCTCGATCCAGGTGTTCCCGTGGGAAGGCGGCTGCAGGTGGGGTTCTCAATCCCCTCGGGAAGTTCAGACCCCGCAGAGCTTCTCCCGGAGAGCCCAAATCCCGGGAATTGGGGTGATCCCGGCCTGGGGCCCAAATCCCGGGAACTCGGGTGATCCCTGCCCCTCCCGGAGTGTCCCCGCTGTCCCCGCTGTCGCTGACGTGTCCCCGCCGCTGTCACCGCTGTCACCGGGCGCCGCTTTCGCTTTGCCCGCCCGCAGTTCCCGATCCCGGCTCCCGGCGATCCCAGCGGCTCCGGGCTCACACAGCGGGCTTTGGGTCTCGTTTGGGGCTTTTCCGAACACACAGCCTGGAGAGGGCCTGGGGGACCCACTGGGGCTGCTCCGGCCCCATTCCTGTTCCTAATTCCCGCTGGGATCACACCCACCCTTCTTTGGGATTTTATCCTTTCCCAATCCCTGCTGAGATCCCATCCTTTTGGGATTCACGCCCTGGGATTCGCCCCCTTTGGGGTTTGTCCCCTTTGGGGTTTGTCACCTTTGGGATTTTTTCCCCCCGGGGTCATTCCCAGATCCAGAATTCCCCCCTCAGAGGATGGGCACTGACCTGCCCTGTTCTGGGGTGCGGGGTTTGATCCCGATCCCAAAGCTGGGCGGGGTCGGGGCTGTTTGGGGGATTTGGGGCCGTGCCGGAGCTGCAGCGGCCCCGATCCCACAGCAGCCCCCCGGCGCTGGCCCTGGCCGCGGTCCTGCTGCTCCTCGGCCTCGTCGCCCTCCTCATCCTCACCGGCGGCGTCGGCCTCGTCCACGACCCCCTGTTCTGCGGTGAGACCCGGGGTGGGATTGGGGCTGGGGTCTGGGGACTGGGGTTGTGGGACCCACGTGGAGCAGGAATTTGGGATCTGAGGGGAATCGGTGGGACTCAGAGCAGGGATTTGGGTCTGGGATTTGGGATTTGGGGGGAGCTGCAGGACCCGCGGGGAGCAGGAATGCGGGATTCGGGGTTTTGGGGGACCCTGCAGGAGCAGGAATGTGGAATTCGGGATTTTGGGTGACCCTGAAGGGAGCAGGAATGCGGGATTCGGGGCTTTGGGGGACCCCGCACGGAGCAGGAATGTGGGATTCGGGGTTTTGGGGACCCCGCACGGAGCCCCCTGCTCCCCGCAGTGCTCGTGGTGTTCTCCTTCATATCGGCCGTGGATCTGCTGATCGCGCTGGAGGAGGACGGGCTCATCTCGGGCTTCATGGAGCTCTACGTGCGGGAGGTGCCGCCCTGCCCCTCACACCCTGCACACCGCGGCTCCGGCACCCCCGGACCCCCGGTGTCTCCTCCCGGTGTCCCCAGCCCCGGTGTGACCCCCCGGTGTCCCCTCCGGTGTCCCCGCAGGGCGATCCCCACCTGCGCACGGCTCACGGGCTCCTCACCTGCTACTGGGACGGCACCGTGCACTACGGGCTGTGCCTGGCCATGGCCGCGGCCGCGGGGCGCAGGTGGGCGGGGGGTTCGGGAGAACCCCGAAATTCCTGAGGAGGGGGCGCGGGGGGCGGGAAAATCCCGAATTTCCTGGGGAGGTGGCGCGGGGGTCGGGGTCGGGGAGAATTCCGGAGTTTCCTGAGGAGGGGACCAGATGGTCCCGGGAGGGCTCAGGGGGGCGGGAAAATCCCGAATTTCCTGAGTAGGGGGCTCGGGGGTGATCCCGGGGGAAGGGGGGCATTGGAAAATGCCGAATTTTGAGGAGCGGGTTCGGGGGTGATCCTGGGGGAAGGGGAGGGTGGAAAATGCCGAATTTTGAGGAGGGGGCTCGGGAGTGAAGCCGGGGGAAGGGAGGCATCGGAAAATGCCGAATTGTGAGGAGGGGGCTCCCGCTGTCCCCGCAGGAAGAGCTACCGGGGGCTGGGTCTCTTCTGGCTGGGCTCGCTGCTGATGAGCGCCGTGGTTTTCCTGCTGGGCAACCTGATCGGTACGGCCGTGGGGAGGGGGCTCGGGCCGGGCCCGACCCCCGGGAGGAGGAGGAGGAGAGGGGGGAGGAAGGCTCCGAGCCCACCCCGCGCTCTCTCCCGCAGGGAAATACAGCCCCGAGCTGAGCCCGTCCTTCCTCCTCAACCTGCCCTACCTCCTCCTCCTCACCTGGGCCGGCCTCCGGCTGTTCCGGCAGCCCCGGGCGCGGCCGAGCCTCAGCCCCGAGCAGGTGAGGCCGGACCGGGGCGGTTTGGGGGCTCCCAGGGCTGGATCGGGGGGTGCGGACCCCAAAAACCCCGAAATTCCTCTGGCAGATCGCAGAGGAGCAGCGCAAAGCCCTCTACCAGCGGCCCCAGGACCTGCTCCTCATCCTCATCCTCATCCTCACCGCAGCCTTCACCTTCTTCAGGGGGATGGTGAGGGCTGGGGGGGCTCGGGGGGTCCTGGAGGGGCTCAAGGGGTCCTGGAAGGGTTGGGGTGACCCTGGAGGGG
>JAWWEX010000126.1:1583990-1603971 GCA_035583215.1 Arremon brunneinucha | reverse complement strand
CCTGGGGGTTCTCGAGATGGTCCTGGGGGGTCTTGGGGGGTCCTGGAGGTGCTTGGAGTGGTCCTGGAGGGTCTCAAGTGTCCTCGGGAGGGTTTTGGGGGTCCTGGAGGATCTCGGGGGTCCCGGGGAGGGTTTTGGGGGTCCCGGGGAGGGTTTGGGGGTCCCGGGGAGGGTTTTGGGGGTCCCAGGGAGGGTCCTCTGCCCTCGCCCCCTGTGCCCCCCAGGTGGTGCTGGACTGCCCGGCCGATTCCTGCTTTGACTACACGTACCTGCACGAGCCCTACCTGCGCGACCCCGTGGGTTACCCCAAAGTGCAGGTGAGGGGGGGGCACAGCACGGGACCCCCTCCAGGTGCCACCGGAGCCACCCGGGGTGACAATTGGGTGCCCCCCAGATGCTGATCTACCTGTTCTACCTGCTGCCTTTCCTCATCCTCGCCATCTACGGGCTGGCCGTGCCCGGCTGCTCCTGGCTGCCCGACTGGAGCCTGGTGTTCGCGGGAGCCGTGGCGCAGGTGGGCGGCCCAAAACCCCGGGATTTGGGGGAAAAAATCCCAAAAAGGGTGGTCCTGAAATCCCGGGATTTGGGGGGAAAAAATGTCAAACGGGGCGGCCTCAAAATCCCGGGATTTGGGGGAAAAAATCCCAACCAGGAAAAGGGTGAAGGGTTGGGGCTCGGTTTTGGGGTGGTAAATCCCGGGTTTAGGGGGCAGATCCCGGGTTTGGGGGGGCAGATCCCGGGTTTGGGGGGCAGATCCCTGTTTTGGGGGGCAGATCCTGGTTTTGGGGGGCAGATCCCGGGTTTGGGGCTAAATCCCGCGTTAGGGGGCAGAGCCACATCTGCAGCTGCAAGTGGAGCAGCTTGGCTGGCTGATAATTGCCTCGGCCTCGGTGGATTTGGACAGAACCCGGGATTAGTGGGACAGAAATAGGATGGAGAGAGACGCAGGGCTATAGATAGGATGGGCTGGAGCCAAAAACCCCTCCGAGTTTGGGGCTTTGCACCTTTTAGGGCCGGGGCTTTGCACTCTTTGTGACCAGGGATTTGCGCCTTTATGTCCAAGGGTCTGCGCCCTTTGGGGCCGGGAATTTTGCACATTTTGGGGCCGGGGTTTTTGCACATTTTAGGGACAGGATTGCTCTCTTCGGGCCTGGGGGTTGCACATTTTAGGGCCGGGGCTTTGCACCCTTTGGGGCGGGGGGCTCGCACCTTTTGGGGCCGCTCCCCCGTCACTGGCCCGCCCCACCGCGGTGTCCGCAGGCTCAGTTCGCCCACCTGGGCTCCTCGCTGCACTCCCGCACGCCGTTCCCGTACCAGACCCCCGAGGAGGTGCTCTGGAGTTTCCTGCTCTCCAACGTCCTGTACGCGCTGGGCCCGCAGCTGCTGGCGCTGCGCTGCGTGCGCGCCCCGGCCTTCTTCGTGCCCCCGGCCGGCCCGGGCCTGGCCCGCGCCAAAAAGTGCCAGTGACGGGTCCGGCTGGTGCCCGGGGCTGCTGTCACCTCCCTGGGGCTGCTGTCACAACCTCGGTCCCGCTGTCCCCACCCGGGGGATCCCGCCCGGTGCTTCTCGCCCCGCTCCGAGCGCTGGGAGCGGAGATGTCCCCAGAGATGTCCCCAGAAGGGTCCCCAGAAGTGTCCCCGGGAGTGTCCCCAGGGATGCTCCGGTCCCCCAAAAGCTGTGGGGGGCCCCCGGGACGCTCGCCGGGGACATCGCTGCAGTCACAGCCGGGCCCGTGTGGGGCTGGCGGGGCCGCGGTCCCCCCCGGTGGGTTCCGGTGGGTCCCGGTGGGTCCCGGTCCCGTCCCGGTGGGTCCCGCTGGGTCTCGGTCCCGTCCCGGTGCCCTGGCTCGGGCTGGGAGGGTTCGGGGCCGGTGACAGCGCCGGGGCGACGTTGGTGACAAAATAAAGGAGCCAAAGTTCGCTCCGAGCCCGTGTGCCCGCTGTGCCCAGGGGACACCGGGGCTGGGCCGGGGTCCCTGCGGTGCCAGGGTGGGCTCAGGGTGGGATTTTGGGGTGATACCGGGGATTTTGGGATGGCACCCTCCGGGTGGGTGTGGGTTTTTGGGGGGTGGGCACACACCGGAGGGTGGTACCGGGGATTTTGGGGGGTGGGCACACACCGGGGGGTGGTACCGGGGATTTTCGGGGGCGGGTACACGGCGGGCGGGGGTGGTTCCGGGAGTTTTGGGGTGGCACCGCCGGGCGGGTGCCCGGGCTGGGGCGGGGTGGGCACAGCCGCCCTTGCGGCGCCCGCGGCGGGGATTTACCGGCTCCGGTTCCTCTGCCCGCAGCCCGGCCGGGGGTCCCGGCGGTGCCCGCGGCTCCGGGGCGCACCGGGCGGGCCGGTGACCTTGGCGAGCGGCCGGTCCTGCGCAGCGCCGGCACCGGGGCAGGGCCGGGCCGAGCTCCCGGTGTCGCCCCCTGCGCGGAGCCGCAGCGGCGGCACCGGCGGAGCTACCGGGGGAAGCACCGGGGGAGGCACCGGAGGAGGCACCGGCAGCACCGGCGGCCCCTCCCGCGGGCCGGCACCGGGCACACGGTGAGTGCGGGGCTGCGGCCGCCGCTCCCTCGCTGCGGGGCCGGCGCGGGGCACCGGGACGGGACCCCCGGCACCGGGAGGGGCGGGGCGGGCGGGGGTCGCTCTCTGCGGGCCGGCGGCGGCGGGAACGGGGCTGGGCTCCCCCCGCGCTGCGCTGTCCCCGCCCGGGCACCGGAGTCCCGCAGCCCCGGGGCCGCCGCCGCAGTGTCCCGCACTGCAACACCGCACCGGGCCCGAGCGCCGCCACCGCCGCAGCCGCTGCCCCGAGCGGCGCCGGGACCCGCGGGGCTGCCCCGCTCCTGCTGCCCCCGCGGCGGCCACCGGAGAGCCCGGGGGGGTTCCCGCTCCCCCAGCCCCCGGACCGGGCACCGGGACCCCCGTGGGTGGGTGGGGGGTGCCCCGCTCCGTCTGCCCGGGCACCGAGGCTGCCCTGCTCGCCCTCAGCCCGGGCTGGGCACCGGGACCACCGCGAGGGGCTGCCCACCTCCCCTAGCCCCCCATCACGCGCCGGGACCCCCGGGGGCAGCCCCAGAGCCAGGCCGGCATTTGGGGCGCCCCCAGAGCGCGGGGCTCCGCACCGCAGCCCCCCGAGCAGGGGGAGGCTCCCCCCGTCCCTCCGCGCTGTCCCTGGGGAGGGGGCGCTGCCGGGGGTCTCGGGGGGCGCCGCTGCCCGCTCGGTGCCCATCGGTTCCCGTTCAGAGGTGTCATAAATAACGGGGGAGATCCGGCCCGCTGCGGGGTTTTCACCCCGCCTGGGAGCCCCGGGGCGCCCCGAGCTCAGAGCCGGGGCCGGGGGGTCCCTGCGGGGCTGGGGGGGCTCCTGGGGGGCGCAGGGACCGATCCAGCCCCGCCCGACCCCGCCTGGGCACGGGGGGGTGGCAGCGGGTGCGGGCACCCCTCGGGTGGGCACCCCTCGGGTGGGCACTCCCGGGGGGGCATTCCCGGGGGCACTCCCGGGGGTCCCCTCAGGCACGGGTGGGGGTCTGGGGGCGCTCAGGGAGCTGCTGTGCCCCCCAGATGCGCCCCCAAAGCCCCTGGGCCGCCGGGCCCGCGGCGCTGCTGCTCCTCGCCGCCCTGGCGGCCCCCGAGGCGCTGCCCAACGCCCGCGGCAGGAAGAAGGTGGTTCATGTCATGGGTGAGTGGGGGCTGCGGTGGGGCTGGGGCGGGTTTGCGGTCGGGGAAGCGCCCGCAGCCTTTGGGGTGCTGGGTTTAATGGCATCAAAGCAGAGCCGGGGCTCTGATGCGTCCCCCGTGTCCCCCCAGTCCTGTGGGAGCCACACTGGGGTTACCCCGAGCTCTCCTTGGGGTTGGCAAAAAAGGGGAATTGCACCCAAAGTGTGTCCCCTCAGCCCCATCCTGCTTTGCCCCATAAAAAGGGGATTTCAATGCAAAAGATGCTCCCACATCTCCATCCTACTTTGCCACCAAAAGAGAGGAATTTCCTCCAAAATGTGACCCCACATCCCCATCCCGCTTTGCCCCTAAAAACAGGGAATTCTCCCCAAAGTGTGACCCCACATCCCCATCCCGCTTTGCCCCTAAAAGCAGAGAATTCCCCCCAAAGTTCATCCCCACATCCCCATCCTCCTTTACCCCACAAAAAGGGGAACTCAACCCAAAAGATGCTCCCATATCTCCATCCTACTTAGCCCCCAGAAGAGGGGAATTCCTCCCACAGTGTGACCCCACATCCTCATCCTTCCTTTCCCCTAAAAGAGGGAAACTCCACCCAAAATACACTCCCATCCCTTTTCGCCACCCGAATCCTCCCCTGTGCCATCCGTGGGGCGGTGACCGCCCCTCCCGTGCCATCCCCGGGATGGTGGCCGTCCCTCCTGTGCCATCCCCGTGGTGGTGGCGGTCCCCTGAGCCGTGCCCGTCCCGCAGAGGGTGACAGCGGCGCCGTGGTGGTGCAGACAGCCCCGGGCAAGGTGGTGACGCACCGCGGCGGCACCATCATCCTGCCCTGCCGCTACCACTACGACGTGACCGCGCACGACCCGGCCGAGATCCGCCTCAAGTGGACCAAAGTGACGGAGCCCATGGCGTTCGTGGACGTGTTCGTGGCGCTGGGCAAGGCCCGCCGGGCGTTCGGGCCCTACCGCGGCCGCACGGCCCTGCAGGAGGACGGCGTGGGCGACGCGTCGCTCATCATCCGCAACGTGACCCTGCAGGACTACGGGCGCTACGAGTGCGAGGTGACCAACGAGCTCGAGGACGACACCGGCGTGGTCAAACTGGACCTGGAAGGTGGCTTGGGGTGTTCCCGGGGGCATTCCCGGGATTTTCAGGGGCTGTGGGGTTGTTATGGGGTTTCGGTGGTGGGGAGGGCTTGGGGTGGTGGCTCGAAGAGGTGGCGGAGTGAGGGCTCGGAAAGCAGCAGGGACAGGGGGTGACAGAGGGGGAAATGCTTCTTTAGGGGTTCGGGAGGCGGCAGAGGCGGTAAGCGCCTTTTTAGGGGTTCAGAGGGCGCAGTTTGGGGGTGCCGGGTCTTGGCTGGACCCCGTGCGGGCACCACCGATGCTCCCAAATGCCAGAGCAGAATCTCCTGGAGTCTGGGGTTCCCGGATCTCCCAAAACCCGGATTCCCAGAACTCCTTGCAGAGGGACGATGAGCGAGATTTTCCAGGCGATTCTCCCAACCAGAATTCCCGTTTTCCCAATCCCCAGAGCAGAATCTCCTGGAATGTGGAGTTCCTGGAACTCCCGAACTCCTTGCAGAAGGACAAGGAGAGAGATTTTCCAGGCGATTCTCCCAACCAGAATTCCCATTTCCCCAAGCCCCAGAGCAGAATCTCCTGGAGTTCAGGACTCCCAGCAGCCCCAAAACCCAGAACGCCCAAAACGCAGTGCACAGGGATGATGAGCGGGATTTTCCAGGCGATTCTCCCCGCTCCAAAGCCTCACCCCGACCCAAACCCGCCCCAAACCAACCCCAACCCCACCCCTCGTTCTCAGGGGTGATTTTCCCGTACCACCCTCGCCTGGGGCGCTACACGCTGAACTTCCACGAGGCGCAGCAGGCGTGCCTGGAGCAGGACGGGATCCTGGCCTCGCACGACCAGCTGCACCAGGCGTGGCTGGAGGGCATGGACTGGTGCAACGCGGGCTGGCTGCAGGACGGCTCCGTGCAGTACCCGATCTCCCGGCCCCGCGAGCAGTGCGGCCGCAAGGACACGCCCGTGGGCGTCCGCAACTACGGCTACCGCCACAAGGAGAGCGAGCACTACGACGCCTTCTGCTTCACCTCCAACCTCAACGGTGAGGGAAACTGAGGCACGGAGGATGCCCGTGATGGGCGGGGGGGGGATGGGGGTGGAACGCAGCGCTGAGGAGGTTGGAACACTGAGTTTGAGCAAAAAACCCCCATTTTTTAAAAGCCAAACTCTCTTTTTTTAGCCAAAATATCCTCTTTCTTAGCCAAAATCTCTTTTTTTGAAATCCAAAACCTCTTTTTTAACTCCAAAACCTCTTGTTTTCAGCCAAAACCTATTTTTTTAATCCAAAGCCTCTTCTTTCTAATACAAAATCTTTCTTAGCCAAACCCTCTTTTTTTTTTTTAACCCAAGACCTCTTGGTTTTAGCTGTAATCTCTTCTTTTTCATCCAAAAGAAAAGGAAGCCATAATCCCTTCTTTTTCATAGTTTTATTTTTTCCGCAAAAACATGTTTTGTTTTGGGTTTGTTTTTTTTTTTTACTAAAACCTCTTTTGTTTAAGCAAATGTTTTGGATGCTCCACAGAGCTTCCATCACTCACCTCCAGCCCCAAAATCATGTTGGAGTCTCCCCAGTGCTGATATCCCTCACCTTCCCCAACCTCCCCAAAACCTTTTGGGGGCTCCACAGGGCTTCCACCCATCCCCAAAAAACGCCTCGGGGGGGTTCCAGAGCGGGGGGCTCCACCCCGCGGGACCGAGGACGCTCCATGCCCTTCATCCCCCCTTTTTCCAGGCAAAGTTTATTTCCTGAAGACCTTCCGCAAGCTGAGCTACCCGGAGGCCGTGCAGGCGTGCAAGAACAACGGCGCGGCCGTGGCCAAGGTGGGCCAGCTGTACGCGGCCTGGAAGCTGCAGCTGCTGGACCGCTGCGAGGCGGGCTGGCTGGAGGACGGCAGCATCCGCTACCCCATCGTGAACCCCCGCGCCCGCTGCGGCGGCCGCGAGCCCGGCGTGCGCAACCTCGGCTTCCCCGACAAGAAGTACAAGCTCTTCGGCGTGTACTGCTTCAAAAAGGCCGGGGACGCGCCCCCCGTGGTGGCCGCGGCGTTCCCCAAGCGCGTGTGAGGGTTTGGGGCGCTCCGGCAGCACGCCCGGGTTTGGGATTTGGGGTTTGGCGTTCGGGACGTGCCCCGCGCGGTGCGGGGAGCTGCGGGCAGCCCCCGCCGGGACCGAGAGGCGGCGGCGGCGCGGGCTGGCGGCCCCCGGGGGCGCTCGGGGACCCCGGGGCGGCGGGAGGGGCCGGGCTCGGTGAGCCCCGCCGGGAGCCTGCGCCCCGGCCCGGAGCGGCTCCCGCTCCCGCAGCTCTCGCTTCTCGGCGCGCCTGTTGCATGCGCTAAAGCGCCGCAGAGCCCCCGCCCTCCTCATCCTCATCCTCATCCTCATCCTCATCCTCATCCTCATCCTCATCCTCATCCTCATCCTCATCCTCATCCTCAGCCCGTCCCCGCGCTGACCGCCCCCAAAATCCCCCCGTGGCGCTGGGCGAGGATTGGGGGCGCCGGGTTTGGCTCCGTTCGGGGTCCCGCAGCCCCCGGGGCAGCTCCCGCTTGGCTTGGCCGGAGCGGGGAGGGTGGGGGGCAGCGGGCGCTGTGCCCACCCGGCCGGGCACCGCCGCAGGCTTTGGCAGCCCTGGACGTAGATGAAATAAAAGCTTCGGCCGCTTTGGAGAGCTGAGCGCGGCTCCGCTGTGTCCTTGGGCAGCCCGGGGGGCTCCGGGCCCGCTCCCCGCTCGCCCGGGGCGTCCTTGGATCGGTCGGGGCTGGATCCAAGGAGCGGCAGCAGCAGCGGAGCCGCCCCCGGGGTCACAGAGCTGGCACGGGTCACCGCGGGGGTGGCACGGATGGGGACCCCCGGTCCGGAGGGGCTCGGGACGCGCTCCGGCTGAGCACAGCCCGTAAATCACCTTTAATGACTGGAAATAAATGTCCGGGAGGGGACAGCGGGGCCGTGGGTGACAGGGGCCGGGGAACCTCCGGGGCCGGTGGTGGAGGGTGTTTTGGGCAGGAATCACCCCAAAAAATCCACTGGCGTCTCCCCATCTCGCGGGGAGCGCCGCGGCAGCGCTGGTGGACGACAGGGACAGAGGCGACGGCCACCACCGAGAGCAGGTGGCGGATGTGACACGGGGGACCCTGGGGGACAATTTAGGGCAATTCGGGATTGATGGGGGTGGTGAGAGGAGGCAGCTGGGGAGCGGCGCCAGGCGGGGGACACGTCCCAGGGTCCCCAGGAAAGGGCGGGGGTCGCTCAACTGTTAAAAAAATTTATTAAAATGTCCAGCAGTACAGAAAGGCAGAGTCAGAAATGGGGAGGGGGCGTCAGGAGGGGGCCGGGGAGGGGACACGGCAGTCACGTCGCAAACAGCAGAGATCGGAAAGCGCCGCACACACACACACGCACGCCAACTCCAACGGGGACCCGAAACGAGCGGAGAGGGGACAGAACCAAACCGAGCACCCCCAGAGCAGGACAGCGACCCCGCAGCCGCCGTGTCCCCCCCGCCCCAGCCGTGCCGGCCGCGGGGACGCCCCGGGGAGCTGGGGCGGGGAAATGGGGAGGGGGGCTGCTGAAAAACCAGAGCCGCCCCGGGCGGGACAGGGGGGCTGCCTGATTCAGCCCCGATCTGGGGACAGGGACAGAGCCCAGCCTGGGGGGTCCCCGTGCGGGGCTGGGGGCCCAGCCCGGGCCGGGGGCTGAGCGCGGGACATGCAGGGAGGGCTGGGGACGCACACGCAGCCGCCCCCTCCGGATCCTATTCCCTACGGGGCCGGGCATCCTAGGGAGCTAAAGCCAAAAGGGGGCTAAAAAAGGGGGGCGGGAGGGGCTGGGACGGGGCCGGGGGGCGCCACCACACCCCCCGGGGACCCCGTTGTGCTCGCCCGGCTCTAGAAGTAGTGGCCCTCCTCCATCCAGTCCAGCCGGAGGCGCTGGCGGCGTTTTCGCCGCTCCTTGCGCGGTTTGTGGTGGTGGTGCTGGTGGTGCGGGTGGCTGTGCCGGTGCCGCCGGTGCCGCCGCGCTCGGTGCGACCGCCTGGCTAACGGGGGCAAGGCGGGGCACGCGGGGGGGTCAGCCCAGCGTTCCGGACCCCTCCCACGGGGATCAGCCCCTCCCGGGTGCCCCACTAACGTTTTGTGCAGAGGATTTTGGGCCGGTCCCACTTGCCGCTGCTGTGGCACCTGATGGTGGGCACGTGGCGCTGGGTGAAGCCCTCGTGGCACTGGTAGCGCACGCTGGAGTGGATGTTGTACCTCTCCCTCCTCTTCCCCACCGGGAAAGCGTTCGGCACCTCCGGGGGGGGCCCGCACAGCACTGGGAACGGGGGGCACAGAGCTCCGTCACCCCCCGTTACTGGGAGTCACTGGGAGTCACTGGGAGGGGACAAAGAACACCCAGGAGCCCCCCCGGCCACCCCTGGGGACACCGCTGGTGGCTGCGGGACAGGCTCGTCCGTCAGGGCGGTAGCGAGCTGTCTGTCCCCAGGGTTTAATTGGTTAATTAATGGCCTTATTGGGGCGTCATTAGCGCGCGGGGTGGGGAGGAGCAGCTGGAGGTTAATGGAACTTCCCGAGGTAAGGAATGGGAATTTAATGGGTTCGATGGGAGCAAATTAAACAAACCCGAGCCCTGAGGGAGGGATTGATGGCGGGGAAGGAGGAAAAATGAAGATTTAGGGGAGAACTGCGGGAGCGGGACTGGGAGCGGGGCTGGGGATGGGGATGGGTCTGGGGCTGCGGGGTGGGGACAGGGACACCAGGGATTGCGGGATGGGGACACCTGCGGGATGGGGCGCTACCTGTGCCCTTCTTGCAGATGTAGGGCAGGTTGTAGTTGCAGGGCACGTCGTTCCACTTGCCGATCTCGTGGGACACGAGCACCACGCAGTCCTCGCCGCCCGCGAAGAAGTTGTCGGGCTGGTTCTCCCGCCAGTTCTCGTATTGCTGCGGGGCCACCGGAGCGAGTGACGCCCCCCGCACCCCCTCCCCGCATCCCGAGGCCCCCCGAGCCCGCCAAGCCCTCACCAAGGCGGTGTTGTCGGTCCATTGGAAGTCCTGCTCCACGATGCGGTCGTTGAGGCCGATCCAGGTGTTCTCGTGGCCGAAGCCTGCGGGGAGAGGCGGCCGCGGCTCGCACGGAGGGGGCGAGCAGCGCCCGGGGAGGGGGATTGGGGACCCCCGGGAGGGGGGACTGGGGCCCCCCGGCGCACCGTTGATGAAGGCGTGCTCCTCCTGCGAGTGGATGCTGGTGAGGTGCCCGGCCCGGCGGCGGCAGTCGCGCTCCGCGTCCTCCCAGGAGCGCCGGCGGGCGAAGTAGCGGTAGCAGTGGCCCTGGAACTTGTGCCAGTTGTGGTCACAGCCCTCCGTGTCTGGGGGACAGCGCGACAGTGGCGGCACGGCCAGGGACCGACCGGGCGGGATCTGTGTCCCCTTCCGCAGGGTCCAGCGGTGACACAGCCGGGCCGGGGGACCCCGGGGGACACCGGGGGGACACCGGGGGGGACACCGGGGGGACACCGGGGCTGTCCGCACCTTTCTCGCAGCGGCTGCCGCCGTAGCTGGGCAGGCAGAGGCACACGAATGAATTGACCTCGTCGATGCAGGTGCCGCCGTTCTGGCACGGGCTGGACAGGCAGTCATCGATGTCTGCGGGGACAGCGGCAGCTGCGGGCGCGGCGACACCAGCGAGCGAGGAGGGGGCACCGCGCAGCGCCCGGGGCCGCGATGCCCCCCACGCCCGGTGCCCGGCACTCACCGATCTCGCAGTTCTCGCCGGTGAAGCCCGGGGCGCAGCTGCAGCCGCACACGGTGCCGTTGGCGCGGCTCGTCCCGCCGTGCAGGCACGGGTTGTTCTGGCACGGGTCCGGCGGCGCTGCGGGGCGGCAGCGGTGCCCTGAGCCAGGCTGGGGGGCGCGGTGCCACCCCGCTCCCGCCCCATCGGCTCCGAGCGAGGACATTCGGATAAAAGGAGCGACACCGCCCAAACCTCCGCCTCAAAACCACCCACCATCAGCCCCGGTGCCCGCCGCTCACCGTGCCCGCCGCTCACCGTGCCCGCTGGCGTTGCCGGTGCCCACCCAGGCCAGCAGCTCCCGCTCGTCCAGCGCCGGCTCCTCCCCGCTGCCGCTGTCGGTGTCCAGCAGCGGGGACCCCCCCGGGCCCCCCAGCTCGGGCTCCGCGGAGGGCTCCGGGAGCAGCCCCGCTCTCGGGGACGCGGCGGGCTCCGTTCCCCGGGGCTGGGGGGCACCGGGGGACGGCCAGGGCCCGCGGGTGGCGGAGCCGAGGGGCGCGGGGGGCTCCTCCCGCCTGGCCTCCCCGGACGCGTCCTCCTCGCCGGGGGCCGGTGGGGTTGGGGGCCCGGGGGTGGCGCGGGGGGACAGGAGGAGCTGCTCGGCCGCCCCCGGGCCCGGCTCGGAGCGCTGGCTGGGCTGCGGGTCTGGGGGAGCGAAGCCTGCGGAGCCCTCCTCGGCCCCCGGCTCCGGCAGCGCCGGCTCCTCCGGCCGCTCCGTGCTCGCCCACAGCAGCCCCTCGGTGGCCGCGGGGGACGGGGACGGTGAGGGGACACCCCAGGCCGGGGGGGACGCGGCTGTTTCGGTGCTGGGCTCGGCTGCGCCATTCCCGACACCCCTGGGGTCCTCCGGCTGCTCCTGGCCGGGCTCGGCTGTCCCGGGAGGAGCCGTGGGGCCGGAGCGGCCCCGGGGCGCGGGAGGAGCCCCCTCGGTGCGGCCGGGGGCGGCAGGGTGTCCCTCGGAGGGACCCTCCGGCTCCAGGAACGTCACCGCCTTCCTCTGCCGCTCCAGCGCGCCGTCCCCCGGGGCTCCGCTGCCATCCCCGCCATCCCCGCGGGGCTGCGGGGGCAGCTCGGGACCCTCGGCCACCAGCGGGGCCGGGGGCAGCGGGGGCAGCGGGGGCGCGGAGCCGCCGCCCTCCCGGGACGGGCCGTCCCCGGAGAAGTCCTCGGTGCCGTCCGCGGGTGGCCTCGGGGAGTCCCCGCGGGCGCCGGCGATGTCGCGGTGTCCCCGAGCGTCGCGGGGAGCGGCGGGGGACGGCGGCGGCACGGGCGGGGTCCCCGCGGGGGTCCCCGAATCCACCGGTGCGATGCCGGCGGCCACGAACCCTGCAAGAGACGGCACCGCCACGGTGTCACCGAGCGGTGACCGCGCCGGGAGCCCCGGCCGTGTCCGGGGTCACTCACCGGGGCTGGGGTCCTCCTCCAGCGCGTTGGGGGACGCGTGGGGACCCTCGCTGCCGCCTCGGGGGGGGCTCCACAGCTCCACGGCGTTGGCTGCGGCTCCCCGCACCTCCTGCGCCAGCGCGGGGGCCTGGGTGACAATCCCCGCTGCCACCGCGGGGTCCCCGGAGGTGACAATCCCCGCTGCCACCGCGGGGTCCCCGGAGGTGACGATCCCCGCGGTCACAGCGGTGTCCTCAGCCGTCACCGCGGGGTCCCGGCTGTGCCGCTGGAGCTGGAAGTAGCGCCCGTTGAGGCCGGGGTAGCTCCGCCTCGGGGCGCTGGAGCTGCCCGGGGGGGTGCCGGGGGTCTCCGGGGCCGCGCTGGGGGCCGTGCCCAGCCCAGGCGGTGACAAGGACGGGCCGGCGCTGCGCTCCGGGGCTGGGCCGTGGGGATGCGCCGGGAGGGTGCCCGGGGGTCCCGCGGGGTCTCCTCGGGCCGGGCTGGCGCTCGGAGGGTCCCGCCGGGCGCTCTCGGCATCCACCGCGTTCAGAGCCTCCTCCTCGTGGGGCCAGGCCGGCGCGGTGGCCGCGGTGGCCGCGGTGGCCGCGGTGGGCGGCGGGGATGTCGCACGGCCCGCGGGCAGCCCCGGAGCCGCCGGTGCCGGTGGCGGGGCCGTGCCAGGGCGGTCACCGCGCGGTGCCCCCGCGCTGCCGCCGCCCGCCCGCAGCTGCTCGTCCTCATCGCCGCCCGGCGCCGCGGGGCCCGGCGGGGACAGGAGGTCGTAGCGGTCGCGGGGGATGTCGCGGGTGTCCCCCGACGTGCCCGGGTCCTCGCCGTGCTCCACCAGCACGTTGTCGCTGCCCGGCGGGTCGGGCGTGGGCGGCACCGGCAGCACCGGCGGCTCCGTGTCACCGGGACCCGCGGCTGTGGGGACAGCACGGGGGTCAGCGGTGCCACCGAGGGCACCCGGGGGTCCCGCAGCTCCCTCAGCACCGAGCACCGCATCCCCCGCCCCGCACAGGGCGGAGCTGAGCTCCCTCCCACCGTCCCTCCCCTCATTTATCTCATTAATTCCCCAATTAAATATTCATCCGCAGCAATTTTCCCGGCCGATCCCTGCGGGAAGGAGGGAGCGGCGGGAGGGGTCGGGGGGCGGCTCGGGGGTCCCCCTCACCTTTGTAGCAGTACGCGTCGAACCTGGAGGCGGCGGGGGGGAAGCCGGTGCGGTTCGGGAACTGGTAGAGGGTGCGCACGCCCGGGGCCTCGCCCCCGCACTTGGGGCGCGCCTGGCGGATGGGGTAGCGCACGCTGCCGTCCGCCAGCCAGCCCGGGTCGCACTGGTCCAGGCCCTGTCGCCAGGCCAGGTAGAGCTGGCCCGTGGTGGCCAGCGCTGCCCCGCGGCTGCGGCAGTGCCTGCGGGCGCCCTGCCAGGTGAAGCGCCCCGGCGCCGTGGCGTAGAACACGGTCCCTGCGGAGAGGGGGCTCTTGGCGACACCGCGACACAAAGGGGATGGCGCTTTTGGGGTGGCCCCGTGGCCTGAGCGCTGCGGCCACGCTCGGTGGCGGTGCCAAGGATGGCACGGAGCGCTGGCACCCACCCGGACCCGCTGGACAGGGACGCAGGGAGGGGTGGCTGTGGAGGGACATTGTGGGCACCCAGTCGTGCCAGGGACACAGAGGGACACCCTGGGCACCCAGCCGTGCCATGGCCGGGAAGGGACATCGTGGGCACCCAGCCATGCCATGGACATGGAGGGACATCCCGGGGCACCCAGCCGTGCCAAGGACATGGAGGGATATCGTGGGCACCCAGCCGTGCCAGGGACACAAAGGGACATCCTTGGGCACCCAGTCAGCCACACTGTGACCGCGGAGGGACAACGTGGGCACCCAACCGCACCATGACCAGGGAAGAACAAGGACACCCCTGGGCACTCAGCCGAGCTCCTGGCCATGCAATGGGCACGCAGGGACCCCCCCGGCCCACCCCGGGACCCCCTGGCACCGTCCCGGCGCGCAGCCCTTGCCTCGCAGCTCCCGGGAGTAGCAGTACACGTCGTAGCGCTCCTCGGGCTCCCTGCGGCCGTAGCTGCGCACGCCGGGGAGGGTCTCGCGGTCTCCGTAGCAGCCGGGCCGGGACAGGGTGATGGGGTACCTGCCGGGAGGGGCACGGTGGGCGCGGGGCTCCGCGGGGAGGGGGTCCCGGGGTGGTTTGGGGGTGGTCTGGGGGGTGGTTTGGGAGCTGGCCCGCCCCGCACTCTCACCGCACGCTCTGGTCGCTCAGCCAGCCCGCGTCGCAGTTGTCGTAGCCGTCCTCGAAGGCGGCCTGGAGGTGCTGGGGGGAGGCGATGACGGCGGAGTTGTCGCGACAGGCGCGGCGGGCGGCGGGGAAGCTCAGCGCGTAGCGCTCGCCCGCGGGCCGGTAGTGGAACACAACGCCTGGGGACAGCGAGAGGGGACATGGGGCAGCAGGACACGGCTGGGGGGATGCAGGGCTGGCACGGGGTGCGGAACAGGGTCGGCTTTTCGGGCTCATGGGAGCAGAACTGGTACGGGGCTGGCATGGTGTCCATGTAGGGCTGGCACTGGTGTGGGGCTGGCACAGGGTGCAGAACTGGGTCGGGTTTTGGGCGCATGGGGTACCCAGCTGCCATGGGGCACTTGGGACACGGCTTGTAGGGGGGTAGAGGGTACATGGGGGGCACAGCTGCCGTGGGGGGCACAGGGTACATGGGGTGTACAGATCCTATGGGGCGCGGGGAGCAAACGGGGTACAGGGAATAAATGGGGTGCCCAGTTCTCATGGGGTGCCCAGCTCTCACGGGGCGCTCAGCTCTCATGGGGTGCCCAGCTCACCCTGAATGCCCAACCCACCCATCCTCCCTCAGCCCCAGGGGCTGCACGACCGCCCCAGCGCCCCCCTGGCCGTGTCCCCTGGCCGTGCCCATGGCCATGCCCCCTGGCCGTGCCCCATGGCCGTGCCCCATGGCCGTGCCCCATGGCTGTGCCCCCCTGGCCATTCCCCATGGCCGTGCCCATAGCCGTGCCCGCTCACCCGTCACCTCCAGCGGCAGCAGGTCCTGCTCATCGTCGATGCCCGCCACCACCTCGCAGCGGTAGAGCCCCGCGTCGCTGGCGCGGGCCGCCCGCAGCTGCAGCGAGGCGTTGGAGCGGTCGCGGCCGTAGCCGGGCAGCGCCACCCGGCCCTCGTAGGCCCGCACCACCTTCACGGCGCTCTCCTTGGCCACCAGGACGGGCGCGTCCTCCCGCTGGCCGCCGGCCGAGCGCACCTTGCTCCATTTGACGCGCGGCGGCTCCGGGGGCTCGTTGGGGCCCAGCGAGGCCGGGGGGTGCAGCAGGAAGAGGCAGGGCAGGGTCGCGGGCTCGCCCAGCCCCACGCGCACCGCCTGGTGCTGCACCCGGGTGATGTGGATCACCTTCCCCTCGTCCTGCGCGCCTGCGGGGACAGCGGCGCGGCTGCCTCGGGGGATTGGCACGGCACGGAGGGCTGGGGGCATGGCAGGGTGTGGGGGGCTCTGCTGAGCCCCCAGGAGGGGCAGGAACGGGAGGATGGGGTGGGATAAAGCGCGGCCGCCCCATCGAGCGGCTGCAGCCCGGCCGTGACCCCTCTGGGGCTGAACCCCGACTCGGAGGGGTCCGGCCCCTCGCCGGGGTGCTGCCCGGCCCCTCGGGGTGTCCCCAGGGTGAGGGCGCTGCTCTGCACCCATGGGCGCCACTCGGCTGCCGGGGGACACCAGTGCGCCTGGCCCTGCAGCACAGGGGGATCCCTCGCCAAAGACGCCCCCGAGCCCGGTGGCACCGGGGAAAAGCCCCCCCGTGCTGGGATAAAGCGTGGCAGGACCGTAACCACGCTCTCCTCCTCCTCCTCCTCCTCCTCCTCCTCCTCCTCCTCATCTTCCTCCCGCGCTAATCCCGTCCCAGCCTGTGCAGGCTCCCAAATCCCCCGCGTCTCGGGCCCCCCTGGACCCCCCAGTGGGGTCAGGGACCAGCGGGGGGCCGGGGACAGACACTAATCCCCCCCCTCCCACGGGGCCTTCCTCCCCCCCCCGGGGCCTTCCTCCCCCTCCCTCTCAGCCCTCGGCTCATTGGGGCACAGGGAGAGCTCCGGGCTGGGCGATCCCAAAGCCCCCCGATCCCAAAGCCCCCCGATCCCAAAGCCCCCTGTCTCAAAGCCCCCCGATCCAAAGCCCCCGATCTGCGGTGTCCCCGAAGCCGCGGGGGACAGGGGGGACACGGCTCAGAGCCGCGACAAATCCCCGGGGGGCTCAGCCGGGCCTGGGGAGGGGGATTTAAGGATTTACGGTCTCGCCTGCAGCGATCCCAGCGGAGGGAGGGGGCCTGGGGGCTTCTCCCCCGCTAATCCCGCCGCAGCCCCAGCCCTGCCCGGGTTTTATTGATGAACTGGCCCCGAGTCCATCATTAATTGCCGTTCGCTCCCTAATGAGCCCCGGCCGCCGAGCACTTACCCAGGACGGCGATGGGGAGCAGGGAGAGCCCGAGCAGGACCCAGCAGGCGGCATCCCCCATCACAGGGACCATCCTGGACCTGCGGGGACAGCGGGGCTGCCAGGCCGTGCCAGGCCGTGCCAGGCCGTGCCAGGCCGTGCCATCCCTGACCTGCCAGGCCGTGCCATGGCCGTGCCATCCCGGACCTGCCAGGCCGTGCCATGGCCGTGCCATCCCTGACCTGCCAGGCCGTGCCATCCCTGACCTGCCAGGCCGTGCCAGGCCGTGCCATCCCGGACCTGCCAGGCCGTGCCATCCTGGACATCCAGAGCCTGTCACCATCACCCAGGGCCTGTCACCATCACCTAGTGTCCATCACCATCACCCAGTGCCCGCCATCACCACCCAGTTCCATCAAACAACTCCCACCACAACCATCACCTGGCACAGGCATCACCCAGTGCCCACCACAGCCATATTCCAGTGCCCACCACCATCACCCAGTGCCCATCTCCATCACCAGTGCCCACCACCATCACCCAGCTCCCAGCAGCACCATCCCTCAGCCCTGGGGTGCCCAGCCGGCCGGGCAGAGGCACCGCGGGCACCCCCAGCGCCCCCAAACCCCAAAGTGCCGCCACGTGCCCACGAGCCCGAGCCAAACCCCGAGTCCCCCCCAGATCCACGCTGGAATTCGCTGCTCCTGCTTTCCCCCCATCCCTGCCCTGTGGATCTGGGGGGCACCGGGAGCCCCAGACCGAGTGTGCCTCGCCCCCCACCCCCGATGCTCCACTTCCCAGCCCTCGGTGCCTCCCCCTGTCCCTTCTGCGCTTTTATGGGACGAAAATAGAAAGAAAGAGAGAAATGGCGAGAAGAAAGGAGACCCCCACTGGCAAAGGCCTTTTCGGGGATGCAGAACCGCGTTCAATCTGATTTCTCCTCGAGAAAAAAGCCTTGGCAGCCCCTTCCCCTCCGCGGGGCGCTCTGTCCCCAGAGCCACGAGCTGGGAGGGGACCGGGAGGTGACCTGGGACATTCCGGGCTCGGGAACGGGCAGCGGAGGCGCCTTTGGCCGGGTGAATCTCCCAGGGGCTGGAAAAGCCCAAAGCAGCCCCGGGGCAGCGGCAGAGGCTCCTTCAGCCCCCTCGGGGAGCTCCGGGAAGGGAATTCCGCCGGACAGCGCCAAACTCTGCCCGTTCCTCCCTCTCCAGGGGGAAAATAGAAATTCCTTGGCAAAAAATATCAATTTCTTGGCATTTGAGGGCTCGGGACGCTCCGGGAAGGGAATTCCGCCGGACAGCGCCAAACTCTGCCCGTTCCTCGCACTCCAGGGGAAAATAGAAATTCCTTGGCAAAAAAATATCAATTCATTGGCTGAGCCGTGCCTTCCCTGCCATCAGCGCTCCTGCGGGATTTGCTTTCGCAGCAGGAGAAGCGGGAAAGGCCGGGCCGGCAGCGCCTGGGAGAGCTCAGCTGTCCCCAGAGTGTCCCCGCGGCAGGGACGGGACACAGCTCCGCTCCTCTGGGGACACGCGGCTGTCCCCGCTGCCCTCGGCACACGCAGGGGACACATGGGGACACATGGCTGTGCCCTGTCGGTGCCCGCAGCCCCGGCCATGTGCTGGACAGCACAAAGTTTATCCCGGGTCAGGACAAGGGACACGGGACGCGCCAGCCCTGCGGGGTCAGGGCCACCACTCGCGGTGTCCCCACGGCCGGGCAGTGTCACCGGGGCGGAATCGCTCCCTGCTCGTCGCCATGCGTGAATCCACGGGGTGGCAGCGCCGGGACTGGGGCAGCCCGCGGTGGCATCGCCACATCCCGGCGGTGGTACGGCCACATCCCTGCGGTGGCACCGCCATGTCCCGACCCTGCAGTGGCCCAGTCACATCCCGACCCTGCGGTGGCCCCGGGACGGATTCCGGATCCCGGATCCCCGGCAGGATCCAGCCGGGATTCCCGGGGAAAGCAGCGCGGGCTGGGCCGTGCGGGTGTCGCCAGGCAGTGCCCGGTGGTGGCAGCGAGGCCAGGGGGTGGCACAGCGCTGCCGAGGGACGGAGGCGGCCGGGCCACCTGGACCACCCAAGCCCGAATGTTACAGGGGCGTCTGTCCCCGCAGTCAGGGCGGTGTCACAGTGACGTCCCCAAGGCCACGTGGCCCGGCCCCCGCGGGGACAAGGAGCGGGTCCCTGTCCCTGTCCCTGTCCCTGTCCCTGTCCCTGTCCCTGTCCCTGTCCCTGTCCCTGTCCCTGTCCCTGTCCCGTGTCCCCTCGGTGTCCCGGCCCAACCGGGGCAACCGCAGACGAGAGACATCCAAAATAACGCCGGTGCAAAACGCCCCCCCAAATCCCCCCAAAGCCGGGCGAACATTTTCACATCTGTCACTCGCTGTCACCTCATGAATAATTCATCCTGCTCATGAATATGCAAAGCCGGGGCTGGTGATTAGCTTGAGCTGAAACCGAGCTTAATTCCACACAGGCCGCCGGGACCACCCGGTCAGTGCGGGGGTCTCCTGTGCCCCCCACCTGCCCCGAGCCCGGGCTGGGCCGGGGGCGCACCCCGGGACCCCGCGGGGACATTGGGGACAGCGTGGGGACACGGGAGGGGTGGCCGGACAGAGGGGCACTGCCCACCCACCCGGGATGCAGCGGGACATTGGTGTCCCCACCCTGCGGACCCCCAGCCCTGGCGGTGCCGCCGGCTGTCCCCAAGGCCACCGGCTGTCCCCAAGCCCACCGCAGCCCCCCTGACCTCCGATACCCCCGCGGGTCACTCCGGCCCGCGCTGCCACCAACGCACGGGCGACATCGCGGTGCCCACCCCCCTGCGTGTCCCCCCTCACCGCTGCCATCCCTGGAGCTGCTCCTGCGCCCCATCCCACCCCCGAGCCCCCAGACCCCCCCAGCACCCACCTCCCTCCCGGCGCCGCGGTGTCCCGGTGGTCCCGGGCTGTCCTGCCGGTGTCCCGGTGGCCCCGGGCTGTCCTGCCGGTGTCCCCGGGGCCGCGGCGGGAGCCCGGCGGCGGGGCCGGCTCCGCGTCCCCTCCTCTCTGCCCACAACAAAGGAATTCTGCAAACCTCGCTGCCGTCACATCTCACAGGCAACGTGATGCTCCCCGCTCCCCCCAGCCTGCCGGAATAAATTAGCACCTCGGGAAGCTGTGATCCCGGCCAATATGGGCCCTTTGCCGGTGCGATTTTTATTAGGCAGACAGTCTGCAGCCTTTATTTTAGAATTTGCTCCTCTTTTAAAATTTTTTTATAGATTTATTTATTCTTTTTTGCCCCGCTTTCTGCCTCTGCCTGCAAAGCCCCGGAGCCGGTGCAGCATCGGTGCGAGCCCTCGGCTCCATCCCAGCCCTGCCGGGGCTCGGCCACACGCCGGGAGCGACTCCCGACACCGCGCCCGGTGACAGAACCGGGGGGACACCCCGGCCGGTGGGCCTGGCTCGGATCCAGGGACCGCTGTCCCACCGATTGTGGGGCTGCCGAGACCCTCACCCTGTCCGCACCCACATCCATCCATCCATCCATCCATCCATCCATCCATCCATCCATCCATCCATCCATCCATCCATCCATCCATCCA
>JAWWEX010000126.1:1560317-1574023 GCA_035583215.1 Arremon brunneinucha | reverse complement strand
GTTGGACTGGGGAGGGAGAGGGTGGGAGTCAGGGAAGCTGCTCTGGGAAGGATCTGGTCATCGTTTTACTCCTGTTTCTGAGGGAAAAATCCAAGTTTTCTGAGGGAAAAATCCAAGTTTTCTGAGGGAAAAATCCAAGTTTTCTGAGGGGAACCCCTGTTCTCTGAGAGGAAAACCCCAGTTTTCTGAGGGAAAAATCCAAGTTTTCTGAGGGGAACCCCTGTTCTCTGAGAGGAAAACCCCAGTTTTCTGAGGGAGAACCTCCCCCAGTTTTCTGAGAGAAACTCCTTGTTTTCTGAGTGAAATCCCTGTTTTCCGAGGGAAACACCAGTTTTCTGAGGGAAATCCCTGCTTTCTGAGGGAAACCCCTGGTTTTTGTGGAAAATCCCTATTTCCTGAGGGAAATCCCTGTTTCCTGAGGGGGAAATCCCTGTTTTCTGATGGATGACACTTGCCTTTCTTGTGTCCCAAGGCCATGGCCAGGTCCATGGAGGTGTACCCCAAATCCGCCCAGCAAAATCCCCGTTTTCTGAGGGAAATCCCCATTTTCTGAGGGAAATCCCTGCTTTCTGATGGAAATCTCTGCTTTTTGAGGGCAAATCCTGTGTTTTCTGATGGATGACACTTGCCTTTCTTGTGTCCCAGGGCCACGGTCAGGTCCATGGGGGTGTACCCCGAATCCACCCAGCAAAATCCCCGTTTTCTGAGGGAAATCCCCGTTTTCTGAGGGCAATCCCTGCTTTCTGAGGGCAAACCCCGTGTTTCCTGATGGAGGACACTTGCCTTTCTTGTGTCCCAGGGCCACGGCCAGGTCCATGGGGGTGTACCCCGAGTCGGCCTCCTCGGTCAGGTCAGCGCCGCACGCTGTGGGGCAGCAATGGGGGCTGCCATGGGGACCCTAAGGGCTGCCATGGGGACCCCAGGAGCTGCCCCTCGCCCCCAGGGGCTGCCCTGGCCCCCAGGCTCTGCCCCCACGGCAGGGAGCAGCAGTTCCAGAGGTGGAACGGCAGGAGCGGAGCTGTGCCTCACCCAGCAGGGCCTCCACACACTTGACGTGGTTCCCGCGCACGGCGTAGAGCAGGGGGGTGCCCCCGTTCTGTGGGTGCAGGGGAGGAGAGGTCACTGCTGATCCCTCAGGGCTCCTGCTGCTCCCTGCTGCCCCTCAGGGCTGCCCCACCCGCTGGGACCCAGCCTGGCCTGTCCCAGTTCCAGACTGGGATCCCATTGCGGCCTGTCCCAATTCCAGACTGGGACTCACTGGGATCCAGCCCAGCCTGTCCCAGTTCTGGACTGGGACTCACTGGGATCCCAACCCAGCCTCTCCCAGCTCCAGACTGGGATCCCAACCCAGCCTCTCCCAGCTCCAGGCTGGGATCCCATTCCAGCCTGGGCCAATTCCAGACTGGGATCTCCAGTTCCAGTCTGGCTCTCACTGGGATCCCAACCCAGCCTCTCCCAACTTCAGACTGGTGTCCCCTGGCCATGCTGGTGGCATGGGGGAGGCTTGTCCTGATGTCCCTTATGTCCCTGCAGTCCCTAATGTCCCACTGTCCCTGCTTTCCCTGCTGTCCCCTGTGCCCCGGTGTCCCCCGGCCGTGCAGGTGGCCCTCACCCAGTCGTAGGTGTTGATGTCCACGTCCCTGTCCAGCAGCATGGTGACGATGTCGGTGTAGCCGCCCATGCTGGCCAGGGCCAGCGCGCTCTCGCGCTCCTTGGCCAGCGCGTGGGGATCGGCGCCCTGGGGACAGCGGGGACAGGGGGACACTGGGTGACACTGCCCACAGGGACAGCTGGGTCACACTGCCCACAGTGGGGACAGCGGGGACAGCCCGGTGACACTGCCCACAGCCACCCTCCATGGGCTGACACCACCCTGGGGACAGGGGGGACAGCTGGGACACTGGGGGACACTGCCCACAGCGGGGACAGCCCGGTGATACTGCCCACAGCCACCATCCCTGGGCTGACACCGCCCTGGGGACAGCGGGGACAGTGGGGACAGCTGGGTGACACTGCCCACAGTGGGGACAGCTGGGACACTGGGTGACACTGCTCACAATGGGGACAGCCTGGTGACACTGCCCACAGCCACCCTCCGTGGGCTGACACCACCCTGGGGACAGAGGGAGATCCCAGGATAAAAAAGGGAAATCCCAGGATGAAGGAGAGAGATCTCAGGATTAAAGACCGATGTCCTGGAATAAATGAGGGAGATCACAGAATATAGAAAAGAGATCCCCAGGGTGAAGGACAGGTCCCAGGATCAAGGACAAATCCCCAGGATCAAGGAGAGACACCAGGATTAAGGACAGGTCCTAGCATTAAGGTCCCAGGATGAAGGACAGATCCCTGGATTAAGGAAGAGCTCAGGATCTAGAACAGGTCTCAGGATTAAGGACATGTCCCAGAATTACGGACAGACCCCTGGATCAAGGACAGGTCCCAGGACCAAGGACAGACCCCAGGACCCAGGAGAGGTCCCAGAACATTCCGGAAGCCCCGGAGCTCCCTCACCCACTCCAGGAGGTGCCGCACGGTCTCGATCTCCCCGAAAGCCGCAGCCCAGATCAGGGGGGTGAAGCCTCTCTCGTCGGGTTTGTTCACCAAATTCTCACCTGGGGAGGGGACCACAGCCAGGTGAGCCCCCCCGGGCTCCCAGTTCAACCAGTACAACCAGTAAGGGCTGGTAACCACCTCAGCCAACTGCTGGATGCTTGCAATTGATGATTTTTGAGGGTTTTTCTGATCTCCAAAACTGGAGAAACCTCCACAAAAAACCCCAATTCCTGTGAGGTCACCCGAGGGGACCTGGCAGGGCCAAGGGGACACCAACCAAGGGGACACCAACCTTTCCTCAGGTGCTCCTTCAGCCGGATGAGCTCCCCTTGGGCAGCGAGCTGGTGGATGGACAGTGCTGGAAGGGACAAATCCATCAGGGAAAAGGAATTCCCTGCAAATTTGGGGGGTGGGAGCTGCCCCAGGGTGCCCCCAGCCCCCTGCCCTGCAGCCCCTGGGGACACTGGTGGCACTCACTGTCCAGTGTGGCCGGCAGTGCTGACACCTCGTTGCCTCGCTGTCTGTTGGTCAAGGTGTTGGAATGCTTCAGGGGGAAACCTGGGACAGCACAGAGGGTCTGCAGGTTATTCTCCATTAATTTTTGGGGTTATTCTCCATGAATATGGGGCTATTCTCCATTAATTTAGGATTACTCTCCATTAATTTCTGGTTTATTTTATATTTATTCATTCTCTATTAGCTTTTTCTCCATTTATTTATTTATTTGCTCTCCATTCATTTCAGGTTTACTTTCTATTTATTTAAATCCACACCACCCAGCTCCATCCTCCTATTTCCCATCCTTGCCCGGCTCCACTCGGGAATCCCAAAGTGTTTCCAGCCCCTGATTTGAGGTTTTATTGGGGAAAAATCCAAGGAAAATGAGAATTGCCATCTCCAGTTCCAGTGTGGAGCTGCAGCGACCTCTCAGGGCTGGCAGGAGGAGTGGGCACCAAACTTTGGCATTGGGATTTTCCACATTTGAGCAGCAATTTAAGGCTCTCTCTTGGGAATCCCACAGTGTTTCCAGCCCCTGACTCGAGATTTTATTGGGAAAAATCCAAGAAAAATGAGATTTTGAGCAGAGAAGAGCTGGAGCGACCTCTCAGGGCTGGCAGGAGCGGGCACCAATTTTTGGGACTGGGATTGGGATGGGATTTCCCACCTTTGAGGCTCCTTCCCGGAATTTTTGGGATGGGAATTCCCAGGGAGTTTCCCCCCTGTGCCCCACTCACCGTCCAGGGCCGGGGCCTCGCTGGGGCTCTGGGAATCCGCGGGAGCAGCCGAGCAGTTCCGGGGGCTCTCGGCTCCACCTGCAGCACCCGGGCACCTCGGTGTCACCCGGGGCTCCTCTGGGGTCCCGTCCAGCTCGGGGTACCCCAAACAGACCCCACATTCCAGGGGGATCCTCAGTTTGTCCCCAGCACTCCCAACTCACCGTCCCCACACTCCGGCAGCGCCGCGTCCCCGTCCTGCTGGGGACACGCCGAGGGCACCCCGCTGTCCCCCATGCTGCCTCTTCACCCTTTTCCCCCTTTTCCACCCAATTCTGGGGGTCCCGGGCTCCAGGGGGGCTCCCCGACAGCTCCTTCACCTTCCCTGCACTGGGATGGGGTGGGAGAGGGGGGAAATAGGGATGTGTGGGGCAGACCCCGAGTGCCTGAGACCCCCAGTGGGGTCTGGGGTCCCCTGTGCCCTCCCCATCCCGATCCTAGGGTCCCATCCCAGTTCCTGGGGTCCCCCATGTTCTCCTCACCCTGTTTCTGGGATCTCCCCTTCCCTGTTCCTGGGGTCCCTCTTGCTGTTCCCATTTCTATTTCTGGGGTCCCCCTTCTGTCCCCATCCCTGTTCCTGGGGTCCCTTCCCTCCCCATCCCTGTCCCTTGTGTCCCCCTCTCTGTCCCCATCCCCATCGCCGTTCCCGGCACTTCCCACCCTCCAAACCTCCGCTCCCGGAGCTTCTCCGAGCCCGGGACCCCCGGGACCTCCCCGTCCCTTCTCCCAGCCCCTCACCGTCGGTCCCGATCCCGTTCCCCGTTCCCCGTTCTCGGGTCCCGATCCCATCCCCGGATCCCGATCCCGTTCCCGCTCTCACCGCCGCCTCCCGGCTCTCCCGTCCCTTCCTTCCCGCTCCGTTCCCCATCCCGTTCCCGTCCCTGGTTCCCGTCCCCGATCTCACCGCCGCCTCCCGGCTCTCCGCCCCTCATTTCCCGTTCCCTATCCCGTCCCGGTTCCCGTTCCCATCCCCGGTCCCGATCCGTCCCCGTTCCCCGTTCCCGGTCTCACCGCCGCCTCCCGGCTCTCCGCCCCTCCCTTCCCGTTCCTGCGGGGCCCGGCGGGGCCGGGGCGGCCCGGGGGGTTCGGGGAGCGCGGCCGGGCCCCGCCTCCCACCGAGAGCGGCCTTAAAGCGACACGGCGGGGTGGCAGCGGGACCGCCTGGCCTGGGGACACCTTGGGGACACGGTGGGGACACCTTGGGGACCGGGGGGGGCAAAGGCCGCGACACCCCCAGACCTCTCCTGGGGCAGCACGGCCAAACCGGGAGCCATCGAGTGTCCCCGCGGTGACAAACCGTGAGCCACCGAGTGTCCCCGCGGGTGACAACGGGGACCTGGGGGTGACACCGATTTGCGGGGGGTGGGGGCGCTAGGCGGAACGTTGGTCCCGCGGCCGCGTTTCCAGCCGGGGCTATTTTCCCTGCCCGGGGCGGTTTGTGGGGCGCGCCGGCGGAAGCGGAAGTGGCGGCGGGCGGGATGGAGGAACCGGAGATGCAGCTGAAGGTGAAGAAAGGTGGGACCGGGACCGGGAACAGGACCGGGATGGGCGGGACCGGGACCGGGACCGGGACGGGCGGGGATGGGCTGGGAGAGGCCCCGCCGCGGTGGTTTGGCCGCTGGGGTGTTGTGGTTTCATTGCCGGCCTTCATCCCCTGGGTGTCCCTTGGAGATTTTGGTGTGGGTTTCTGTGGAGATATTTCCGAGGTTTTCTGTGGATTTCCATGGAGGTATTTCCATGGATTTGTATGGAGGGATCTACATGAATTTCCATGCGTTTCTGTGGATTTCTGTAGAGATATTTCTGTGGATTTCTGTGGAGATATTTCCATCGGCTTTTCTGGATTTCTCTGCATTTCTGTAGAGACATTTCCATGGATTTCTATGGAGAGATTACCGTGAATTTCTGTGGATTTCTGTGGATTTCCGCTGAGCTGTCTCCCTGGATTAGCCCTGCTCCCCCCGTATCCCGATTAATCCCGGTTTTTTCCCGGTTTTTCCCGGTTTTTCCCGGCAGTGACGGACAAGTTCACGGAGAGCCTGTACGTGCTGGCCAACGAGCCCTCGGTGGCGCTGTTCCGGCTGCAGGAGCACGTGCGGCGCTCGCTGCCCGAGCTGGCCCAGCACAAGGTGGGGAACCCCCCCGGGAACCCCAATTCCCAATCCCGGGAATCCCGGGAGCTGAGGGACCGAGCCCGGTCCGGCAGGCGCGGCTCCTCGGGGAATTCCTGCCCCAAAATCCCCACGGGAATTGTCCGGCCTGGAGCTGTTCCCTGTGCCCTGGGATCCCATCCCTGGAATTCCATCTCTCATCCCAAATCCATTCCATGGGACCCGGAATTCCCAAATCCATTCCCCATGTCCTGGCATTCCCAAATCCATTCCCTTGGTCCTGAAATTCCCATCCCAAATCCATTTCCTGTGCCTTGGGATTCCATCCCTGATCCCAAATCCCTCTGGAGCCCCTTTAGGCTCTGGAGGCAGCTCCAAGGTTTCCCTGGAATTTCCCCTCTCCCACTTTCCTTGGACATTCCAGAGATCCAGGGGCAGCCACAGCTTCCCTGGGAATTCCAGCCAGGAATTCCTGCCCAAATCCCACCCAGATTCCCCTTTCCAGTTTAAATCCATTCCCTGTTCCCTGTTCCTCCATCCCAAATCCATTCCCTGGCTCCTGGAATTCCCAAATCCATTCCCTGTGCCCTGGAATTCCCATCCCAGATCCATTCCCTGTGCCCTGGAATTCCCCAATCCCAGATCCATTCCCTGGCTCCTGTCCCTCCCTCCCTCATCCCAAACCCTCTCCAGCTCCTTTGCAGCCCCTTGCACCTCTGGAAGCAGCTCCAGCTTTTCCTTGGATCCCTCCCTGCTGGGACATTCCTGGGGTCCAGGGGCAGCCACAGTTCCCTGGGAATCCCATCCCATCCCATTCCAGGCAGGAATTCCCTCCCCAGGTCCCATTCCCAGCTCAGATCCTGCCTGATCCATGCTGTTTTTATTCCCCTCACAGTCGGACATGCAGAGCTGGGAGGAGCAGAGCCAGGGAGCCATTTACACCGTGGAGTACGCCTGCAGGTGCTGCTGGGGCTGCTGGCATTCCTGGGATTGCTGGAAATCCATGGAATTCCGGGCTGGGAAACACGGCAGGATCCAGGGAATGGGGGTGGGAGCAGCCGGGGTTTGGGATTTCCACTTTCAGAGGGAAATTCCTGGAATTGTGGGCTGGAAAACCCAGCAGGATCCAGAGGATGAATTGGGAACAGCTGGGATTTGGGATTTCCACTTGGAGAGGGAAATTCCTGGAATTTCAGGCTGGAAAACCCAGGGAATTAGTTTGGAATTTGGAATTTCCACCTTGAGAGGGAAGTTCCTGGAAATCTGGGTGGAAAATCCAGGGAATTAATTGGGATTTGGGATTTCCACTTTGAGAGGGAAGTTCCTGGAATTTTGGGCTGGAAAAGCCAGCAGGGCCCAGGGAATGAAATGGGAGGAGCTGGGATCTGGGATTTCCCTTTGAGAGGGAAATTCCTGGATTTCTGGGTGGAAAACACCACAGGATCCAGGGAATGAGTTGGGATTTGGGATTTTTATTTTGAGGGTGAAAGTCCCGGAACTCCAGGCTGGAGAACCCAGGGAATGAGTTGGGATTTGGGATTTCCACTTTGAGAGGGAAATTCCTGGAATTCTGGGCTGGAAAACCCAACAGGATCCAGGGAGTGAGTTGGGATTTGAGATTTTCATTTTGAGGCTGAAATTCCTGGAATTGCAGACTGGAAAACCCAGCAGGATCCAGGGAATGCATTGGGAAGAGCTGGGATTTGGGAACTCCTGGCAGGAATTTCAGAACTTTATGAAATTTCCCCGGCTCCCCACAGTGGAAAACCCCTCAAACCTGGACTTTCCTGGGATTAGAGGGGGAACAAGCAGAATTTGGGAATTCCAGCTGTGTCCTGCTCCCTCTTTTCCCCCTCTGCAGTGCCATCAAGAGCATGACTGACAGCAGCGTGTACTTCAAGAGCATCGACAGCCTGCTCAAGCATTCCATAGCCATGAAGGAGCAGCTCAACGCTGCCCAGGGCCGCAGGTACCCCGAAATCCTGGGGAACAGCTCCAGGATTGTCCAGGACAGCATTCCCTGCCTGCTCCCCATTCCGTGGGTGGAAATAGTGCTGTTTGCTAAGGGCAAATTTGGAATAAATTTAATTTTAGGGAGGTTTTTGAGAGATCCGAATTGTCTGGAGTTTAGGGATGCAGGGATTGGGAAGAGGTACCCCCAAAATCCTGGGGAAAGAATTCCAGGATTATCCAGGACAGCATTCCCTGATATTCCCTGGGGGAAAACAATGCTGTTTGCTATGGGGAAAGTGGGAATAAATGGAATTTTGGAGAGGATTTTTGGGAGATCCGAATTGTTTGAAGTTTAGGGATGCAGGGATTGAGCAGAGGTATCCCCAAAATTTTTGTAATTTTTGGGATTTTAAAAAAAAATTTTGAGGTGTTTGTTTTGATTTTTGGGGGATTTTAAAGTTATTTTTGGGGAGATTTTTTTTTATTTTGGAGGATTTTTTTTTGTGGGGGGAATTTTAGGGATTTTTTAGAGGGATTTTTAAAAAAAAAATCTGATGGATTTTTGGGATTTCTTTCGATTTTGGGGGGGATATTTTGAGATTTTTCAGGCTGCACAAGTGGCTGTGCCACCCCAACAACAGCCCCTTACCCCAGCAAGCACCAGCAGAGGGAATTTTTTAAGGAAACCCCAAATTTCCCATGTTTTCAAGCTGCTGAATTTAACTTTTCCTCTTTCTTCCCGCAGCACCATCGCCCCCCAAGCCAAGAATCCTCCAGGCACTTCCTGATTTTCCGTCCTGAATTTCCCAGCCTTGGGAAGAAGCCAAAAAACCTCTGGGGCTGCACAGGTGGAGAAGCCCCTGAATTCCCAGGAAAACACCAAAAAGAAGAGCTGGAAAATCCCAAATCCTGCTTTTTGGGACCTCTTTTCCATGGAAAACAGGGTGGGTTTGTGTTTATCCTTCCCTTTTTTTGTTTCCAGGCATTTTTTTTTTTTTCCCCAAAAAACCTCCCAGATGAGGTTTTGCTTTGGGAATTTTGTGTTGTAAAAAGCTGGAATGTGAGCAACACTCCAGGCTTTTGTTGAGGAGGAATTCTCCAAGGAGAAACTTTCCCAGCTGCTGCCAAGGAATTGCTGGGTTTGGTTTTAATGAGGACGAGAATAAAAAGGAAAAAAAAAAAAAAAAAATCTCCAAAAGAACCCAACAAGAAAATTCCTTTTGAAGGTTTTCAACTTTTCTCCTGTGGCCGTGGGAGCTCGGAGCTCCTTTTTTATCCTGGGGTTTCCAAGGGCATGGCACAAAGGAATGTGGAATTTTGGGCTTTCAAGGGAGAAAAAATTCCTTAAAATACAAAAAAAAAAAAAAAAAAATTAAAAAAAGGATTTTTGTTTTGCACTCTTGGTTTTGGAAGTGACTGGGAGGGAGCAGAGCTTTGCTGTGGATCCCTCCTGGATTTTCCAGGGGGATTCAGGGAATAGAACTCAAATTCCAGGGGAATTGCTCTTGGGATAGCAGGTGGAATTTGGGATAGTAGCAGTGACACCCCAAATCTGCTTTTCCCCACCCCAAATCTTGCTTTTTCCCAACCCCAAATCTGTTCTTTGCCACCTCAAATCTGCTTTTGGCCACCCCAAACCCCCTTCCTGCAAGCCCAAGTTTGCTCTGACAGCTCAAATCTGCATTTTCCCACCCAAAATCTGTTCCTGGCCATCCCAAACTGGATTTCCCCCACCCCAAACTGGGTTTCCCCCACCCCAAATTTGATTTTCCCCACCCCAAACCCCCTCATGGCCACCCCACCCTCCCCATCCGTGCCATGCTGAGGATGAGGATGGAGCAGGGAGGAAGGAGAAGAGAAATCAGCCGGGATCTGCTGGGAAAGGCTGAAATTCTGAAATGATGAAAATCCCAATTTCTACTCCCCAGATCCTCTCCCACAGCTGGGATGGATTTGGGTTCCCCAGGCAGGCAGCACTGGGATTTTCCCTGTGGATAAAGGAATTTTTCCAGGAAAAAAAACCCCCAAAACTGTGAAAAACCGTCAACTCGTCCTGCAGAAAAATCCCGAATTTCCCTCAGACCAGCGTGGAGTCCTTGGTGGCTCTGTGGGACATGACATTGCTCATCTCCCTGCTGGTGACATTCCAGGGATGTCCCTGCTCCTGGAGCAGCCCTGAATCCAGAAGAGTCCTGTGAGTTCGGGACCAGTCCTGGGACTGGGGTTCCCTGGGGAATTCCTTGCTCCTGGACCAGTCCTGGGTTTGGGATCCCTTTGGGAATTCCTTGCTCCTGGACAATTCCTGGTGGGATTCCCTGGGGAATTCCTTGCTCCTGGACCAGTCCTGGGATTCCCTCAGGAATTCTTTGCTCCTGGACCATTCCTGCTGGGATTCCTTTGGGAATTCCTTGCTCCTGGACAATTCCCACTGCGATTCCTTTGGGAATTCCTTGCTCCTGGACAATTCCCACTGGGATTCCTTTGGGAACTCCTTGCTCCCGGAGCTCGGGTTGCTGCTGGAGGCCGAGCCCGGCCGGGATTTGCCCTCCGGGGAAGGCGGGAAGGAGAATTCCCGGTGGATCTGGGGGCGGGCCCGAGGAGCAGCAGCCGCGTCCCCGCCGGGGCCGGGCTGGGCCGAGTCGTTCTCGTAGAGGGCCTGGGAAGGCTCCGAGCCCTGGGAAATTCGGGAGATTCGGGAAATGCGGGAGATGCGGGAGGCGCGGAGCAGCGCGTGGAGCAGGGAGAGCAGCAGGACGAGGATTCCAGAGGTCAGGATGCAGGCGCTGGCGATGCCGGCCTCCAGCTGGAACAGCAGCAGCATGGACAGGGCCAGGGCTGCGGGGGGAACAGCACAGGGCACCCTGAAAATGGGTGGGATTGGGGATTCCTGCGGTGGCTGAGGCTGGAAAGGGGCTCGGGAGTGAACAGGGATGGGTTTGGGAATTCATGGAGTGGCTGAGGCTGGAAAGGGGCTCAGGGACAGCTCAGGAGAGCCTGGGAGAGAGCTCAGGAGCTGGGATTAAAGAGGGATGGATTCCCAAATTCATGGAATGGTTGAGGCTACAGAAGGGCTCAGGGACAGCTCAGGAGCCAGGATTATTAAGGGACGGCTTTGGAAATTCCTGGGACACTTGAAGATTTCCTGGATTTGGAAGTTCCAGCCCCATCCCAGCTCCCTCAGGAATTCTGCAGCTCCATTCCCATCTCTGGACCCCTCCAGCCCCTACAAAATTCCACTGGGGGACACTGGGGGGACACTGGGGGGACACTGGGAGCACGGGGGGACACTGGGGGGACATGGGGGACACTGGGGCCACTTGCCTGTGAGGTAGAGGCAGACCCCGCAGCAGAAGAGGCCGATGGCCGCGTGCCGGACGCTCCGGCTGTCCAGGAGGAACCAGAGCGCCCTGGGAAACAGGGAAAGGAGGGAAATCAGGGAAAAGAGGGAAAACAGCTCTGGAAGGGCTCCAGTCCTGCTCTGAGCCCGGGAAAAAGGATGGAGGGAGGAACTCAGAACTGATCCTGGTCCTGATCTGAGCCCAGGAAAAATGTGGAGGGAGTGACGGGGCTAGTTTGGGGTGACAGCACCAGTTTGGGGTGACAGCGCCATTTGGGGGTGACAGCGGAGTTTGAGGTGGCAGCGGCAGTTTGGGGGTCGCAGCGTTAATTCGAGGTGACAGCGGAGTTTGGGGTGATGGTGCCAGTTCAGGGTGACAGCACCAGTTTAGGGTGACAGTGGCAATTGGGGGTGACAGCGGAGTTTGGGGTGACAGCGCCAGTTCGGTCTTCCAGCCCCAATCCGGGCTGACAGCGCCGAAGGTCCCCGCGGCGTGAGCGGCTCCGTGGCGCCACCGCAGCGCGGGGACATCACCGCCACCTCCTGGCCACGGCCCCGAATCCGCCGCCCCGAATCCGCGGCCCCGAATCCCGCCTCTCCTCCCGGTCTGAGCGGTGAGCTCCAGCCGCAGCCGGGGAAACTGAAGCACGGGCCAATGGAGCTGCTGGAGGTTCCCGGGGAGAGGCACAAAATCCTCCTGAAATTCGAATTATTGGGGAAGAGACTCCCCGCGCTTTGCTCTGGGAGTTTTTGGGAATGGAATTTTTCCTCAGCTGCGACCTCCCAATTCCCAAATCTCACAGCACCCAAACGGAGCAGTTACAACCCAAAATCCAGGCTGGGATCACAGGAAAATTCACAGCCCGGGATGGGGAATTTTTTCTCGTTAATTTTCCAGCAGAAAAGCCGAGTTTGTTGTGGGAATTTTTTGTGTTTTTAGGGAAATATTTTTGCTCTCCTCCGTTAATGAAGCGTTGGAAGAGGCTGAGGAGGCGCTGATGGAATTTCTCCAGCCCGGTGCTCCGCGCAGAGCCGGGACTGATTGGATTCTCTAATTAGGGACAAAAAGCGGCTGTTGAAACGTCGTCATTGCCTTTCAGTGAGTTTTGACTGAAGTCAGAGAGGTCCCAAAATTGCGCGAGCCACCCCACCAAGTCCAGTCGTCACCAAAATCCTTTGAAATCAGATTATCCCCGAGTTGTTTTCCAGTTTTAACCCAGGCGCTGGGCCAGGACCCCCCAGCCCATTCCAAATCCAAGAGTTTCCAATCATGGAAATGAAACCCCCTGGACTGTGCAGCCTGGTCTAAACTTGCCGGTCCCAATTTCTGGAGTCTCTAAAACTCAAATTAAAGAGCTCAATCCCAGCCGTGGTCTTCACGGAGAGGAATTGGAGGGATTTTCCACCCACTGCTCCCCACAACCCCTTTTGGAGGCGACCCAGCAATTCCTCACGGGGGTTTTGGGGCAGTTGGCACCCGGACCCCTCATTCCGTGATCCCGCTGCATCCTCCAGCCCTTCCCTTCTGCCCGGACCCCTCCGAGCATCCCCGGTTCCCCCGGACCCCTCCGGGCATTCCCGATCCCTCCGGTCCCGGTTCCCCCGGACCCCTCCGCGCATCCCCGGTTCCCCCGGACCCCTCCGAGCATCCCCGGTTCCCCCGGACCCCTCTGGGCATCCCCGGTTCCCCCGGACCCCTCCGGGCATCCCCGGTCCCTCCAGCCGCGGTCCCCGTTTATCCCGAGCCCCCCAAGCCCCGCTCCCCGCCTCTCCCGGTTCCCGGTGTCCCCGCCCGGGGCTCTCACCGCTCGGGCCCGCGCTGCCCCCGGCCCAGCTCGGTGCTGAAGTAGCCGTGCAGGAGGCAGAGCAGGAGGCAGCTCACGTTGAGCACCAGGCAGAGCGCGGCCAGCACGGCCGACACCGGCAGCACGGCGGCGGCCACCGGCTCCGGGAGCGCGCCGGCGCCGGGAGCGGCGCGGCCCGAGGGCAGCTGGAAGATGAGGCTGGAGGAGAGCAGCGCCATGGCGGCCGACAGGGTCCCGAAGAGCAGCAGCACCGTCAGGGCTCGCTGCGGGTACGCGGAGGGCATGGCGGGGCCGGTACCGGCACCGGGAACCGGGGGCACCGGCGGAACCGGGGGTGCCCAACTGCGTGCGCTCCCCGACTCGGAAGCTTGGGCGGGGAATGCGAGCGGGGAAAGGAACCGGGAACGGGCACCGGGAACGGGCACCGGGCCGGCGCTGCCGCCGTTCCGCGGGGTCCGCCGGGGCGGGCCCGTCCTGCCTCCGGTTCTGCCTCCGGTCCTGCCTCCGGGCCGGGACCCTCCCCGTGCCCGCCCCCGGTGGGGCCCCGGAGCCTCCTGGGGGCGGCGGGAGGGAGTGGAGGGAGCGGGGACTGAGGACGGACGGACGGACGGATGGATGGATGGATGGATGGATGGATGGATGGATGGATGGATGGATGGATGGATGGATG
>JAWWEX010000126.1:1543246-1553372 GCA_035583215.1 Arremon brunneinucha | reverse complement strand
CCATGGATTCATCCATCCATGGATCCATCTCTCCATCATTCATCCATGGATTCATCCATCATCCATCTATCCCATGAATCCCTGTATCCATCCATGGATCCATCCATCCATCATCCATCCATCCGTCCATCCATCCATGGATCCATCATCCATCCATCCATCCATCCATCCATCCATCCATCCATCCATCCATCCCTGTGCCTATCCCTGTGTCCATCCGTCTGTCCATCCCTGTGACCATCTGTCTGTCCATCCCTGTGTCCATCCCTCCATCCCCAATCCTCCCCCAGGCTGAGGCTCTGCGGGGACACGGGGGGGTCACAGCCGGTCCAGCACCCCCAGCCCCAAACATCCCAACCCTGGGGTGCAGCCCCAAAGTGCCGCCCCCAAAGTGACCCCCGGGGAGCTCGGGGTGTCCCCAGGGAGCGCCGCAGGTGTGGGAGCCAGGAGAACCCCCAGGGATGGTTGGGAACGGGAAAACCTCTCCTTTTCCACCGGGGAATTCATTCTCGGCCCTTTCCGGCGGGGCCGGGGGGCTCCGGGCACCCCCAGGCCCCGGGGAGGGGGCACGGGGGGGGTCGTGCGTGGGCCCGGGGACACAGGGTGGCAGCGGGGCCGTGGGAACGGCAGCGCAATTTCCTTCCATAAATTAAAATTAGTTTTGATCGGCTAAAAATAGCAGCGAGCGCGCTGGTGAAATGGCAGCGTGCTCGTCGAGAGGGGGAGGCGGGACACGCCGGGGGACCCCAGGGTCCCCAAGTGCCCCCTGGCACCCGGCCTGGCACGGGGGGTCCCAGAGCTGTCCCCAGCACGGAGCTGCCACCGCGCAGTGTCCCAGCCCCGGGGCTTGGGGACTGCGGGGACAGAGCCAGCCCGGGGCTGTCCCCACACCGGGGTGGGGACACGCTGGGGACATCTCGGTGCCACCCGTGGCTCTGCCCCCTTGGTGGCATTGGGGGCTTTGGGGGTGACTCTTGCTGGGGGGTGGCAGAGGGGCAGGAATTGGGGGTGTGACAGGGATTGGGGATGTGACAAGAATTGGGGGGTGTGACAGGAATCGGGGGGATGTGACAGGAATTGGGGGGATGTGACAGGAATTGAGGTGTCCGACAGGAATTGGAGTGTCCCAATGCTTTGGGGGTGTCAGAGGGACAGGAATTGGGGGGTCTGACAGGAATTGGGGTGTCCCAGCACTGTGACAGTCTCAGGGAGTGCTGGCACCCCTCAGTCACGGTGGCACCGGTGTCACCAGCCCCTGTCTCTGTCCCGGGCTGGCAGGGGGGTGTCCCAGCGCTGTGGGGGTGTCATGGGAGCAGGAATTGGGGTGTCTGACAGGAATTGGGGTAATGTGACATCAGGGCGGTGTCCCAGCGCTGTGACAGGCTCAGGGGGTGCTGGCACCCCTCAGTCACAGTGGCACGGGTGTCACCAGCCCCTGTCCCTGTCCCGGGCTGGCAGGGGGGTGTCCCAATTCTATGGGGGTGGCAGAGGTACAGGATTTGGGGGGATGTGACAGGAATTGGGGTGTCCCATCGCTGTGACAGGCTCGGGGGGCGCTGGCACCCCTCAGCCCCGGTGTCACCGGTGTCACCAGCCCCTGCCCCTGTCCCGGGCTGGCTCACGAGGCCGCAGGGTGCGCGGGCGGTTTCGCTTTGCCGTCTCCTCGTGCAGCCACTTCCTGGCCTGCGAGTGGCGGAGGGCAAATTTAGTCTGCTGGAGCTTGAGAAAAAAAAAAAAGAAATTAAAAAAAAAATCCCCAAATTTAAACCTCAAACCAACGCTTTTGTTTGAGGGACCCTCCCCGCCGCCAGCCCAGCCCCTTTTAAGCGCTCTCCCCATCCCACAGAGCTCCAGGAGCAGCTCCAGGAGCAGCCTCGGGGGTTTGGGGTGAGAACTCCGCTCCCAAAGCCCCCAGAATTTGGGATCCCGTGATTTGGGATAACTGCTGACACCCAAAGGTGCTCGGGGAGTGATGGATTGAGGTGGCTGGGCAAGGCCAAGGGGATTTTTTCCCCTCTAACCCAGCAGAATTTCCCAATTTTCCCCCATTTTCCGCTTGGCCACCATCTTCGCGGAAGAAGAAATGACCGAACTTCCTCCGAAAATCGATTTTTTTTCGCAGCCAAACTTATTTTTGGCGGCGCCGGGGCGGACTGTGGCTGGGGACAGCCCCAGGGCTGCGGGGCTCAGGCGTCTCTCGCTCTCTTCCAGCCCCGAGCCCGGCGGAGGAGGCCGAAATGGGCCGCAAAAAGATCCAGATCAGCCGCATTTTGGACCAGCGGAACCGGCAGGTGGGGGCTGCTCGGGGTGAGGCGGGATCAGGGAGAGGATGAGGAGGATGGGAGGCAGAATTACGCCGCAGGGAGCGTTTTTGGGAGAACTGGGCGCCGTTTTTGGGGGGTCTTCACCCCCGGCCCCCCTCAGGTGACCTTCACCAAGCGGAAGTTTGGGCTGATGAAGAAGGCGTACGAGCTGAGCGTGCTGTGCGACTGCGAGATCGCGCTCATCATCTTCAACAGCACCAACCGCCTGTTCCAGTACGCCAGCACCGACATGGACAAGGTGCTGCTCAAGTACACCGAGTACAGCGAGCCCCACGAGAGCCGCACCAACTCCGACATCCTCGAGGTAGCGCCCGGGGCGGCGCCGGGGCGCGCGGTGCCCGGGGACCCGCTCACGGCGCCCTCCCCGCAGACGCTCAAGCGCAAAGGGCTGGGGCTGGAGAGCCACGAGCTGGAGCTGGACGAGGGCCCGGAGCCGCCCGGGGACAGGGCCAGGAGGCTCGGAGAGGGCGCGGATCTGGCCCTGGCGCGGCCCAGGTTTTATGTGAGTCGCGGGTGGCACGTGGAGGGTCCTGTCCCCTCCATGGCCTTGGGTACTGGTTCGTCCTGCAGGGCCCTGAGGGTCCCCAAGGGTCCTGAGGGTGATTGTTCCTGACCCCTGTGTGTCCCTGAATGTCCCCAAGTGTCCCTATTCCTGTCCCCTCTGTGGCCCTGAATGGCCCTGAATGTCCTCAAGGCTCCCTGTCCCTGACCCCCTGTGCGTCCCTGAATGTCCCCAGGGGTCCCGAGGGTGGCTGTCCCTGTCCCCTGTGTGTGTCCCTGAATGTCCTCAAGGGTCCCTGTCCCTGACCGTGTGTTTGTCCCTGAATGTCCCCGAGGGTCCCTGACCGTGTGTCCCCTCAGAGCCCGGTGCCGCTGCCCGAGGCCGCCTACGGCAGCTCCCCGCCGGGCCCCGAGGGCTCCCTGGGCTCCCCGCAGGGCCCGGGCCGCCCCCCCGCCCTCAGAGCCGCGGCCCCCAAAGCACCGGGACGGTCCCCGGGGCCGCTGCCCCCAGGTAGGCTCGGGGACACCGCGGGGGTGGGCACAGGGGAGGGCACCCCGCCGTGGGGGCCCTGTCCCCATCCTGGGCACCCCGGCATCACCGTGGGCACCCCATCCCTGCCGTGGGGGTTCTCTCCCCACCCTGGGCACCCCGGCACCCCGCTGGACACCCCATCTCCACCATGGGCACCCCATCCCTGCCGTGGGCACCCTATCCCCACCCTGGGCAGCCCATCCCTGCTGTGGGGGCCCTGTCCCCATCCTGGGCACCCCAGTGCCACCAAGGGCACCCCATCCCTGCCGTGGGGGTCCTCTCCCCACCCTGGGCACCCCGGCACCCCCCTGGACACCCCATCCCTGCCATGGGCACCCCACCTCCACCATGGGCACCCCATCATCCCCCTGGACACCCCATTACCAGCCTGGGCACCCCATTCCCACCATGAGCATCCCATCCGCATCATGGGCACCCTATCCTTACCGTGGACACCCCCTACCCACCATGGGCACCCCAGTTCCAACATGGACACCCCATTCCCTCCACGGACACCCCACCACGGACACCCCATTTTCAACATGGTCACCTCATTCCCACCATGGTCCTCCCACCCTGGGCACCCCTTTCCCACCATGGACCCCCCACCCTGGGCACCCCTTTCCGTCCATGGACCCCCCCACCTTGGGCTCCCCATTCCCGCCCTGGCCCCCGTCCCGGCCGTGCCCACCCCGTCACCCCCGAGCCCCGCGGGGATTTTCCCCGCCCGGCCCCGCATGCAAAGCTCCCCCCGCGGGGCCTTCCCGGGCGCGGGGCCGGGGCTGCGTGGGCAGCAGCGGGGCCGCAGCTGTGGAAACACCGGCCCGGGGCGGCTCCAGCTGCTTCCTGTGCCCGCCAGCACCGGCGGCAGCTGCGCCCTCACCCGTGCCCATCCCGGGCACAGCCCGGCACGGGGGGCTCAGCCCCTGGAGGGGACAGAAAAGGGGCTGGAAATGCCACAAACCCCGGGGCTGGAGCAGGGAAACCTCCGGGGTGGGAGGTGGCAGGGGATGGGGACAGGCAGGGTTGGGGACAGGCAGGGATGGGGACAGGGAGCACCCCAAGTCCTGGGTGGGGACAGACAGCATTCCCAATCCTGGGATGGGGACAGGCAGCACCCCAAACCCTGGGTGGGGACAGGCAGGGATGGGGCCAGGCAGCCCCTGTCCCCAATTTGTGGCCCCAGAGCCGCCTCCAGCCCTGCCCTGCTGTCACCCCTCTCGCAGCCCCGGTGGCCCGCGGGGACAGCGGCTGTGCTGGAGCGCGCCCCCGTGCAGGCACACCAGCGATGCCCCGAGGCTCACCCGTGTGTCCCACTGTCCGTCTGTCCCCAGGGCTCGGCTACCCCCTGTTCCCCGCCGCCAGCCTGGGCCGCGCCCTGGCCACCAAGACGCCGCCGCCGCTGTTCCTGGGGACCGAGGGCCGGCGCGGGGACAGCCAGGGCGGCCTGGCCGGCGGCCGGAGTGGCGGCACCACGGTGGTGAGTCTGATGTCCCCAAGGCCACACAGCTGTCCCTGAGGCCACACGGCTGTCCCCGAGGCCTCACAACTGTCCCCAAGGCCACACGGCTGTCCCCAAGGCCTCACAACGGTCCCCATGGCCACACGGCTGTCCCCGAGGCCTCATGGCTGTCCCCAAGGCCACACGGCTGTCCCTGAGGCCTCACAACTGTCCCCAAAGCCTCATGGCTTTCACCGGGGCCACACAGCTGTCCCCAGGGCCACACGGCTGTCCCTGAGGCCTCACAACTGTCCCCAAAGCCTCATGACTGTCCCTGAGGCCACGTGGCTGTCCCCAGGGCCACACGGCTGTCCCCAGGGCCACATGGCTGTCCCTGAGGCCTCACAACTGTCCCCAAGGCCTCATGACTGTCCCCAATGCCACATGGCTGTCCCCATTGCCACACGGCTGTCCCCAAAGCCTCACGGCTGTCCCCTCCCCAAACCTTGCTCCTCCCATGCTCCCCTTCCTCTGGGCCTTGCTGGGGGGCTCGGGGAGGATTTTGGACGGTCCCTCCGGGGTTTGGGGCCCAGAACCCATTGGGGCCCCCCCGGGTTTTGGGGCCCAGAACCCATTGGGGTCCCCCCGGGTTTTGGGGCCCAGAACCCATTGGGGTCCCTCCGGGTTTTGGGGCCCAGAATCCATCGGGGTGCCCCCGTTCCCCGCAGCGGCCGCTGTACCCCGCCCTGCAGACGCTCAGCCCGAGCAGCTCCAGCCTCCCGAGCCACGGCCTCGCCGGATTCCCCTTCCTCAGCCCGGCCCCGGCGGGTGAGTGGCGCTGCCCCAGCCCGGGACAGCCTTGTCCCCTCCCTTGCCACCCCCTCCCGCTCACTCTATGCTCCCACCCCGCAGATTTTGGGGCTGGGGAGGTCCCGGCGCCCCCCGGATTCCTGCAGCCCCCCCAGGCCTGGCAGCACCCCCGGGACGTGGCGGCGCTGGGGTGAGGAGGGCTGGGGACGGAACAGGGGACAGGGTGGGACAGGGTGGGACAGGGTGGGGACAGGGAGGACAGGACAGGACAGGGGACAAGGCAGGGGACAAGGCAGGGGACAGGACAGGCGACAGGGCAGGACAAGGAGGGAGAGGGCAGGCGTGATACGGCGTGAGGACAGGAACTGGGAGGGTCTCAACCCCTCTCGGGGTGACAAGGGGACACCCCGCAGGTGACACGGGGACAGTCCCTCCCTCACCCGTGCCCTGTCGCCGCAGGGCCAGCAGCCGGATGGTCCCCGCGGAGGAGCCAGCCGCTGCCGCTGTCGCTGTCGCTGTCGCCGTCCCCGGCGCGTCCCCGCAGCCCATCAGCATCAAGGCGGAGCGGGTGTCGCCGGGGCTGGGCTGTGCCCCGGGCACCCCCCAGCCCCCCCTGGCCGCCCTGGCGCCCCTCAGCGAAGCCCCCCGAGCCCCCGGCGAGCTCCAGCCCCGCGATGGCTTCGCCAAGAGCTTCCCCCCGTTCGCGCCGCGGCCGCTGCCGGACGAGCCGAGGGTGGCTGTCCCCGCTGTCCCCGCTGTCCCCGCTGTCCCCGCGCGGAGGGGACAGCCCGCGGACGTTTGGCAGAGATAGCGAGGCCGGCGGGGCGCGGGCAGGGGGAGCAGCCCCCGCTCCTGCCCCACCTGAGCCCCTCGGGACCCCCCCGTGCCACCCCGGTGCCATCTGAGCCCCCCGTGCCCCCCGTGCCCCCGGTGCCACCGAGTCCCCTCGGGAGCTGGGGCCGTGTCCTGTGCGGTGGCGCTGGGCGCTGTCCCCGCCTGTCCCCAGCGTGTCCCCAGCGTGTCCCCAGCAGCGGGAGTGGCCGGGAAGTGCCACGCGGTGGCAGCAGGACTGAGAGCAGCGGCGGCGGCTCCAACCCGGCAGCCCCGGCCCGATCCCGCGGCCAGGGGACAGGGGACAGGGACAGGGGACAGGGGACAGGGACAGGGGACAGGGACAGGGGACAGGGACAGCGGACAGCGCTGCGCCCCCAGCCAGGGGCTCTTTTCTATTTATTATCTTCGCACCAATAAAGAGCTGGGGGGCTCGGGGTGTCTGCTGTGAGGTTCTTGGGCTCAGGCAGCCCAGTTTGGCGTGGCATTGTCCCCACGGGAGAGGTGACACTGCCCGCGTCCCCTCGGTATCCCCAAAAAGCCTCTCGGGGGCCTCAGAGCACGGGGGAGGGGGAAAAACCCCTTAAAACCGGGATTTGGGGGGCGAGGCGGGGGTTAAGGCCCGGCCCAGCTGAGCTGAGCCTGTTTTAGCTCGGGGCTGGGCCGGGTTTGGGGGTTCTGCCGATTTTTGGGGCGGGGGGACATCCCCTGGGGGCTGTGCTGGGCACGGCCACGCTGCCGGGGGGTGACAAGGAGGGACAGCCGGGTCCCGCAGCGCCACCACCCCATAGGGACACCCTGGGGGTGACAAGGAGGGACAGCGGGGTCCATGGGGACACCCTGGGGGTGACAGGGAGGGACAGCGGGGTCCATGGGGACACCCTGGGGGTGACAGGGAGGGACAGCTGGGTCCGTGGGGACACCCTGGGGGTGACAAGGAGGGACAGCCGGGTCCCGCAGTGCCACCACCGCACGGGGACACCCTGGGGGGGTTCGGGTCCCCCCAGCACCGCCCGGGCACCCCCAGGCCGGGGTCAGGCAGGGCCGGGGTCCCCCCCGCACCCCAGGGCCGAGCTGGGCCCCTTCCCTCGCTGGGGGGGGATGGATTACAGCCCCAGATTAAACCCGGGGCGGGAGATTAATCCTGGGGAGAGTTTGCCCGGTTTAATGGAGCGCCGTAAATACCAGGCGGGATTAGGGGGCTGTGCCGAGCCGTGCCGGGCCCAGCGCCACCCCCGAGGGTGGCAGGTCCCCTCAGGGCCACCTTTGGGACCGGGCCGGGTCTGCGGCTGCGACACAGCGGGAGCGGGAGCGGGGGCTGGGGTAAGAGACTCTGATTGAATAGCAATGACTGCATGATTTATGGTTTGCATTATTGCACGCCTCATTTGAATATATGCTAATCAGGCTCTTTTTTTTTTTTTTTTGTTGTTTTTTTTTTTTTTTTCCCCTCTCTCCCTCTGGTTTTGTTTGTAAGATTTAGATTTGCTATGGCAACCCGCTGGCATGGAAGGAGCGCCAGGAAATGTCAGGGCGAGGTGAGCCCCGGGGAAGGGCCGGGGGCTGCGGTGGCGGCGGCGACGGCGGGGGGGACACGGCGGACCCGGCACCGGGCCCCGGGAACGGCGGCGGCACCGAGGGCAGCGGCGGAAGCGCCGGGAGCCGCGCATGCCAGCCGTGCCCGCAGCTCCGGTACCGCCCGTTGCGACACGTCCCGAACCGGGCTCGGGGCGTGCCCTGGGGTGTCCCCAGCCCCGCTCGGGTCCCTCGGAGCGGCCTTGCTGTCCCTGTGTCCCCAGCTCGCGGACAGGGTGGCACTGCCCCAAGGGTGGCACCAGGGACCCGCAGCGGCCTCGGGGTGCGGGGGTGGCGCCGGGCAGGGACAGAGCGGCGCTGTCCCCGAGCCGGGCCCGGCGTGGCCGCCTCTGGGCCCCGTGAGCCCTCGCACCGGCCCGGGAGCGGCCCGGTCCGTCCCGGTTCGCTGCAGGCCCCGCCGGGGCGGCCGCGCTGCCCGGGGGGCTCGGGGAGCTCAGCCGGGGCTTTGTCTGCGGCCGGAACCTACTGGGGGGACCCGCACCCCAATTTGGGGGTCTGGGGGCCTTTCCATCCGTGCCCGCCGTGGGTGGGTTTGGGGTTATTCCGTCCCGCAGCAGCGCCTGTCACCGGATCGGCCCCTCGGGGGTGGTGTCCCCGTTCCGAGGGGACATCCCGGGGGTCCCCGCTGTCCCCACGCTCAGCTCTGCCCGTCCCGTGCCCGGGGACACTCCGGGCTGTGTCACGGTGTCCCTGCAGGGCCGCCCTCCCCAGCCGGGACCGATCTCCGCTAGCCGGGGCCGTTCCGGGGCAGCGCCGAGCCCCGGGGCTGCGGCCCCGACGGAACGGAGCTGGCCGGTCCCTCCTGGCGTCCCCGCCGCCTCAACCGGGGCCGAGCCGGGCACCGGGGCTGCCTGTCCCCCGGTGCATCCTGCCCCGAACGCCCACTTGGTTGTTTTGCAAAAGCCCTGAAATATTCATGGCGCCGCGCAGAGCGCCTCTTAATGAATTTTTGATCAAAAGTCCATCAAGGAGCCCAAATCCGCCACCCGCTCCCCCAAAATGCGCGCCGTCGGGGGCAGGGGGCAGCGGGCCCGCCGGTACCGGGCGGCGGGAGGAGCCGGGCCCGGCCCCAGCGCCTTTTACCGGGGGAAGCCCCCGGGCAAACCGGGGCTCTCACGGCCGCCGAGGGCGGCGATGGCACCGCAGCCCCGGGCACGGGGACTGCGAGGCTGCCCGCAAGATTTGGGGTGTCCGACGCCCTGACCAGGCCTCCCGCCTCTCCCGGGGCCGGCGGGGAGCGGCCGAGCCGCCGGGAAGCCCCGGTTGGACGGGACGGGCCGGGGACGCGCGTCCCGGTGCCCCCAGGCTCGGCCGCGGGGAATATTCGTTAATGAGGAAATGCATAAGCGGAGCTCATTAAGGGAGAGCGCGGAGCCCGGGGCCATCCCGGAGCACCGGGCCGGGGCGGGCAGGGCTCGGGAGGGCACCGGGGCGGCACCGGCACCGGCACCGGCACCGGCGGGGTCCCGGTTCGGCGGCCGCAGGTCCCGGTGGCTCCGGGGGCTCAAACCAGGCCTGAATCTCGTCAGGGGCTCCGGGTCTGCAGGGGTTGGGTGTCCCTGGGTGTCCCCCCTTCCCCGGGTCTGAATTTGGGGCGCGAACCCCCCGGGCGCTGAACGGAACCCCCCGGGATATTTGGGGTTTTTTTTAGCGCTCCCAAAATCCCGGCGCGCCCGGGGGAACGGGAGGAGGGAGGAATCCGTTCCCGGCTCATTCCCGGGGTTTTGGAGGTGTCAACGCGCCGAGCAGGGAGGGATTTGGGGTGGAATGAAATAAAACCCAGCCAATTTTTTCTTCATTTCCACGCAATGATCCCGCAGCGGCCCGGGAAAAGGGAGCGCCTTCCGCAGCCCCGGGAGGGGACACGGGGCAGGGGGACCCCCAAACCCTCCCCGCGCCCCCCATCGGGTGCCCCAAATCCCGAGGGTCCCCGGGGAGGCGCGGTGGGGTCCCCGGAGCGGCCGGTGCCACCCGGTGCCCGCGCAGGGCCGCATCGGCGGGGTCAGCGGGATTACTGCTGCTATTATTATTATTATTATTATTATTATTATTATTATTATTATTATTATTATTATTATTATTATTATTATT
>JAWWEX010000126.1:1519488-1531042 GCA_035583215.1 Arremon brunneinucha | reverse complement strand
TCCTCCAATTCCCCCCAATTTCTTCCATATTTTCTCAATTTTCCCTCTTTTCCCACAATTTCCCCCAATTTCCCCCCATTTTTCCCCAATTTTCCCCAAATTTTCCAATTTTTTCCCAATTCTTTCCCCAATTTTCCCCATTTTTGTATTTTGAGCCTCTCTGATGCTCAAATTCCCAAAAATTCCCTTTTTTTTTCCCCGGCCTTGGATTGGCGTTTTTTTGTGATTTCTCCCAGGGTTTTTTGGGGATGGGAAAGGAAAGAATTGAGGATTGAAGAAGATTCCAACATACACAAAAAAAAGGATTTTTTTTCCAACTGGGAATTCAGGTTTTTCAAGGAAATTAAGGGAAAATAAATCACTTTGGGATATTTTTATAAAATTATATTTTATAATTTTATATTTATATTTATATTTGTATTTATTTCCCTTTTTTCTCCCCAACTCCACTCATAAAGCAAACAAAGGAAATTTGGGAAAATTCCAGAAAAGCCCCCGGGGTTTTTTTTTGGGAGAGCTGCTGGGATTGCTTTGTTTGAAATTGGGAATATTTTAAGGGAATATTGGGAAGATTTTAAAGAGATTAAATTCCAGAGAAACTTGAAAATTCACCTGGGAACAAGAAATAGGCTGAAATTATAAATATATAAATATATATAAATGTATAAATGTATAAATGAATAAATGAATAAATATATAAATATAGAGATAACATATTTATAAATATATATTAAATAAATAAATATAAAATTACAAAACAAAATTACAAAAATATATATGTGTATAAATATATAAATATAAAAATATGCAAATAAAAGATATAATTATATAAAATTGCAATATATAAAATTATAACAATATATAAATATCTAAAAATGGGATTTTTTTAAACCCTGGCTCCTCCGTGGGCAGAGCCAACAGGAGCCAGGGGGGTTGGGATGAATTTTGGGGTTTTGGGGGGTTTTGGGATTAATTTTGGGTGGTTTGGGGATGAATTTTGGGGGCTTTTGGGATGAATTTTTGGGTTTCAGGACACCTGGAATTTCCAGAAAAAAGATCAGGAAATGCCCCCCAAATTCCCAGGGAGAGAGAAAAGGGAAAGGGGGAGAGAAAATATTTCTCTCCATATGGCAGGAGAGAAAATAAACCCGAGAGGGAGGAAAAATGGAGCAAAAATCCTTAAAAAATGGAGAAAAAGAGGGAAAAAAAATTCGATATTTTGGCCTCCCTGTGTCCCTGTTTTCCATCCAGGTGGGCAGAGGAAGGGCTGGGCTGGAAATCTCCCATGGAGCTTTTCCGGGCAGGATTTATTTCTCCTCTCACCACTTTTTAAATTATTTTTTTCCCTTTTTTTCCCCGCCTTCCCCACGTGGATTCCCCGCGGCAAAGGAAAACAAGCCAGGATGATTTTTCTTTTTTTTTTTTTCCTCCTTTTGTCTCGGTTTTAATCCAGCCCAGCCTCCTCCTTTCCATTCACAATTTTCCTCCATAGCTGAGGAAAAAAAAAAGGGAAAAAATTAATATATTTAAATTTATTTTTTAATATATTAAAAAGGAGAAGGAAAAGGAAGGAAGGATGGAGGAGAACCAGGGTGATCCCAGGGGTTCCATTCCACCTCCCAGTAAATCCTATGGATTAAAAAAAATAAAACAAATAAAATAAACATAAAGGAAGAGCTCAGGATTGGGAGAGAGATGGGGGGAAAAAAGGGGGAAAAGGAACAAAAATGGGCAAATTCTCACTTTGGAAAACCTTGAAAATTTGGTTGTAAGGAGGAAATCTCATTTTAGAAAACCAAGAAAATTCACCTGCAAGGCCAAAATGTCCAAATGTTGGAAAAACCACGGAAATTCACCTGCAAGGCCGAAATCTCCACATTTCGCAAAATCAAGAACATTTGGCTGTAGGGTCAAATTCTCATTTTGGAGAAAACAGAGATTCAGCTGTAGGGCAGAAATGTCTGCATTATGGAAAACCAAGGAAATTCCCTTTAAGGCCAAATTCCCCCATTTTGGATAATCAAGGAAATTCCCTTTAAGGCCAAACTCTCCCCATTTCACCAAACCAACCTTAAGGCCGAATCCTCCCCGTTTTGGCAAACCCAAGAAATTCTCTTTAAGTCCAAACTCCCCCATTTTGGCCAACCAAGGAAATTCCCTTTAAGCCCGAATTTCCCCCACTTTGGAAAACCCAGGAAATTCCCTTTAAGCCCGAACTTCCCCTATTTTGGCCAACCCAGGAAATTCCCTTTAAGGCCGAATTTCCCCCATTTTGTCAAACCCAGGAAATTCCCTTTAATCCCAAACTCCCCCGTGTTGGGCGCCGCTCTCGGTTCCTTTGTGGGGTCTCTTTGTTCCTTCCCCCCCTCCCCGAGGAGCAAATCAGCGACGTTTGCATATTCAGAGCAGGTGGGGGCCCAGATGCAGAGCAAATTAGCCGCCCACCACCATCATCATCATCATCATCCTCATCAAGAGCTGCTGGGGGCAGGGCTGCTAATTACAGCGCTCAGCGTGTGCGCTCAGCTTTGCCCCACAATTAAGCCGAGTTCAGATAAACTGGGGACAAGGCTGGGCCCAGTCGAGGGTCCCCAGGGGTTTTGGGGAGCTCAGGGAGGGTTTTTTGGGGTTTTGGGTTTTTTTGGGTTTTTTTGGGGTTTTTTAGGGTTTTTTCCCGGATTGGTAATTACACGCGCTCAATGTGCCCGCTCAGCTTTTCCCCACAGTTAAGCCAAACTCAGCTAAGCTGGAGACGAGGCTGGGCCCAGCCGAGGTTCCCCAGAGGATTTCGGGAGTTTAGGAAGGGTTTTTTGGGGTTTTTAGGGTTTTTTCCCAGTGATTGGGGTGGTGCCCCAGTGCCTTGGCCTCGTGGTTAACGCGCGGTTCCCGCCTGGGTTTATCCGGATGTTTCCGGAATGTTCCGTGTCCCTCCCTGTGTCCCTGCCCTGCATGGGCAGCGCACGGAGCCTCCAAAAGGAGCTCTGCTTTAACAGCTTTTCCCCAGAATCCCGAGGTTTTGGCCTCCCATCCTGCCCCGCTGTTTTCAGAGGGGCGTCGTCACCCTGGTAAGGGAGGAGGTGGCGGGAAGTGACACCGGTGACATTGGGGACGTGGCACCAGTGACATCTGGGGGGTGACAGTGGTGACATTCCAGGGGGTGACACCGGTGACACTCAGGAGGTGGCACTGGTGACATTTGGGATCCAGGTGTGGCTGGGGCCGCTGTGGCGCCATGCCAGGCAGTGCTTCCCTGGAGGAGCCCCAGGAATGGGAACTGGAATGGGAATGGGAATGGGATGGGAACAGGGATGGGAACAGGAATGGGAATGGGAATGGGAATGGGAATGGGAATGGGAATGGGAATGGGAATGGGAATGGGAATAGGATTGGAAATAGGACTAGGAGATGGAATGTGAAGGGGGTGGGATTGGTAGTGGAGATGGGAATAGGAATGAGAGTAGGATTGGGGTCGGGAATGGGATTGGGAACAGGGATGGGATTGGGAATGGAAGGGAAATGGAATGGGGACAGGACCAGGAGATGGAATGGTACTGGGATGGGATTAGGAATGGTACTGGGACTGGGACGGGATCAGGAATGGGACTGGGATTGGGAATGGGACTGGGAATGGGGTCAGGGATGGTCTGGGAAAGGGAGTGGGAATGGGAGTGGAATGGGGACCAGGAAAGGGACAGGGAAGGGACAGGGAAGGGACAGGAATGGGACCAGGAAAGGGACAGGGATGATACAGGGAAGGGACAGGGATGGGACAGGAAAGGGACAGGGAAGGAGTCGGGAGGTTCCCGGTCGGTCGCGGCCCCGCCTGGGGAAGAGGCCGGCCCAGAGCTGGGCTGGGTGTCCCGGGCACTTCCCGCCGAGGAAGAGGAGAAAAATCTGGGATTTCCTCTGGGAAGAGGTGGGAAGTGGCTCTGGACCATCCTCCTCCTCCTCCCTCTGTGGGGTGTTTGGGGTCAGGAGACAAAATTCCCACCCAGCCCCGAGGAAAAGCCCAGAATCCAGCCCCAGTCCCAGGCCCAGTCCCAGGCCCAGGCCCAGGCCCAGGCCCAGGCCCAGGCCCAGTTCCAGTCTTTTTACTGGGAAAAAAAACAAAAAGGGAAAAGTGGGATAATCTCCCCACCTGCTTGGTTTTAAATTGGGCTTTGGGTTTTTTTTGGGAAAATAAGAGGGGGGAAAAAAGGGAAAAAGGGAAAAGAGAAGGGAAAAAGGGGGAATTCAGGGAACACCCCCCACCTGTTTGCTTTTAAATCGCTTTTTTTTTTGGCTAAAATAATGGGGAGAAAAACCAGGATGGGAAAATCTCCCAGGACGGGGGAAAGGCCCGGGCCAGGCCGAGGAGCAGCTGGAAATCTGGAAATGCCATAAATCCCGCGGGTGTCGCGGGCACCGCCGGCCCCATAAATATCCCGGGAGGGGACAAAGCCCCCATTGAGCCCCGGCAGCTGCGGGGACGGCCGCGGGTCAAGGGCGCCGCCGCTCCTGCCCGGGTTCCCCTGCTCAACTCATCAAAATCGCTTTTTGTCACCCCCAGCCCCGGGAAAATATTTGGGCATTTGGTGATTTTGTAGTTGAGGGTTTTAGGGAGATTGGGTGGGGTGAGGGGGTGATGGAGGGGAAACTGAGGCATGGGCATTGAGCCCAAAATGCCTTTCAAATTTATATTTTATTTTATTTTATTTTATTTTATTTTATTTTATTTATGTTATTTTGTTTTATTTTCTAATTTTTTAAAATTTTATTTTATATTTTATTTCATTTCTGTTATTTATTAATTTTTATTATATTTCTATTTATTTTATTTAATTGTTATTTTTGTATTTCCTTTACTTATTCTATTGTATTTTATTTATATATTCCGTTTATTTACTTATTATTTTATTTGGTTATTTTATTTTATTTAATTTGCTTATTCTATTGTATTTTATTCATGCGTTCATTTTATTTATTCATTTAGCTATTTAATTTAAATATTTATTTATTTATTTTAAATTTTATTTTATTTTATTTTATTTTATTTTATTTTATTTTATTTTATTTTATTTTATTTTATTTTATTTTATTAGCATCCGTGGGTTTCCCACGGTGGAAATTCCCTTTCTGCGCCCCAAATTCCTCCCATTAATGGGATTTTTTTTTGAGGGGGGGGCGATTCTTGGGAAGTTTTTGGGGGGAATTTGGGGAATTTTCCAACCTTGGGAGCGGAGATTTGGGAGGGTCGGGATGGGCTCCGACATTCCCAGAGCTGGGGAGGAAGGGAGGAAGGGAGGAAGGGAGGAAGGGCGGCTCCTCCTCCTCCTCCTCCTCGTTTCCCACCTCCCCAGTCCCACGGGCTGCCGGGAAGGCTGGAATTAATCCCTATGGAAATTTATTTAAATGAATTCCCGCCTGGACACTCAAGCTGTTCCCAGCCTGGCGAGGGGGGAGGGAGTGGAGCCCCCCGGGATCCCAAATCCCCAAATTCCCAAATTCTCCCCCTTTTTTTGGGGTTATTCCCGGCTGGAAGTGCTGAGTTCTGCCCCAAATCCACGTTTGGATTTTTGATTTTCCCCAGGGGGTCTCTTGGAGAGCAGGGAGGTTCCTGTGGCTCTGGTTGTGCCCTGAAAAATGGGAATTTTTTTGGGTTGGTTTCACCCCAAAAACCCTCGAGTCTTGGTTGTTCCATGAGGTGAATATTGAGGATTTCCAGAAATGAGACATCCTGGGTTTCCTGCCCGAAATTCCTTGGTTTATTTGTTGGAGTTGCCCTGGAACAGATCCAGCTTTTCCCAGATCAAATGGATCCAAATCAAACGGATCCAAATGAAACAGATCCAAATTAAACAGATCCAAATGAAACAGTTCCAAATTAAACAGATCCTGCTCTTCCCGTTCCTGTTGGGATGGCACAGAGATTTCCTTGGGATCATGGAGACAGAGAGAGCACCAAAATTCCTGGAAATCCTGGAAATCCTGGGAATTTTGGAATCCTGTGAATCCCTGGGAATCCCTGGGGGCGTCCTTGGGGCTGGATCCTCCCCTGGCCCTGGATCCCAAAGATCCCGGGAATTGGGGCTGGGGGAACCAGCAGGGACCCCAAAAACCACACTGGGGGCTGTACGTGCAGGGTGCCCTGATTAATTAACCCAGCAGATTAATTAATGAGGGAATTTGGGCCGTGAGGGGCTGTGTGAGGGAGAGGCTGGGATGACGTGGGATAGTGAGGGAGATGGGAACTGGGAATATTGGGAATTGGGAACTGGGAACTGGGAATTGGGAATTGGGAATTGGGAATTGGGAATTGGGAGATGGAAATTGAGAACTGGGAGCAGGGACATTCCTGGGGACTGCAAGTGACATCAGGTGTGTCCATCCTTGTCCACCTGTGTCCATCTCTGTCCATCCCTGACCACCCCTGTCCGCCTCTGTCCATCCCCAGGCCGCTGTCCGGGCTCCTGGCTGACCACACGCCCTGGCCGGGCCATCGGGCCCCCCTCGGGCCACCAGCAGTGACCAGGATGTGAGTGTGGCACTGCCACCGCCTGTCCCCACCAGGAGAGCCCGCCCGAGGAGGTGACAGGTGAGGAATCCCTGGGAGGGGCAAATATCACCAGTGCCCTTCCCTCTGTCCCCAGGTGTCACCTGTCCCCTTCCACCTGTCCCCAGGTGTCCCTTGTCCCTTCCCCCTGTCCCAAAGTGTCACCTGTCCCTTCCCTCAGAATGGGATCAGGTGGGACAGGCTGGGGACAGACTGGGGACAGGTGGGATGAGGTGAGGACAGGTCGGGGACGTGTGGGACAGGTGGCACAGGTTGGGGACAGGGCCAGGTTGCCCCAGCCCCATGAGCCCCATTCCAGCCCCACAATTCCCATTTTTTCCGTTTTTTAACCAAATTTCAAGGCAAGCCCGCAGCTCCAGCAGGAGAATCTCAGAGTTTGGTGACTCCAGCCCTGTCCCCTCCACAGGGGACAGCTCCAAAATGCCACCAAACCCCTCTGGGTGACAAGAGCCAGGCCAAACCTCGGCAGGGACATCCCCAAAACCCCCGAGCCCTCCCTCCCCCGAGTACTGAGCTACCCATTGAATTAACGGTGGGGAAAAAAAAATTAAAATAAATAAATAAAATCAATAAAAGCGCTAAAAGGAGGGAGGAGGCCGCACGGGAGGGGAAGCGTGGCAGTTTGTTATGCTAACCGAGGGGGGCTCCGCTCGGGGGGACGAGTCGGAGAGGTCTGAAGAGCAAGGAGTTCACAGGCCCTCTCCCTTTGTCATGCTAAAAGTGCAACACAGAAAATATACACGGGCAGCTGCTCGATGGAGCGTGAAATACGAGCGATTTCTGCGGCCCCGGGTAATGCGATGCAGGGCCGGGACAATGCCCGCCCGCCGCCTTTGTGCGCCGCGGGAAACTCGGATTTTATTTTATTTTTATTTAATTTAATTTTATTTTATTTTATTTTTTTTTATTTTATTTTATTTTATTTTAATTTTCCTTCCAGGGTGGGGGCACAAGCAGCCGGCCACGGGAAACTTGGATTTTATTTTATTTTATTTATTTTATTTTATTTTATTTTATTTTATTTTATTTTATTTTATTTTATTTTATTTTATTTTATTTTATTTTATTTTATATTTTATATTTTATTTTATTTTATTTTATTTTATTTTATTTTATTTTATTTTATTTTATTTTATTTTGTATTTTATTTTATTATATTTTATTTTCCTTGCAGGGAGGGGGCCACGAAGGGACGGAGGCGGGAGCGCCCCGAGCCGGGACGGGCAGCGCGGTCACCGCGGCTGGGATGGAGATGCCACCTCCATTGGGGACATTTGGGGACACTCGGGGGCCGTGTCCCGCGGCGGGCGCTGCCTTTGCTGATGCTGATGGGGAGCGCTGTGAAATCAGCGCTCAAAGGCGCCTTTGTGTCCCCGGAGTGTGCGAGCATCCATCTTCCACCTTCCCCTCGGGCGCTGCGGCCGAAAGCGGCGCCCTGGGGGCTCCTGCGGAGGGGCCCAGTGTCAAATCTGGGGGGATTTGGGATATTTGGGGGCTCAGGGCATGGAGGCAGCCATGGAGCAGGAGGTTTCCCTGGGCGCTGGCTCATTTTGGGGGGATTTGGGGGATTTTTGGCTCCGCATTCCATCAGTGGAGGGGTTCGGGTGGGGAGCTGCCCAGGGGAGGGGTTTTGGGGTGCCCCGAGCCTCGGGGGATGCTCCGGGCGCGGGCGGAAGCGACATCTAGCGGGAAGCGCATCCCGTCGCCAGGGAGATCGATATCCATGGCAACCCCCGGGAACGGCCCGGGCTGGACCAGGGGCACCGCCGGGCCCCGGGCACCGGGATGGGCCGGGAGGAGGGAACAGCCCGCCGGGGTGCGGGTCCTGGCACGGGAATGGGGGTCATGAAACTGAGATTTGGGTCCTGGCGCTGGGGTTTGGGTCCTGGCACTGGGATTTGGGCCCTGACACTGGGATGGGGATCCTGGCACTGGGATGTGGGTGATGGCACTGAGATTTCCTTTTGTTCCTCATGATGCTGCTCTGCTTTGGTTGCTAATAAATTAAATTAATTTTCCCGAGTCTAGTCTGGTTTGTGTGGGTCAGCTGAGGAGGGGAAGTGTGGGCCAGCCTGGGTGGGTCCCTGGCGTTTGCCCGGGGTTATTCCAGGGCAGGAATGAGGGAAGACACGCGGATATGGTTTATTACCGATATTATCGATTATCGATTATCCCGGGCGGGCTCGGCCCCGCCGGGACTCGAACCCGCGGCCCCAGCGTTCCCGGGAGGCCCCGCCCGCGGAACCGCGCGCCGCGCAGAGCCCGCCCCCTCCCACAGCCGCCCTGTCATTGGTCAGCGACCTGCCAATCAAAATGAATACACCCGTGGATTGGTTGATAAGAGGGGCGTGGTCGCGGGGGCGGAGCCGCGGGCGGGCTTCCTGCGGGCGCCTTTGCGCTGACCCCCGGCATGGTGGGCACGGGATGGACCGGGGGGAACCGGGGATGGACCGGGATGGAGCGGGATGGTCCGAGATGGACCGGGGGGGAAACCGGGGATGGACCGGGGGGGGAACCGGGGATGGACCGGGGGCGGACCGAGAGTTCTGAGCGGGGTTGCATGGCCAGGCTGCCCCAGGACAGCCCCATGCCCGGCTCTGCAGGGCTGTCCCCAGGTCCCCCATCCCCGTTGGTGACCCGGTGTCCCTGCATCTCCCCATCCCCGCTGGTGACCCCGGTGTCCCTGCGCCCCCCCATCCCCGCTGGTGACGCCGGTCGGTGTCCCCGCAGGCGGTGATGGGGGTGCAGGTGGTGGTCACCCTGCTGGCCGCCAGCCTGATGCAGAAGATGGCCCCGCACTGCTCCTTCGCCCGCTGGCTGCTGTGCAACGGCAGGTACGGCTCTATCCCTGTCCCCCGTGTCCCCCGTGTCCCCTGGGCACACCCCGCCCCTGTCACCCCCCTGTCCCCGCAGCCTGTACAGGTACAAGCACCCCTCGGACGAGGAGCTCTGCGCCCTGGCCGGGAAGCAGCGCCCCAAGAGCAGGAGGGACAGGTCAGCGTCACCTGGGGGTGGGAGCGGGACACGATCGGGGCTGGGGACATGTTTGGGGTTGGGGACATGATCAGGGTTGGGGACACTTTTGGGGTTGGGGACACACTTGGGGTTGGGGACACTTTTGGGGTTGGGGACACATTTGGGGCTGGGGACAGCGGGAGCCACCCCAGAGTGCTGGGGGTGACAAGGGGACAGCGGGGTGTGACACAGGGACAGCCAGGCGCTGGCTTTGCCTGCAGGAGGGCCAGCGGGGTGGCCGAGGACAAGCCCCTGTCGGTGCCGCGGGACATCGAGCTGCAGCTGGACACCAGCCCCATCACGGCCGTGGACGCGCTGGGTAACGCCCGGGGACGCTGCGGGGCTGTCCCAAAGCGGTGACAGACCTGTCCCCAGCACGGTGCCGTGTCCCCAGTGCAGTGACACGCGTGTCCCCATGCAGTGCTGCGCCATTTCCTGGAGTACCAGTGGTTCGTGGATTTCTCTGTCTACGCCGGCGCCGTGTACGCCTTCAGCGAGGGCTACTTCTGCCTGGTGAGCCCGGCCCGGGAGAGCAACCTGGGCGTGCTCTGGTGCCTGCTCACCGTCCTCTTCTCCGTGTATCCTCAGTTTTGGGGAGCCAGGCAGAAAGGGGAACCCCAGTGCTGCTTTTCCCTCCCAGCTGAGGCGTAAAACTGAATTTTAGGGGTTATTTATGAGGAATTCTGCAGGTGCCCCACAGAGGAGCTGGTGGTGGCTTCATGGTGGGGATGGTTTGGGGGTGGTCAGAGGCTGGGGGGTCCCTGGTGTCCCCGTTTCCTTGACGCCATCCCACCCCAGCAAGGTGTTCTGCGTGGTGATGCGTCACTATTTCCGCTCCGAGGAGGGTGGCGAGCGCTCCGTGTGCCTCACCTCCGCCTTCTTCTTCCTGCTGCTCGCCATGCTGGCCCTGGTGGTGCGCGAGGATTACCTGGAGTTCGGCCTCGAGGCCGGTGCGGGACGGGCACGGGGACGGGACAGGGGAGGGGGCGCTGGGGACCCCGGCCAGGGGGTCACAACACGCCCAGGGGTCACTCATGGGGGTCAGTTCTCACTCCCAGGGGTCACTCCCCCTTTGGTCATTCCTCACTCCCCCCTGGTCACTCTCCACTGGTCACTCCCTTGGTCAATCCCCCCTGGTCACTCCCCAGTGGTCACTCCCCAGTGATCACTCCCCCCTGGTCACTCCTCAGTGGTCACTCCCTGGTCACTCCCTGGTCACTCCCCAGTGGTCACTCCTCCATTGGTCACTCCGCAGGCCTGGCCGGAGTCTCCTCTAACCTGGAGCCCATCCTGAAGCCGCGGGGCTGGGAATGGACGTGAGTGGGGACCAAACCCCATTTTGGGGACATTCCTGGGAAGTTTGGGGTGGGAACTCATGAGGAATGGGGACAACAATGTCACTGCTGTCCCTGTGTGTCCCCAGGCTGCCCCTGGCCAGGCTGGCCTTCAAGCTGGGGCTGGTGGCCCTGAGCTCCTTCCTGGGCGCCTGCCTGACCTTCCCGGGGCTGCGCCTGGCACAGACACACCTGGACGCGCTCAGCATGGCGGCCGGCAAACCTCTGACACAGTGAGTGACACCTGGGGACAGCAGGGACACCTGGGGACAGCTGGGGACCGCTGGGGATACCTGGGGATGGGGGGGCACAGACACACCTGGACACGCTCAGCATGGCGGCTGGCAAGCCCCTGACACAGTGAGTGACACCTGGGGACACTGGGGACAATGGGGACGGGGGGGGACACCTGGGGACACTGGGGGGACAATGGGGACAGCTAGGGGCACCTGGGGGGGACAGTGGAGGACACCTGGGGAGGGAAGGCTCGGTGCCCAGGACCCCCCAGCTCTGGGGGAGGTTTGGGGTGGGAGGGGAGGGCTCTGTGGGGTCTCTGTGGGGTCTGTGGGGTCTCTGGGATGGTGACAGTCCCTTGCAGGGTCCTGCTGCACGTGTGGTCTCTGTGGGGTCTCTCTGGTCTCTGTGGGGTCTC
>JAWWEX010000126.1:1505020-1517184 GCA_035583215.1 Arremon brunneinucha | reverse complement strand
CCATCCGTGGGCAGACCCATCCGTGGGCAGACCCATCCACAGGCAGATCAGATGCATCCAACGCCGCCTCCGCCAGGCCCGGCGGCTCAGCACTCTGCACCCTCCCTGCTGCTGCTGCCAGGAGCCCTCACTGAGCCAGGCCGCCCCTCTGGCCCGTCCAGAGCTCCCGCAGCTCCACCTGGCAGCCCAGGTCCCTGAGCGCAGCCCTGGCCACGTCGTCGCAGTCGCGGTGGGCGGCGCGCGCCTCGGCGATCAGCACCTCGGCGCCCAGCGCCAGGATGGGCCCGCACAGCTCCCGGCTGCGCGACACCAGGTTCCGGATCAGCATGCACGCCTGCTTCTGGGGACAGACAGACACACAGACAGGGTGTGAGTATCACAGGGAACCATGGGGGTCACAGCTCCCGGCTGCGCGACACCAGGTTCCGGATCAGCATGCACGCCTGCTTCTGGGGACAGACAGACACACAGACAGGGTGTGAGTATCACAGGGAACCATGGGGGTCACAGCTCCCGGCTGCGCGACACCAGGTTCCGGATCAGCATGCACGCCTGCTTCTGGGGACAGACAGACAGACAGACAGACAGGGTCACTGGGTGTCACAGGGAACTATGGGGTCAGTAGGTTTTACAGGGAAGCCCAGAGGTCACTGGGCTTTGCAGGCAAGCCCAGAGCTCAGATGATTCCTGAGGATGCCCAGAGCTCAGATGATTCCTGAGGACGCCCAGGGCCCAGAGGAATTCTGAGGGTGCCCAGGGCTCAGAGGACTCCTGAGGACGCCCAGGGCTCAGAGAACAGCCCTGCCCACCCCACAGGGGCTGTGAGGGACCCACCTGCACAGCCACCTCCCGCGGGTGTGCCTTCATGGCCTGCAGGGCCGCCAGGGCCCCGCCGCCCTCCATGATGACGCCGCAGTTCTCGGGCTTGCGCAGGGCCAGCATGCACAGGGCGGCGCAGCCCTGCTCGCAGATCTGCAACCACAGGGAGCACCGAGTCAGCTCACTGCCTGCCCCTGCCCTGCAGCCAGGGAAAGAGGCCTTCCTCTCCTGGTACGGCACTTTTGGAGGGGTTTGTATGGTTTTGAAGCTTCTCCCGCTGCTCTGGCACGTAAAGCAAGGGGAGGGTTGGGATTGTGATCTTAGAGATACTTCCAACCTACATAATTGTGTTTGCACACCAACCACCATCCCCACCATCCATCTGATTCAGGGATAGGGAAAATAAAACACTACAAGGTGGAAAACCCCTAAATTCACACAAATGTTGGACACTACAGGTGAGCTCAAGGTCTATGCACTGCTCAGCTGCACATCCTGCAGCTCCAGCTGAGCTCCATGCCCACCCAGAGGGGCTCCCAGGGCCCTGCGGGTACCTGAGGGTTGCCCAGGGGTACCTGAGGGTTGCCCAGGTGGTACCTGAGGGTTGCCCAGGGGTACCTGAGGGTGCCCAGTGGTTACCTGAGGGTTGCCCAGGTGGTACCTGAGGGTTGCCCAGGTGGTACCTGAGGGTTGCCCAGGGGTCCCTGAGGGGCCCAGTGGTTACCTGAGGGTTGCCCAGGTGGTGGCTGATGGCCAGCACGATGAGCTCGGTGGCCCCGGCGTCCACGATGGCGTCCTTGACGTCGTCGTTGCCGGCCACGGCGCGGATGGCGCTGAGCACCTGCTTCACCACGTCCTGCCCGGGAGAAAGAGCAGCTCAGAGAGCAGCACGGAGAGCTGGGCAGCTCAGAGAGCACAGCACAACATCCCTGTTCCATGAAAATGGCTGTGGCAATCATCAGCTGCCAAAACTCTGCCCTCAGTCACTGTCTTGCTGCACAAGGGACCTTGGAAACCTCTGCCAGAGCATCAGCTGAAAAAATCAGACATCAACCTCTGGGACCTGAGCATCCAAATGCTCTGTTTAAAGTCTCTTTTTGGTGGAAAACCAACCATTCAGCTCTTCTGGGAGCAGGCGGAGTGTCGCTGTCATATTTTCTGGGAAAATCCCTTTGCCAGGATTTCTCTCCTGGGAAACTGAGAAGCCTCAGAGAAAAAGGAAACAATAATTATCTGATTTGCTTCTCCTGTGTTTTGCTGCTTTGGAATGTGGTTTGGAGATTGTTTTATCCAACAGGTGGCTGTTTGATTGGTTCATATAAATTGTTTTAACTTAATGACCAATCACAGTCAGGCCGTGTCACTCTGGAAGGGGTCACGAGTTTTCATTCTCTGTTCTTTAGAATTAAAGAATGCTGTACTAAAAGTAATAGTTTTAGTACAGCATTCTTTAATATAATATATTCTAGCATCATGAAATAATAAAGTAGCCTCCTAAGAACATGGAGTCAGATTCACCCATTCCTCCTCCATCTGGGGAATCCAGAACACACCACAGGCCGAGGCTCACTCATTGACATGAGCCCCCTTGCTGAGGATGAGATGCCCCCAGCCCAGCCCAGCCCAAACCCTCCCCAGTGCTCACAGGGTGCTCCATGCAGTCAGCCAGCAGAGTCACCATGAAATTCAGGCCCCCCAGGTCCACGATCTCCTGGCAGAACTCGTTCCTGACGGAGAGGCGGGAGAGGGTGGCGCAGAGCTCGCTGAGAACCGCAGAGTTATCCCTGAAGGCTGCGGAGCAGAGAGGGATGGAGTCATTACTGCACAATTAACGGGGTTTACTTTGGTTAATTGCACAGGGAACACTGCATTTTGTTCTATGTATTAAAGCAGGGGAGATGACACCTGCTCACTCTGTTCACAATGTCCTCTCTGGGCAAGAGGCAGTGAGCAGAGACAAGAGGGCCCTAAACCTGTAAAACTTCCTAAATACACTGAAAAACTGCTCTGATCATCTGGCTGCTCCACAGCCTATCAGCAGTGGCATTTCTTGTCTCTCTCAGGACACATTTCATGGATAGAATTAAACCCCATTTGGGTGACAAATTCTTGAATCACCTCCGAGGAGCTTCAAGTTATGACAATGACAGCAGAAATCAGAGAATGGGAGAAATCACAAGTGCTGCCTCAGAAGAAGCCACAAGTGATTCCTGAGACAGCGACAGATCCCAAGTGATTCTTGAGATACTAAGAAGAAACCCCAGGTGCTCCCCATCAGGATCAGCATCCCCAGGTCCCTCTCACCTTTAGCAGCCTCGATGAGGACTCTCAGCCCGTCGTTCTCCAGCACGATCATCTTGGCGTGGTCGTGGGCGTGCCCGAAGGGCACTCGGATGTCATCGTCGAAGGTCATGACCCTGAGGGCCGAGGCGGCGGTCCTGACGAGCTCGGCGGCGCCGCCGTGCCGGGTGCCGGCCCCGGTGCCGGCCCCGGTGATGGCCGCGGTGAGCACGGGCAGCACGCCGCCGCGCACGAAGGCCTGCCTGTTGTGCTCGTGCTTGAGGCAGGCGAGGCGCACGCAGCGGATCCCGGCCAGCGCCACCTCGCCGTCCCCGCGCCGCTCCCGCAGGCTCTGCAGCAGCAGCTCCCGCCCCGCCGCGTCCAGCAGGTCCGGCTGCCCGTCCAGCAGGGCTGCCAGCGCGGCCAGGGCCTGCAGCAGCAGCTCCCGGTCCCCTGCAGCCAGCTGGCAGGCCGACAGCACCGCGGCGTAGGCGCCGTTGCGGCCGGCCAGGCAGCGGAAGGCGAGCTGCTCCTTGCACTGCGCCGCCAGCGCCGCCAGCTGCTGCGGCAGCTGGGCCACGTCCCGCTCTGCCACGGCCCGGGCCAGGCTCTCCAGGGTCTGGGGGACACACCGAGGGTTAGTGCTGCACCTGAGTGTGCAGGGGGAACAGCGGGGTGGGGGTTCTGGGGCTGGAAATCGGTCTGGGGTAATGGGAGCGGTGGTTTATGGTGAGCGGGATTTGTGCACACAACCCCTGCAGGGACTGGGGCTCCCAGGGTCTGGGGGACACACCGAGGGTTAGTGCTGCACGTGGGGCGTGCAGGGGGAACAGCGGGGTGGGGGTTCTGGGGCTGGAAATCGGTCTGGGGTAATGGGAACGGTGGTTTACGGTGAGCGGGATTTGTGCACACAACCCCTGGAGGAACAGGGCTCCCTGTGCCACCACTGCCACAGCTCCACTGGGCACCAGAACCAGCTGAACTGGGTCTAACCAGCTCATCCCAGCTCTGCAAGTGTCCACGGCCAGGCTGGACAGAGCTTGGAGCAGCCTGGAGTGAGTGGGGCTGATCCCCACATTGTCCCCCGCCCAGAGCCACCTCCTGTCACCCATGGGACACCCGCAGGGATGGGGACCCCAAACCTCCCTGGGCAGCCCTGAGCACCCTCCCCACGAGGAAATCCCTCCTGATGTCCCACCTGAGCCTCCCCTGGCACACCCTGAGGCTGCTCCCTCCTGTTCTGCCCCGGGAGCAGAGCCTGACCCCAGCTCACCTACACACAGCCTTCCCTGCAAAGGGCAAGGGGCTCCTGGAATGTTTTATATTTGCAGAATAAATAGGATTAACTGCCTGAAGAGCTCCCAGAGAAACGGGGCAGAGGCAGAAGTTGGCCTAGTACTTATATTATTATTATTATTATATAACCCTGAGAGAGAGAGCAGCAATTTGTGCTCCTACCAGCAGGATTTGGTGCTTTTGCCTTTGCCCGTTCTCAGAGGCAGGAGGTCGCACAGCCTTCACAATATTGCTCAGGTCCACACCTAAAAGGGGAAATAAAATCAAGTTTAATACTGGTTCCAGGATAATTGGAGTCAAATAAACAGTATCAGTTCCAATTCTAGGGAAAAGCTGCCAAGGTAACCACAGAGAACAAAGATGAACTTGTAAAGATGCTGAAATGTTCAATTCTGACTGTAAGGCCAGATTCTGCCTGGAACAAAGCTAGATGTCAGTTGAGGGGGGCAAAAAGAAGGAATTTAATTTCACTGACCAAATTTTGCCCTCCAGCTTCCCTCTAAGCAGTTTTGCAGCCATAATTAATCCACAAAAGCAGGTCAGCATTAATGGTGTCTCTGTTCCACTTCACAAAGGCTCCTTTCCAGTGCTGCACGACCCACCCCTGCCTGCAGGACTCCTTTAAACCCTGAGGATCTGTAAAAGTGCCCAGCCTGCAGAGTGCACAGACGGTACCTTGGGCCTCGAACTGCAGCACGGCTTCTCTCACAGCCTCCTCGGGCTCCATCTCGAACTCGGTGATGTTCTCCTGCACCGCCTCATCGAACGTCTCCTGGGCGATCTGCTTGGAGCCCATGGTGCCGGCACGGGCTGGGTCCGCCTCGGTGTCCTGCTGCTGACAGAGGCACAGCTCGTTTGGTGTAAAACCCTTATACCGTCCAGCAGAGCCCGAGCAAGGGGCCGATTCCTCCCCCAGACAAAGGCTCAGAACTCTGAATCAAAGATACCCGTTAAAAGGCACGGCCGGTGTATTATTAAATAGGGGAAACACGGCAGGGAAGAGGGATAAGGAGGCATTTCGGCAGCATTTCTGGATTTCCATGGGGTTTCAGAGCTGCCACCGTGACGGGGCTCTCGCTGCAGCACTGAGGGCACCGCGCCCGCTCACGGCCCCGGCCCTCAGCCCGCCCTGCCCCTTCCCCCGGGCCCCGGAGCATCCCACACCCCTCAGCGGGCCCTGCAGCTCCCAGAGACGCGGAGAGGGCCCCCGAAGGGAGGCGGCGGTGCCGGGGGAGCTCCAGGCGCACCCGTGGCCCCGCTGCCCCTCACGACCCACCTGGGCTCCGCCGGCCGCCCCCGCCGCACAAAAGGCGAGGGCGGGACGGCCCCGCTCGGCCGCCGTACGCGCTCTCTGCGCGTGCGCCGCGACCGCAATTCCCACCGCTCGCCCTCAAGCCGAGCGAAAAAGAACGCGGAGGGGCGGCAACGCGCACGCGCGCCGCTCCCACGCACGCGCTGTAGGTGCAGCGTGCCCAGGCGCGCCCGCAGGGCAGCGGTGGTTCCCTCAGAGCGGGAGGCCGCGGGCCGCTCCCCTCGCTCCCGTCCCGCTTACCGGCAGCGCCCCGCACCGTTAGTACCGCCCCGCGCCCGCCCGCACGGGATGAGGCGGCTCCGCGCAGCGCAGGCGCGGCGGGATGGGGCGGGACGCAGGGGCGTGGTTAACGCGTGAGGAGGCGTGGCCCGCGCGAGAAAAAGGCGTGGTTATACCGATGTGGGGGCGCGGCCTAGAAGGGGGCGTGACCACCCAGTGTATCCGGGAGCTGCGGGAGGGGCGTGGCCATCAGCGGGAGGGGCGTGTCTACCGGGGAGGGGGCGTGGCCAGCGGAGGCCCCGGTGTGGCGGGAGGCGGCGGCGGCGGCGCCGGGGCCGCCTCGGTGAGGGCGGGCCGGGCTCGGGCTCCGGCTCCGGTTGCTCCTCCCGGCGCTGCGCGGGGGGCGGCGGGGAAGCGTGCGGCTCCCCTCAGGCTGCGCCTCCCCTCAGGCCGCGGCGGGAGCCCGGGCCCGCGGCAGGCCGTGCCGGTACCGTGAGGGGAAGATGGCCTCTCGGAGGATCACCCGCGACTCGTTCGAGGCCGTGGTGCAGGACAAGGTGAAGCGGTACCGGAGCGGTGCCACGGGGGATCCCGGCCATCGTTTCGCAGGTAGGAGAGCCGGGATGGCGGGAGCAGCCCGGCAGCGCCTGCCATTTATTGATTCATTCATTAATTTATTAATTAATTTATTTATTGGCCTGGCGCCGGTGATTTTCCACATCCGTTTTAATGGAAGAGGCAGGAGAACAGCTGGGGAAGGACTGGCACCGGAACGGGGATAAAAAATGGGAATTGAGACAAAGGAATTTTCTTCAACAACGCAGAGCGGGTCCGGGTCCAGGCGGGTCTCCAGGGCTGCAGGATGGAATTCTGGTCATGGTTTAGAAGTTAAATAAATGCAGGAGTGCCATGGAAGCCTTTGGGTCTTTGTGCTTGGTGTTATTTTTGGGGAAAAAAAGCTCAAAGCAGGGCACTGACCTCATGAACATAACACAAAACGTGGTCCCGAAATTTGGGATGTAAAATGTCCAGCAAGACACTTGGGTTGCATTCCCAGGGATGGACATTCACAGGAGAGCTTTAAAATGAAGCCTGGTTATTTTTAGAGTTGCATGAGCCCTGAAGAAATCATTCATATTAAACACTTCTATTTTTTTCCAAGTACTCTTTACTTTCTGAATTGAACCTCTGGGATTGGGGAACAAGGGTCTTGGGTAATGAGAATTTCTTACAATAACGAGAGAATTGTGGTTGAGTTTGCAGAAAATCCGAGTTCCTGTCCAGCTGTGGAATGGGAATTCTGGGCTGGGTGACGAGGTGGGGATTGGCCAGAGCTTGGAGTTGCTGGTCTTGGAGGTCTTTGACAATTTATAAATTCTGGGAAAGCTGAAAGTTCAGAGTTCTGGTGCCTCAAGTACAAGACCAAGATGAGAAAGAAAAATTTGATTTGGAGGAGAACTTGAGCACTTGAACTTAGGGATTGGAGTATGGGGATGGGAATGTGCTGACGTGGATTTCCCACAGAAATCTCCCCATTTTGACTCTTTTCACCCTCTGGTTTAATTCCTCTGCCCAGCTCCCTCCCGGCTGCCCCGGCCCCGCTACCACGAGAGCTTCCAGCGCGACGGGCGCTTCCCTCCGACCAACTGCCAGCACCAGGACTGGAGCCAGGAGCCCGGGGAGGATTACCCAGGGGAGAGCTACCCCGGGGAGGAGTATCCAGGGGAGAACTACCCCGGGGAAAGCTACCCCGGGGAGGATTACCCCGGGCAGAGCTACCCCGGCCCTTCCTACCGCGCCGCCAGCCCCCTGCCCCGCAAGGAGAATTATTTCCACGGACGTTTCTCCCACCCTGCGCCCCGGGAGCGGGAGTTTGGCCAGGATTACAGGAAATTTGGCCGTGCAGCCGCCCCCAGCAGGGAGTTTGGGCAGCACCCTGCTCCCCATGGCCGGGAGTACGGGCAGCGGGAGTACCGGGATTACGGCCCCTCCTCGGATTGCTGGGAGCCTGGCGGGCAGCACGCAGCGGGGTTCGGCTCCCCGGAGCTCCTGGGGGATTTCAGGTCCCCCGGGCTGATGGAGGAGGAGGAGTATGGCAGCGTGGAGGATCAGGAGTACGAGGCCGAGGACGGCGAGTTCCGGCAGCCGCGCAGGGGAGGCGCGGGCAGGGCGAGAGGGCTCAGGGGGAAACGCCTCAGCAGGGGCGTGCTGAAGGCCAAGGTGTTCAAAGGAGACCTCAAAAGCCCCCTCAAGAAGTGGAGTGTGAAGAAGGCGCAGCCAGGCCTGGATCCCAAAGCTCTGGAGCAGCCTCTGGAGGTGGGTGAGCAGAGGCCGGGGCCGCTCCAGCAGCACCCCAAGCTGCCCCCGCACCCCGTGGCAGCCCAGAGAGCCGTCCTGAGGCTGCCAAAGCCCGCCCACGTCTTCAGGAACCTCAGCTTGGACCTGGTGGACAAATCTGACATCTTCTCCACCTTCGGCATGGAGATCATCAGGTGGGCCGGGTTCCACGCCGTCCGCAGCGACGCCGAGTTCTCGCGGCTCTTCGGGGCCCTCTTCGAGCTGGAGACCGAGACCTGTGCCAAGATGCTGGCCTCCTTCAAGTGCTCCCTGAGGCCCGAGCACAGGGATTTCTGCTTCTTCACCATCAAGAGCCTGCAGCACGCGGCCCTGAAAACGCCCAAGGTGGACAACGAGTTCCTGAACATGCTGCTGGACAAGGGCGCCGTGAAAACCAAGAACTGCTTCTTTGAGATCATCAAGCCCTTCGACAAGTACATCATGAGGCTGCAGGACCGCCTCCTCAAGGGGGTGACCCCTCTGCTGATGGCCTGCAACGCCTACGAGCTGAGCCTCAAAACCAACGGCTTCAGCAACCCGCGGGAGATGGCCAGCGCCTTCGAGACCACCGTGTCCCTGTGCAGGAAATCCCTGGCCCTGCTGGGCCAGACCTTCGCCCTGGCCTCTGGCTTCAGGCAGGAGAAAATCCTGGAGGCCGTGGGGCTGCAGGAGATGGCCCCCGCGCCCACGGCCTTCCCCAACTTCGACGACTCCACGCTCTTTGGCAGGGAGTACATCGAGCACCTGAAGGCCTGGCTGGACAAGAGCGGCTACCCCATCCAGATGAAGAAGGCAGAGGCAGGAGCCGGGGAGCAGCTCAGAGCCGCCTCCCCCGAGGCCAGAGGTAACGGGAGAGAGCTGCCCTGCAGGAGGGGCTTCAGTCCTGTGCTGTGGTCAGGGAGGGAATTCCTGGCTCGGGAATTCCAGGGGAGTCCCTGTCAGGAGGGAGTAACAGGTGAATTCCAGTCAGGGAGGGAATTCCTGACTCGGGAATTCCAGGGGAGTCCCACTCAGGGCTGGAATTCCGGGTGAATCCAAATCAGGGAGGGAATTCCAGGCAAATCCCACTCAGTGAGGGAATAACAGGTGAATTCCAGGTGAGTCCCCCTCAGGGAGGGAATAACAGGTGAATCCCAGTCAGAACTGGAGCAGGGATGAAATTCCAGGTGAATTCCAGGTGAATCCCTGGAATCAGGACTGGGGCAGGGATAGAATTCTTGGTAAATCCCACTCAAGGAGGGAATTCCAGGTAAATCCCACTCAGGGCTGGATTTTCAGGTGGATCCCAGTCAGGACTGGGGCAGGGAGGAAATTCCAGGTGAAACCCAGTCAGGGAGGGAATTCCAAGTAAATCCCAGTCAGGGCTGGAGCAGGAAGGGAATTCCAGGTGAATCCCAGGTGAATCCCAATCAGGACTGGGGCAGGGATGGAATTCTAGGTAAATCCCATTCAAGGAGGGAATTCCAGGTGAATGCTACTCAGGGCTGGATTTCCAAGTGAATCCCACTCAGGACTGGGGCAGGGAGGGAACTACAAGTAAATCCCACTCAGGGCTGGAATTCCAGGTAAATCCCAGTCAGGAAGGGAATTCCAGGTGAATCCCACTCAGGGATGGAATTCCAGGTGAATCCCAGTCAGGGAGTCTGTGGGAGTTTCTGTGGTGAAATTGTGTCCATCCTTCTCCTTCTCTCTTAAATCCAAAATTTTCACCCGAATTTTACCACCTCAAGGCAGGAAAACCAGGACCAACCTGTAACTGCCTTATTTGCAGAGTAAATATTTGCATATATGCAAATCTGGGGATGTCACCATCACCACTTTAATCAGGTCCAGGTGCATTCCCTTGGAGGTGTTCAAATCCCATCCCTGAGCTGGGCCAGTGTTTCCTCCTGCCTAAAACATTCCTAATTCATCCTTTTTTCCTAATTCATCCTGGTTTTTCCCCTAAAAACCTGTTTTTTCCTTGAGCCTCAGATCCCTTCTCAGGGAGGTTTTGCAGCACTGGCGCCAAATGGTTGAAAATTTCTCACCCAGCCCTTGAGAGCAGCATTCCAATAAACTGATTTTCCACCAAAACTCCTTTTGCTGCAGTAAGAAATTGCCTTTTTAAGGATGATTCCCCTCGCCTGGGATGGCCGTGGATGTGTTTTTTAAACCAGGGTGTTTTTAATAAATAATAAAGTTTTGATTTTTTGGGATTTATAGATATAGTTATTATATATTTATTTATTTTTGGGGGATTTTTGATGGGATTTCTCTCTCCCCACAGCCCCCCAGCGAGCTGACAGGAAGGTTCTGGACACCATTGAGCAGCTGGTGAGCAGCATCGTGGCAGGAACTTTGTCTGCCAAGGACAGGAATGCCCAGAAAAACTCTCCTGAATACTGGTGGGTGTGTGGGAACTGGCTGGCAAATTCGGGTTAAATTCATTAAAACTTCAACCCTTCACTCCGTGGGAATGATCAAAGCATGTTGTAGATTTTTTTAGGGTTTTTTTTAATTTTTTAGGGGTTTTAAATTTTTTTTTTTACCTTTTTTTTTTAGGGGAGAAATGTTTTCCTGCTGTTAATTATCCCTGGAAATGCTCCTGGTGTTTGTGTTGTTGCTTTTGATGTGTCAATAATGGCTCTTTGTGATCCAAATTCAAGGTGTTCAAAGGAATTTGCATTTGAGGAGCAAATCCGGGTGATGGAGACACCCAGCAAGGTGCCAGGGTTTAGAATTCTGGGGAAAACTGCAATTTGGAAAAGGGGGAGCTGAGGCTCCTCCAGGTGTGTGAGCTGGTGAGCTCCTGTCAATTATTTATTTCCTTGATCCCAGAAAATCCTGCTCAGCCTCATGCTGAACACCTGGAAGAATAAACAGACTGGAATGCTGAGGGAGTTTTGCTTCAAAAATGGAGATTTTCAGCTGATTTCTCCTTTTTCTGTGTTTCTCAGGTTCCTGTCTGATGAGGAGTACAATTCTTACAGGTTGAGGCTGTAAAAATGGAGATTTCCAGCTGATTTCTGCTTTTTCTGTATTTCTCAGGTTCCTGTGTGACGAGGAGAGCCTGGAGTACTACAAGTACTACCGGCTGAGGCTGTAAATATTGATATTTTAATCAGATTTCTCCCATTTTTGCGTTTCTCAGGTTCCTTTCTGAGGAGGACAGCCTGGAGTACAAGTACTACCGGCTGAGGCTGTCGGAGGTGCAGAGGAGCAGCCTGGCAGGGGAGGCAGCAGCCCCCGAGGCCCTGAGGGCCATGCTCTATGCCAGGAGGGTGGCCAGCATCAAGAGGAGACTTTTCAAGAGGAAAAAAACACCTGGGCTTGTCCCTGCCCGTGCCAGGAAGGTGAGGAGGGCGAGCGCTGGCACCCAGACCCTGCTGTCGGCGGGCACAGGAGTGAAATACCCAAACAAAAATGTTCCAGTGGGCACAGGAGTGAAACACCCAAACCAAAATCTGTCAGCTGGCACAGGAGTGAAACACCCAGACGGAAATGTTCCAGCGGGCACAGGAGTGAAACAGCCAGACAGAAACCTTACAGCTGGCACAGGAGTGAAGCAGCCAGAGAAAAATGTGTCAGGTGGCACAGGGCTGGAACAGCCAGACAGAAATGTTCCAGCTGGCACAGGGCTGAAACAGCCAGACCAAAACCTTGCAGCTGGCACAGGAGTGAAACAGCCAGAGCAAAATCTGTCAGCTGGCACAAGGCTGGAGCAGCCAAACCAAAATTTGTCAGCTGGCACAGGAATGAAACACCCTGACCAAAACCTGTCACCTGGCACAGGGCTGGAGCAGCCACACCAAAACCTTGCAGCTGGCACAGGGCTGGAGCAGCCACACCAAAACCTGTCACCTGGCACAGGAATGAAACAGCCAGAGCAGAACCTTGCAGCTGGCACAGGAGTGAAACA
>JAWWEX010000126.1:1470232-1499391 GCA_035583215.1 Arremon brunneinucha | reverse complement strand
TTTTCCCCCCTTTTTCCCTCTCTTTTCCCCCTCTTTTTTCCCGCTTTTTCCCTCTCTTTCTCTCTTTTTCCCCCTCCTTTTTTTTCTCTTTATTTTTCTTTGTTTTCCCCTCTTTTTTTCCACCGTTTTTCCCCCTTTTCCCCCCTTTTTCTCTCATTCCAGCTCCAGGCTCTCTTCCATGAAGACCCCCGGGCCCCCTCCCCTCCCTCCCGCGCTGTCTCTGCTGCGTTTGCTCCGATTTGCCTGGGATCCACCCAAAATCCACATCTTACACCCCAAATTCTGGATTTTCCATCCCAAAATTCACATTTTCCACCCCAAATCTCGGATTTTCCCTGGAATTCCACCCCAAGTTCCAGGTTTTCCACCCCAAATTCTGGGTTTTCCATCCCAAGTTCCAGGTTTTCCACCCCAAATTCTGGATTTTCCATCCCAAATTTCAGGTTTTCCACCCCAAATTCTGGGTTTTCCGCCCCAAATCTCAGATTTTCCCTGGAATTCCTCCCCAGGTTCCCTCCTTTCCATCCCAAGAGAGGGAAAACGAGGATTTTCCCCCATTTTGGTGTCAGTAATGCTTTGGCAGAAACGTTCAACCCAGTAAATGTGGAGCTGGACAATTCCTGCTGCCTGGGACGTTGAATTTGGATTTTTATTGTGGCTTTGGCCATTTGGAGGAGATATGCATTTTTATTTCTATTTAATTAATTTGGTTTTGCTGGATTTTGCAATTCCTTTGGGTGCAGAGCAGGATTTTGGGGTCAAAATCCATTTTTGGGATGGGATTCCTCACCAAAAACTGGGATTATTTCCCAAAAATCAACGTACAACTTTTTGGTTTTTTCCTCTTGACCTCCTGCTCTACTTCCAACTTTTATTTTACCCAAATAAAGCCTCAAAAATCCAAATATTCTCCTTTTGGCTTCTCCCTACCCTAATTAAAACAAAATTTAAAATTAATTTGAATTTTGAATCCTGCATATCTCAGACCTGAGTGGCCAAGCACAACCCGAGCAATAAAATACCTGAAAATCAGAATAAAACACCTGGAAAATCAGAATAAAACACCTGAAAATCAGAATAAAACACCTGGAAAATCAGAATAAAACACCTGGAAAATCAGAATATGCTGAAACCACCACAGGGTTTTTTCTGAAAAAAATCCAATTTTGGGGTTTTTGGTGACCAGTTTTGGGGTTTTTGTTCCGTTTGGGGCTGGGACTGTTGGAGTTCTCTGTGCCAATAAAATTCTGGTGTTGGAAATTTGGTGTTTGGGATTTTGGTGTTTGTTTGGGGTTTGGGGTTCGGATTTTGGTGTTTGGGATTTCGGGGATTTGGAATTTGGGGACTTGGGATTTCGGGGTTTGGGGTTTGGGTTTCTGGTGTTGGGATTTGGGGTTTGGGATTTTGGGATTTGGGGTTTTGGGGTTTGGAATTTCGGGGTTTGGAATTCCAGGGTTTGGGGTTCTGGTGTTGGGATTTTGGGGTTTGGGGTTTGGATTCTGGTGTTGGGATTTGGTATTTGGGATTTTGGTGTTTGGGGTTTGGGATTTTGGGGTTTGAGATTTGGGGGTTCCTGACCCCTGTGGGGTCAGGGAGGGGTTGTGGTGGGAGGGACCTCAAAGCCAATCTGGGGACACCTTGGGGACACCTTGGGGACACCTTGGGGACATCATGGGGACACCATGGAGACACTCTGGGGACATCCTTGGGGACATCATGGGGACACCCTGGGGACACTTTCTGCCATCCCAGGTGGCTCCAGCCGTGTCCCTGTCCGGTGTCCCTGTCCCTTTCCTGTCCCCATCCCTGTCCCCTCTGTCCCTTTCCTGTCCCCTCTGTCCCTGTCCCTCTGTCTATCCCTGTCCCCTCTGTCTGTCCCTCTGTCTGTCCCTGTCCCTCTGTCTGTCCCTGTCCCCCCCAAGTAGGGCAGACCCTCCTGCCCCCCCCGCCCCCGCTCAGAGCTCTCATTAATGACCTGCCCCAATTAAGCCGGGCTAATTGCCTGGGCTGGGCTGGAACTGGGGGAGGAGCGGCTGCACCTCCTGCTGCCACAAATGCCAAATGTGGGCTCCGAAATTCCGAATGTTGGCTCCGAAATTCCGAATATGGGCTCTGGAATTCCGAATACTGGCTCTGAAATGCCAAACATGGGCTCAGAAATTCCGAATATGGGCTCTGGAATTCCAAATATTGGCTCCAAAATTCCAAACGTTGGCTCTGGAATTCCAAATGTTGGCTCTGCAGTTCCAAATATTGGCTCCAAAATTGCAAATATTGGCTCTGAAATTCCAAATATTTCATGTAAAACTGCTGGTCTTGGGAGTAATTATTGATGAAAAATATAAATATCCTCCTTAGCAGCGTCATGAACATAAATTCAGTGTGGATACATTCGTGTGTTCAATATTAACAGATACAGCAATATTTTATATTAACAGGATTGATCAGTAACTCCTTAAAACTCCTGGAATTCAAGGTTTTGTAACCTGCTAAACCACACCAGGGTAAAACCGGGATTGCAGCGGCCTCAGGGGCACGGGGAGCCTTTAATGAGCTGCTTAAAACAGAAAATGAAAGGTGAATTTGGGTATTTTTAGTGCCGAAAGATGAATTTCTGTCCTTGGGAACAGAAAAGTGGCTCAGGGGCCGTTCTGGAGAGGAATTCTGAGCAGGTGTGGGAAAAAAAAAAAATGAATTTTTGGGTTAAAAGCAGCAGATCTTGGGGTTTATGTGCTCTAGGAGGAGATGGGGGGTCCCTGCAGGAGGTTAAATTTCAGTGGTTTTAAATGTAAATACTCAAATTTTTAAATTTAAATACTAAAATAACACAAAATACCATTTCTACTCAACATTGTCAGTGTTTAACTCAGACAAAGTGACAGCGGGTGAGGGGAAATCCAGCATCAAATGGAGATTTTGTGTTTGGTTTTAAACAAACTCAGAATGGGAGGGGACAGGGACAGGAGACAGGGACAGGAGACACAGATGGGGACAGGGACAAGGGACAGGGATGGGGACAGGGACAAGGGACAGGGTGGGGACAGGGACAGGGTGGGGACAAGGATGGGGACACTGGGGACAGGGGTGACACCTGGCACAGGGAAAACAGTGCAGGATGGGGAGGAGGGAAAGGCTGAGTGTGAGCAGGGGGGGATTCACACCTGGGTTATCACACTTGGGTTATCTCACCTGAGTTATCACACCCGGGTTATCTCACTTAGGATATCACACCTTGGTTATCACATCTCGGTTATCACACTGGGTTATCACACCTGTGTTATCACACCTGGGTTATCTCACTCAGGATATCACACTATCACACTTGTGTTATCACACTGGGTTATCACACCCGGGTTATCACTCTGGGTTATCACTCAGGTTATCACACCCGTGTTGGTGCCGCCAGGGTGGAATTCTGAATTCCAGAGGCGGGCGGCTTTTGGGGCACAGGGGATTTGGGGCACAGAGAACCCCAAGGATTCCAGGGTTTTGTGGTGCAGACACTCCCAGGGGTCAGAGCTCCGGTCCCCGGTGGCCCCGAGCCGCTGTCCCGCAGGCGGTGGCACCGAGGGTGGCCCCGAGCCGCTGTCCCGGCAGGCGGTGCTGCCGCCGCCGCCAATAAAGTCGGGAGAAGAAAAGCGGCCAAACGTGAGCGGGATGGGGCGGCGGGAGCGGGGAGGGACCGGGTAGGGGGCGGACAGGGAGCGGGCGGGAGCGGGAGGGACCGGGAGCGGGTAGGAGGGATAGGGACCGGATAGGAGCGGGCAGGACCGGGCGGGAGCGGCAGGACCAGGTAGGACCGGACAAGGAGCGGCAGGGAGCGGGCAGGAGGGACAGGGAGCGCGCAGGAGCGGGAGGAACGGGGCAGGAGCGGGAGGAACCGAGCAAGGATCGGGCAGGGAGCGGGCAGGAGCGGACCGGGAGAGGGCAGCGAAGAGCTCGGGCCGGCCGGGCTCGGGGCAAGGCTCGGGGCGGGGGCAGGAACGGCTCCGAGCGGCACCGGCCCCATCCAGCCGCTCCCTGCCCGGCTGGGACGGAGCGAGGGAACGGCGGAGCAGCGGGCGGAGCAGCGCCGGGGCCGCTCCCGGTACCGGGGCCACTCCCGATCCTGGAGCCTCGCCCTGAGCCACTCCCGGAGCCGCTGCCGGTGCCGGTGCCGCTCCTGGTGCCGATCCCGGTGCCGGTGCCGCTCCCGGTGCTGATCCCGGAGCCGATCCCGATCCCGGAGCCCCTCCCGGAGCCGCTCCCGGTGCCGGAGCCGCTCCCGGTGCCGCGGAGCAGCAGCAGCAGCTGCAGCAGCTGCAACGCTTCAAAGTGAAATTCCGGAGGAAATTTAAAGAGCATCCGGATCCGGAGAAAGACAGAAAGAAAGAGGAAGGGGAGAAGGAGGAGGAAGAGGAGGCGGCGGGAGCGGAGCGGTGCCGGCGGGGATGGGGTGAGAGCCGCGGCCGCCGTCCCTGCCCCGCTTTTGTTCTTCCCTTTGTTATTTCGCCGTTCATCGCTGCTGAGGCGGCGGGGACGGCAGCGCAAGGGTTAAATCGCCTTTTTTCCGCGCTCCAGCTGCAAAGTTTCGCCTCCCTTTTATTCCTGGGGCAGGGAGGCGGCCGAGGGCGAGTTGCTGCAAGTTCCTTAAATTAAATCCTGTGCAGGGGAAAGCTCCGGGATCTGCGGAACCCGGACCGGGAGGGCTGGAGCGGGGCTGCGCCCGAAAACTTTCCCGGAGTTCGAATTTCGGGGTTTTGTGGGGTTTGGTGGATGCAGGAAAATGGATCCCGGCTGCGCTTGGGGCTGGGAGCTGCTGGAAACTGCCCGGGGTGCGGTTCGGGACCGGCAGGGAAATGCTGGAATTTGGGATTTTGGGGCTTCGGATTTTGGTGTGGGGGTTTTAGAGTTTGGGGTTTTGGTGTTTGAATTTGGGGTTTGGGATTTTGGGATTTGAGATTTTAGGGTTTGGAATTTTGGTGTTGGGATTTTAGAGTTTGGGATTTCGGGATTTTGGGGTTTGGGATTTTGGTGTGTGGAATTTTGGGGTTTGGGGTTTTGGTGTTTGAATTTGGGGTTTGGGATTTTGGGGTTTAGTATTTGGGATTTTGAGTTTTGGGGTTTGAGATTCTGCTGCGGGGATGTGGCGCTGTGTGGATTTTGGGTGGATTTTGTTGGATTTTGGGTGGATTTCAGTGGGTTTCGGTGGATTTTGGCGCGGGACAGGAGCTCGGGCTGGGTTTGATTCCTGTCCCAGTTCTCAGCCTCAGCCGCTTTTCGGACCCGGCGTTGTTGGAGTTTCTCGTGCAGTCGAGTCTGGAGGAATCCTGGCAGATCATTCCCTCCCAGCCTGGGCTTTGGATAAATCACATTCCTGGGGGCTCCTTTCCCTTTTTTAAAATTTACCATTCTCCTTTTTAAAATTTTTTCTGTTTTCCTTTTTTGAAAAAATTCCCTTTTTTTTTAAATTTTCTATTCTCCTTTTTAAAAATTTTCCCCTTTCCTGTTTTTTTTTTTTTTTTTAATTTCCATAACTCTGAAATTCCATCAGAATTTCCATAACTCTGGCTACAAAGGAGATTTAAAAATCACCTTCAGGGATTATTTTTATTTAAATTATTTTTAAAGCAATATATTAATATATTAAATCTCCACTCCTCTAATTCTCATTTTCCCGTTTCTCTAATTCTCATTTTCCCGTTTCTCTAATTCTCATTTTCTCGTTGCCGGGTGGTTTTTTTCTGGGATCGTTGAAGAATTCCTGAGCTGCAGCCTGGCTTTGATTTTTAAATTTTAATTGCTAAATTAAATTTTAAATTTTTAAAATTTTAATTCCGTGGTAGCGGCGTTTGTGTCCCAGAGCAGGAGGAGGAAAGGGGCACCCGGGAGGCTCCAGAATTCCAGAAAAATCCGTTTATTTGGGGTTTAAAGCCTTGGGGGTGTGTGTGACCTTGCTGGGGGCTGTTCCTGGTCTGGAGCAGCTGCCCAGGAATCTGCTGGGAATGGGGCAGGGCCGGATCCTGTTCCTGGAGCTGCTCTGGCCAAGGTCACAGCCTGGGAACCCTCCTGGGGAGGGGAAACCCTGGTTGGGAACCCAAATCCTGTACCCAAAACCCCAAACCCTGATTTGGAACCCAAACTTTGTACCCAGAGCCCCAAATCCTGGTTTGGAACCCAAACCCTGTACCCAAAAACCCAAACCCTGATTGGGAACCCAAATCCTGTACCCAAAGCCCCAAATTCCTGATTTGGAACCCAAACCTTTTACCCAAATCCTGGTTTGGAAGCCAAACTTTGTACCCAAAACCCCCAAATCCATCTTCCATATTCCATCTTCCCAAACTTTATTCCCGAAGCCCCAAATCCATTTTTGGAATCCAAACCTTGTCCCCAAAGCACTTCTGCAGTTCAGCATCCCGGGGAGGAATCGTGGAATGTCCTGGGCTGTGGAATATCCTGGATTGTGGAATATCCTGGATTGTGGAATATCCTGGATTGAATTGTGGAAAATCCTGGATTGAATTGTGGAATATCCTGGGCTATGGAATATCCAGGATTGTGGAATATCCTGAGTTATGGAAAATCCTGGGTTGAATTGTGGAATATCATGAATTGAAATGTGGAATGGTTGTGGAATATCCTGGGTTGAATTGTGGGATATCCTGAGATATGGAATATCCTGGATTGTGGAAAACCCTGAATTGAATTATGGAATATCCTGGATTGAAAAGTGGGACATCCTGGGATATGAAATATCCTGGATGGAATTGTGGAATATCCTGAATTGTGGATATGGGCTATGGAATGTCCTGGATTGTGGAAAATCCTGGATTGAATTGGGGAATATCCTGGGTTGAATTGTGGAATATCCTGGGTTATGGAATATCCTGGGTTCAGTTGTGGGATATCCTGAGTTGTGGAATATCCTGAGTCGTGGAAAATCCTGAATTGAATTGTGGAATATCCTGGGTTGAAATGTGGAATATCCTGGGCTGTGGAATATCCTGAATGGGGTCACCCAAGCCCAGCTCCAGCCCCTGCCCAGGACAGGGATCAGGGATTGGGGTCAGGGATTCTCCTGCAGCCCCAGAGGCTCTGCAGGGGCTGGAATTTGGGGGGGAGGAAGGCAGAGGGAAGGGGCTGGGGCTGAGTTTATCAGCAGCGCTGACAGACAGACAGCACTGACAGACAGGCAGACAGACAGGCAGACAGACAGACAGGCAGGCAGGCAGCGGCTCCCGGGGCTGCTGAGGGAGATAAAAGGAGAGCAGGCAGACGGCCCTGCAGCAGGAGGAGGAGGAGGAGGAGCAGGGCTGCGCTCGCAGCCCCGCTCCGTGCCCCAGTTCTGCCTTGGGCTGCTGGGCCCGGCCCGGCCTGGGCATTGCCGGGGGTTCTTTCCTTCTGGGATTGCTGGGGGGGTTTGCTTTCCCTCTGGGGTTTTGGGGGGTTCTCCCTCCTCAGGGCTTGCTGGGGATTTTCCTGCAGGGATTTCTGGGGGTTCTCCCTCGGGCAGGGCAGGCAGAGCCTGGCTCAGCCCCAGGCGGGGCTCTCAGCTGCCTCAGCATGGCCAGCGGCCAGCGCTGGGCTCGTCCTGCCCTGCTCACACTCATTTGTTCCTGCCCTGCTCACACTCATTTGTTCCTGCCCTGCTCACACTCATTTATTCCTGTCCTGTTCTCACTTCTGTCCTGCCCACACTCATTCCTGTCCTACTCTCGTTCCTGCCCTGCTCACACTCATTTCTCCCCTATTCTCACTCATTTCTGCTCACTCTCATCCCTGTCCCCCTCGCCCATCCCTGTCCTGCAGACCCCGCTCAGGGAGAGGCCCCTGAGGGTGGGAGGGCAGAGCCCGGGCCAGGACACTCGGGGACAGCGGGGACAGCCCGTGTGACACTGTGGCAGGGCTGGCTGTGTGACATCCATGGCAGGACAGCCCGTGTGACAGTGTGGCAGGGCTGGCTGTGTGACACTGTGGCAGGACAGCCCGTGTGACATTGTGGCAGGGCTGGCTGTGTGACACCCATGGCAGGACAGCCCGTGTGACACTGTGGCAGGGCTGGCTGTGTGACATTGTGGCAGGGCTGGCTGCTGTCCCTGCCAGCCCCTGGCACCTCCCGTGCCCAGCCTGGTGCCAGTGCTGGCCCTGCTCGGTGCCATCGGTGCCATCTGTCCCTCCTGGCCCTGTGTCACCGTGTCCCCAGCTCTCCTCACCCTGCCCTGCTGGGGCACTGCTGCTCTGCCCAGACCCGCAACTGAGGGCACAGATCACAGATAACAAATCACAGATAAAAAATCACAGACAACAAATAAGAAATGACAAATAACAAACATTCCTTGGGACCTTCCCTGGATCCCTGGATCCTCCCCAGACATCCACTAAAAGAAGGGATGCTTTTAAATGATAGTCACTAAATTAAGGGGTTCTTTTAAAGGATATCCACTAAAAGAAGGGGTGTTTTTAAAGGATATCCACTGAATTCAGGGGTGCTTTTAAAGCATACCAACTAAAAGGAGGAATTCTTTTAATGGATATGCACTAAATTCAGGGGTGTTTTTAAAGGATAGCCACTAAAAGAAGGGGTTCTTTTAAAGCATATTCACTAAATTCAGGGGTGCTTTTAACAGATATTCACTAATTGAAGGTGCTCTTTCAGTGGATACCCACTAAAAGAAGTTGCAGCAATTCACAACTCCCCACTTCCTTACCCTTAAAATAAAATACAAGGCTAAACGTTCCAGCAGAGAACGTGTTAAAAACGCAGCATTTAACCCCTTCCTGCAGTGGCTCTCCCCTCATTCAGTGGATATCCACCGGGACAGGACATTTTTAATCTCCCTGAGCTGTTGGATTGTGCCCTGCCCGCTGTGCTGGGAGCAGGGGAGGGCCCTGGATCCCCTCCAGTGCCACCAGATCTGTGTCCTCCCAGGCCTTTGCTCTGCTCCTCCTCAGTTATCTGCCAAGGCCAGCCCCAGTGCCAGGGGTTTCATTTACACCGTTATTTATCCCTTTATTTACACCGTTAGTTATCCCTTTATTTACACCGTTATTTATCCACCCTTCACTGTGGCCCTGAGCATGGAAGGGGAGTCAGCATTTCAGGGAGGGGAACAGGAGTGGGGACCCCAGAGCTGCTTTGGAAAGCTTGCTGGTGTTTGGGGAGCAGCTCAGCTCTGGCTGTCGCCCTCTGAGTGTCCCTCTGTGCTCACCTGCCCCTTCTGCTGTTTCAGGCTGGAGGTGATGGGAAGGGCTGGGATGGAATTCCCAGAGCAGCTGGGGCTGCCCCTGCACCCTGCAGGTGCCCAAGGTTGGGGAAGGGAAGGTCCAGAGGAACCCTGGAGGTGTTCCCAGAGCCTGGAAGGGCTCCAGGAGAGCTGGAGGGGACATGGAGGGACAGGGATGGGGTCTGGATGGACAGGGACAGGATGGACAGGACTCCAGGACGGACAGGGACACAGGGACAGGATTGGGATACAGCCCCATGGAGGGACAGGGACACAGGGACAGGGCTCCAGGATGGACAGGGACACAGGGACAGGGCTCCAGGATGGACAGGGTCACAGGGACAGGATCCTGAATGGACAGGGACACAGGGACAGGGCTCCAGGATGGACAGGGACACAGGGACAGGATCCTGGATGGACAGGGACACAGGGACAGGATGGACAGGGACACAGGGGCAGGACACCAGGGCAGACAGGAGCCCAGGAACAGCTGCTATGCCCGAGCAGTGACTCCCAGGAGGGATTTCCATCAGCAGCACCACGTGGCCTTGGCTGGGAGCCCTGGAGGCTCCTGTGGCCCCTTCCCTGCTGCCAGGGGGTTTGCTCCATGCTCAGCTCACCCAAATGTCCCCACAACAGGGAATAAACCTTGTCCAGTGCTGAGGAACCTCTGCAAACGAGCGGCTCTGTGAACCCTGGGGGCTCCCTGGACGTGCCTGGCTGCGTGGGGAATGACAAACCACAAATAACTTCGGGTTTTTCCCTTGCCAGGGAATGAATCCCTGTGGAGGCAGCGCTGGGAAGGAGCCTCAGAGCAGCTGAGAGAGCCCCGAGGAGCAGCTGCTGGAGGAGGGGACGCCCCACTAACTGCACCAGCCTCCCGCCCCTACTAACCAATGTCAGCAACCCGGTAAATCCTGCCCGGGTCCTGTCCAAAACCAGCCCAGCGTTTGGGGGTTTGGGAGCAGAAATACCCATTTTTCTGTGTGCCAAAGATAGGTCGCGGTCCACGTGGAAACAGAGCCTGGGAAATGGGAATCTCACTCCAGAAATGCAGGCAGAGAGGGAGGGGAGGGGGAGAAACCTGAGCCAGGGCTGGAAGGAAATCAAATATTCCCTGCTGAGCCCTGGGAGGCTCCGGGGTGTTGGGATTGATGGGACAGGCTGCTGGGAGCCCCTGGGGTGGGCAGGGAGCAGCAGCATTTTCTGTGCCTGTGGTTGTGCCACAGCACAGTGCAATGTGGGGATGGTTCACCCACAGTGATGGTGTTGGGCTCCTTGGCCTGTCAGGAAATAGCCCCACGTTGCTCTGCACAGAGAGGAGCAAGGCACAGCTCTTGCCAAGAATATTTCTGGGTTCCACATTCTCTGAACCTCAGAGAAAGGAAAAACACAATTCTTATCATTTTCTGTTCCTGTGTTTGTGCAAAAGCAGAATGCAGTGTGGAGGTTGTTGGTGTTTCGGTTCCTTGGCCTGTCAGGGCCAAGTGTGCAGCCCCACATTTCTCTTCACAGAGAAATTCAAGGCACAGCTCTTCCCAAGAATATTCTTATCTCGTTTTCTGTGCCTGTGTTTGTGCCAAAGCAGAATGCAGTGTGGGGATTGTTCACCCACAGTGATGGTGTTTGGGCTCCTTGGCCTGTCAGGAAATAGCCCCACATTTCTCTTCACAGAGAAAAGCAAGGCACAATTCCTCCCAAGAATAATTCTGGGTTCCACGTTCTCTGAACCTCAGAGAAAGGAAAAACAATTCTTATCATTTTCTGTGCCTGTGTTTGTGCCGCAGCACAGTGCAGTGTGAGGATTGTTCACCCACAGTGATGGTGTTTGGCTCCTTGGCCTGTCAGGCCCAGGTGTGTGTGTGTCAGTCAGGACAGTCACAGATTCTGGGCAGGGTTGGGTGCTTGGTAGATTCGGTTTAGATGCAATGTAATATAGTGTAATATAGTATAGAATAATATAGTATCATAAATAATAATATAGTATCATAAATAATTAATTAACCCTCTGATAAGATGGAGTCTCCTCCTCATTCCTCCCTGCCACAGGGATTGTCCTGTTTCGATAAATGGTTACAGAAAGAGAGGCAATAATTGTAGGAATTCCTTCCTCTCTGTTTCCCTCAGCTGCCCAGGGTTTCCCTGTGAGAGCCGTGGTTCAGAGGATCTGTGATTATTACATAATGATCTCTGTGTCCCTGGCAGAGCCCCTGCAGGGGCTGCCTGGCGCCTGACCAGGACAGAGGGAAGGGAGCAAGGCAGGAAATTGCTGCACTTCCCCTTCCCTCAGCTGCCCTCACCCTGAATCACTGAGACCAAAAATCACACACGATTCTGAAACGTGTGACTGCGCTGCACAAGGCTCTTGCCTTCTATTTATTTCCCAAAATAATACATTTGCATCAGCCCCGCCCCTCCTATCCCTGCTCTGTGTAAAATGAGGTTATTAGTCCCTCACACGTGTGCAGTTCTTCTCTCTAATTGGGTCAGTGGTCTCTAACTGGGTCAGAGATGAAGTCAGGAATGTCTTCCTCAGGTCTCTGGCACCATCCAAGCCCCTGCTTTGTGATGGGCTAACAGAGTCCAGTGCTGGGCACTGTTCTGCTGCTTCCAATAATTCCTGTAATGCTTCCCTTGCCCCAGTTCCTTCTACAAATGAGCTCATAATAGAACAATTAGCTGAAACTGTTATTTCTACAACAGATTTAAGCATCTAATAATCACCAACCTATCATTGGTGTATCTAACTTCAGTGGGAATTGGTTCTGACCTGAAATCCTAACCCTATAAAATCAGGATTCAAAGCCTTGTTCTACAACAATGCTTTAGATTTAAGCATCTAATAATCACTAACCTATCACTGGTGTATCTTACTTCAATGTGAATTGGTTCTGACCTGAAATCCTAACCCTATAAAATCAGGACTCCAATATGAATTGGTTCTGACCCTCAGCTGAAATCCTGATGCTGTAAAATCAGGATTCAAAGCATTGTTCTCCTGCTGGTGTATCTAACTTCAATGTGAATTGGTTCTGACCCTCAGCTGAAATCCTAACCCTATAAAATCACGATTCACAGCCCTGTTGGTGTATCTAACTTCAATATGAATTGGTTCTGACTCTCAGCTGAAATTTTAGCCCTCTAAAATCAAGATTCAAAGCCCTGTTCTCCTCTTGGTGTATCTAACTTCAATATGAATTCTGACCCTCTGCTGAAATTTTAACCCTATAAAGCCAGGATTCAAAGTCCTGTTGGTGTATCTAACCTTCAATACAAAGTTCAGCTGCAATCCTGCCCCTCTAAACCCACGGTTACCAGCCCTGTTCCCCATCCCACAGGGAGCAGCCCATCTTCAGCACCAGGGCCCACGTGTTCCAGATCGACCCAGCCACCAAGAGGAACTGGATCCCGGCCAGCAAACACGCCCTGACCGTCTCCTACTTCTACGATGCCACCCGCAGCGTCTACAGGATCATCAGCGTGGGGGGCACCAAGGTGGGCACTGCCCCAGCAGCTGTGTCCCCAGAATAACAGCTGTGCCCCCAAAATAACGGCTGTGTCCCTAAAATAACAGCTGTGTCCCTAAAATAACAGCTGTGTCCCTAAAGAGCAGCTGTGTCCCTAAAAAACAGCTGTGCCCCTAAAGAGCAGCTGTGTCCCTAAAAAATGGCTGTGTCCCTAAAAAAGCAGCTGTGTCCTTAAAAAACAGCTGTGGCCCTAAAAAAGCAGTTTCCCCCCACAAAAAGAAGCTTTTCCCCAAAAACCCCAGCTGTTCCCCCCGCAAAAGCAGCTGATTCTCTGATTGGTTCCCCGATTCCCTGATTGATTCCCTGACTCCCATATCAGTTCCCTGATTGATCTCCTGACTCCTTGATCAATGATTCCCTGATCAATTCCCTGACTGATCCCCTGACTCCCTGATTAATTCCCTGATCAATTCCCTGACTGATTCCCTGACTGATTCTCCGACTAATTCCCTGATTCCCTGACCAATCCCCTGATCAATGATTCCCTGATCAGTTCCCTGACTGATTCCCTGATCAATGATTCCCTGATGGATTCTCTGGTGGATCCCCTGATCAATGCCCCGCTGTCCCCTGCCCAGGCCATCATCAACAGCACCATCACCCCCAACATGACGTTCACCAAGACCTCGCAGAAGTTCGGGCAGTGGGCTGACAGCAGGGCCAACACCGTGTACGGGCTGGGCTTCGCCTCCGAGCAGCACCTGAGCCAGGTGAGAGCTGGGGAACATGGGGAGACCTGGGATCCTGAGCCAGGTGAGACCTGGGAACCTGGGGAACCTGGGCCAGGTGAGCTCATGGAACCCTCCCCTGGAGAAACCTCTCCAAAACATCCTCAGGCACCTGCTGAGTGCTGCTCTCACCGGGCTGGAATGGAATTCAAGGTGCAGAAGTTCCAAAAACAGCTTTGGGGTTGTGTTTGCAGAGGGGTTTGGGCGCCACAAATGGAGCTGGGGCTGCTTCTGTGCTGAGCCCACGGCCCCGAGTGCCAAACTCAGTCAAATACCTGAATTTTGGTGTTGGAGAGAAATTCAGAAGTATTTTAAACGAGGCTGCAGGCAGAGCATCACTATATATTTATATAATATATTATATGTTATATATTATCTATTGTATATTTATATACTATTTCTATAATATAAATACAATTTATATTACATTACTCTGCTGGTCCCCAGCCCCAGGGTGACTCTCCCCTTCCCCTGCAGTTTGCAGAGAAGTTCCAGGAGGTGAAGGAGGCAGCTCGTGTGGCCAGGGAGAAATGCCAGGACAAAACTGAGCTCACCAACCCTGCCCTGAGCCTCCCTTCCCACCAGGTGAGGCTGGGGAATGGGGAGAAAAGGGGAGAAAAAGGGGAAGGAAAAGGCTGTGCCCTGCGCAGCCAGGCTGGGTTGGTGGCTCCAGGGCCAGCCCAGAGGGAGGGGACCCTGCTGGAGATGCCCACCTGTCCCTGTCCTTCCTCCCATCATCCTCACCTGTCCCTGTTTCCCCCCAGGTGCTGCCCAGCCCCATCATCAGCTCCAACGGGCCCGGGGAGGACAAGCTGTTCCGCAGCCAGAGCGCGGATGTGGAGATCAGCACCGAGAAGGAGAGGCTGAAGAAGATGCTCTCCGAGGGGTGAGGCTGCTCTGAGCCCCAGACTCTCCCCTCTGGCAGGGCTGGGTGCTCGGTTTTGTCACGCCAAATTATTCTGATCCGTTCTGCACTTTTCATTCTCTCTGCCTGCTGCTGAAAGCCTGGGCTGGATTCACAGAATCACAGAATCACTCACAGAATCATCACAGAATCCCAGAATCACTCACAGAATCACAGAATCAATCTCAGATTCACAGAATCAATAACAGAATCAGAGAATCACAGAATCCCAGACTCAGTCCCAGACTCAATCACGGAATCAATCCCAGAATCAATCCCACAGTCAATCCCACAATCAATCCCAGAATCCCAGATTTACAGAATCACAGAACCAATCACAGAATCACAGAACCAATCACAGAATCAGAGAACACACAGAATCAATCCCAGAATCAATCCCAGAATCATTCACATAATCCCAGAATCGATCCCAGAATCGATCCCAGAATCACTCACAGAATCCCAGAATCAATCCCAGGATCATTCACATAATCCCAGAATCAATCCCAGAACCAATCCCAGAATTTTCTTTCCCCCTGTCCCAGCTCGGTGAGCGAGGTGCAGTGGGAGGCCGAGTTCTTCAGCCTGCAGGACAACAACTCCAAGCTGGTGGCGGCGCTGCACGAGGCCAACGCCAGCGTGGAGCAGTGGAAGAAGGAGCTGGCGGCCTACCAGGAGGAGACGGAGGCGCTGCGCCAGCGGGTGAGCCAGGGGGACAGGGACGGGGACACGGGGGCTGGGGTCGGCATGGCTGAGGGACAGCACCCGCCATCCCTCCCTCGGGACTGACAACATCCATCCCTCAGGGTTCCCTCAGGATTCCCTCAGGATCCCCAACATCCCTCCCTCAGAATTACCTCAGGATTCTCTCAGGATTCCCTCAGAATTTCCAACATCCCTCCCTCAGGATTCCCTCAAGATTCCCTCAGGATCCCCAACATCCCTCCCTCAGGATTCCCTCAGGATTCCCTCAGGATTCTCTCAGGATTCCCTCAGAATTTCCAACATCCCTCCCTCAGAATTCCCTCAAGATTCCCTCAGGATTTCCTGGGGTTATTACCAATATCCCTCTCTCAGGATTGCCTCAGGATTCCCCAGTGTTATTCCCAACATCCCTCCCTCAGGATTCCCTCAGGATTTCCGCAGGATTCCCAACATCCACCCCTCAGGATTCCCTGGTGTTATTCCAAATATCCCTCCCTCAGGGTTCCCTCAGAATTACCTCTGAATTACCTCAGAATTACCTCAGGATTCCCGACATCCACCCCTCAGGATTCCCTCAGGATTGCCTAGTGTTATTCCCAACACCCATTCCTCAGGGTTCCCTCAAGATTCCCTCAGGATTCCCTCAGAATTTCCAACATCCCTCCCTCAGGATTCCCTGGTGTTATTCCCAACATTCCTCCCTCAGGGTTCCCTCAGGATTCCCTCAGGATTCCCGGGGCCCTGGCAGGATCACAGAAGGAGCCATAACTCAGTGAAACATCTCCATCATTGTTCCAAAATCAGGACATTTTGGTGTTCAAAATCAGGACATTTTGGTGTTCAAAATCAGGACATTTTGGTTTGGTTCTGGCCACCCTGACACTCAGGGAATTGCAGGATCTGCTCCTGGTCTGGGTGAGCTCCTCGGAGCTGTCTGCAGAGCTCAGAGCAGCCCAGCAGGAACAGAACCATTTTAAAAATGAATCCTGCTCATGAATAATCCAGGGCACCGAGCTGCATTTTCCAGGGGAGCTCTCCTGGGCAAACCCTTCAGCCCAGCTCTGCAGCAGCTCCAGAGCTTTTGGAGATCTCCAAATGGAGCTGGAGGGGCTCAGGGCTGGGTGTGAGCCAGCCCAGCTGTGCTGGAGTGCACAATTCCTGCAGAAAGCACAGGCACGGTCTCCAAAGTGGGTTTTTTTGAGCACAAAATGGTTTTTTGAGCCACAAAATGGGCCTGATCCCATTTTGGAATTGTTTTCCTCCCAGCCCCAAGCAGGAGCTGCCAGGTGGGTTTGCAGGGAGTCCAAGCATGGCAGTGAATTATTGAGGGGTCAGGGAGTTCCTGAGGGAATGATTTCACCCTGCAGTGAATTATTGAGGGGTCAGGAATGATTTCCCCTTGCAGGTGGCAGAGCTGGAGGCTCAGGGCACCCCCGACTCCTCCAGTGACAACAACAAGGAGGAGCTGAGCCAGAGCCTGGAGGAGCTGGAACTGCTGCTCAAGGCCAAGGATGAGGTGAGAACCCCAAAAAACCTGTCTGAGCCCCCTAAAACCTGTCAGAGCCCCCAAAACCTGTTGGACCCCCCAGCTGTCAGAGCTCTGAGGGACAGGGATGTGCTGGGGTGGAGAGGCTCAGGATCTTGGCAGCTCAGAATTCCCAGAATCACAGAATTCACAGGATCACCAGGTTGGAAGAGACCTCCAATCATAAACCCCCATTTTTCACACTAACACATATAATATTCACTTTAATATTTGCAAAAAGCCAATCATAAAACACACGTTTTTTCACACTAACACAATATTCAGGTTTCACACATAATATTCAGGTTAGCATTTGCAAGAAGCCCATGACAAACCCCCGTTTTTCACACTAACACACACAATATTCACTCCAATATTTGCAAAAAGCCAATGACAAACCCCTGTTTTTTCCCCCAGGAGATCCAGCTGCTGAAGAGCCAGAGGTGCGGCCGCTGGGAGGCCGAGGGCGAGCGCGAGGAGACGCTGCAGAAGCTGCAGGTAAAGGGCGAGGTGGCACCTGGGCTGTGGGTAAAGGTGGAGGTGGCACCTTGGGGACATCCCTGCTTTGCCCAGGCTGTGGTGGAGCCAATCCCACCAGGTGGAGAAGATCCAGAGCAGCTCCTGGACCAATCCCACCAGCCTGGAAGGATCCAGGGCCAATCCCAGCAGGCTGAGGAGGATCCTGGGTGGGATCCTGGGTGGGATCCGCACCTGGGGAGGCTCCAGGGCCAATCCCAGCAGCCTGGGAAGGATCCAGAACAGCTCCAGTTCCAATTCCACCAGGCTGGGAAGGATCCAGAACAGCTCCGGGACCCATCCCACCAGGCTGGGGAGGATCCTGGGTGGGATCCCCACCTGGGGAGGATCCAGTGCCAGCCCCACCAGCCTGGAAGGATCCAGTGCCAGCCCCACCAGGCTGGGCAGGATCCCTGTGGGCACAGCTGCCCTCCCACAGCCTCACCCCGCGGGCAGCGCTGGGCACAGAGCTCCCCCGCAGTGACCCAGGACAGGGACCCGGCTCAGGAAGGGCCCTGGGCTGTGAGCAGTCTGTCTGTCAGTCTGTCTGTCTGTCTGTCCGTCTGTCCCCGCAGGAGCTGGAGGCCCGCAACGCGGAGCTGGAGCAGCGGCTGCAGCTGGCAGAGCAGAGCCTGGCAGAGAGCCTGGCACACAGGGACAGGGTGCACCACGAGGTCACCAAGGTGGCCGAGATCATGGATGTGAAGATCTTCGAGCTCAGCGAGCTCAGGCAGGGCCTGGCCAAGCTGGTGGAGAGCAACTGAGCAGGGCAGAGAGCCCTGGAGAGGGGCACCTCAGCTGGGGCTGGGCACCACCCAGACATCCTGAGGGCACCGAGAGATCCTTGAGCACCACCAAGAGCTCCTGAGGGCACCGAGAGATCCTCTGGGCACCACTGAGAGATCCTGCAGACACCAAGGAAGATCCTTTGGACACTGAGAGATCCTGTGGGCACCCAGAGTTCCTGTGGGCACCAAGAGAGTTCCTGTGGGCACCACCCAGAGCTCCTGTGGGCACCCAGCAGCTCGGCCCTGTCCGGGCAGGATTTGCCACCCACCAGCAGCTGCCCGGCCAGAGCGGGCACCAGGCTGGGCACTCACTGCCCAGGGAGCCCCCGAGCAGGGCACGGAGCTCTGAACCTCTCCAGGAGCACCTGAACCCTCAAATCCTCTCCAAGAAGCACCTGAAGTTCTCAAATCCTCTCCACGGAGCACCTGAGCCCAGCCCAGAGGTGCCAGCTGTGCCCAGAGGTGCCAGCTGTGCCCAGAGGTGCCACCCCCTTGCCACACCCCACAGCTGCCCCCAGGTTTTTACATTTTCTAAGGGCAGGGGCCGAGCCCTTTGGGGTTGATTTTTCTGTCGTTTTTTAGGAACCGTTTGCCTTTGGCAGGTCCTGCCTGCTCCCCTGGCTGGGCAGGCAGAGCTGGGCACAGCCAGCACTGACTTCCTCCTCCTCCTCCTCTTCCTCTTCCTCCACCTTGGGCATTCCCAGCCCCTGGAGCATCCCAGGGCAGCGGAGATGGAGGAAAACTCTGGAAAATTCTGCATTTCCCCAGAGGAAATTCTGCAGTTTCACAGCCTGGATGAGCTGAGCACAGAGGATTTCAGGACTTGGGGCTGGGCTGGGGAATTTGGGACAAGGGACATCCCCGAGGGCACCAAGCTGCTGGGTTGGCACCTGTGAGGTTAATTGAAATTAAATGGAGCAAATCTCAGCTGCTCTTGGGGTTTTGTTTCTTTTTTTGGTCTCTTTTATATTGGAAGAAGCCCCCAGGGATGTCCTGATGTGTGGGACAGGGACAGGGCCCAGCTGGGGCCAAGGACAGCGGGAGGAGCTGGGACAGAGATGGGGACGGTGCCCTGAGGGGCTGGGGGACCCCAGAAATTCAGGAGTTACCCCAGAAACCTGGGAGTTATCACAGAAATTTGGGATTAATCTCAGAAGTTTGGGAGTTACCCAGAAATTTGGGATTAACCTCAGAAATTTTGGATTAATCTCAGAGGTTTGGAATTAATCTCAGAAGTTTCAGAGTTATCCCAGAAATTTGGGAATACCCCAGAAATTCAGGAGTTACCCCAGAAGTTTGGGATTAATCTCAGAAATTTGGGTTTAATCTCAGAAATTTGGGATTGATCTCAGAACTTTGGGAGTCACCCCAGATGTTTCCCAGCCTCTGGAATTGAGCAAGGCCTGAGGGAGGCCCTGGCTCTGCTTTACCACAACTTCCCCTATTTTATTTTAAGCATTGTTCCTCTTGCTGCCTCATCTCTTTACTCAACTCTTATTTCTTTTATTTCAATGCTTTATTTGGTTTTTTGGTCAGGAAGTTTCAAAACCTTTCTTCGTGTCTATTTTGGACACAGCAATCAGCATTTGCTGATTCCATTGCAAATTGACACAAAAATGTACAAAATTGACACAAAAATGCACAAAATTGACACAAAAATGCACAAAAACCCCATTTTCCCAGCAGTTTTGGGGCTGTCCCTGAGGCGGTGCCAGCCCAGTGTCCCTCCCTGGCCTGGAGCCACTCTGATCGTTGCCAGAACCTTCTGGAAATCCTTGTGGAGCAGCTCAGGGCTGTGCTCAGCATTGGGAACAGCAAAAGCTTTGTCCAGGCTGTGATGGATGGCTCTGGGTTCTCTCCTTCCTCACTGATTAAATCCCATTTATCACCAGCAATTCCCTCAACTTCCCTGGGCTGCTCCAGAGCCCCAATTCCAGAGGATTTTGGTTCCAATCCCAGCCATTTCCAGAGGATTTTATTTATTTTTTGGTTGTGTTTCAGAGCAGGGGCACCAACACCTCCCCTCTGGGCCCTCTGCAGCTCTGATTAATACCTTATTAACCTGATTAATTCCTTATTTTTGTGCTTCCAAAGGGGAAAATCTTGTGCTGCAGAGGTGACAAAGCTGCAGTTTTGTGTCTGGCAGCAGCACTTGGTGCATTTTGTGCATTTCTGTGTCTGGCAGCAGCATTTTGTGCATTACTTTTGTGTCTGGCAGCAGCTCCATCCCAGCGCCCTCCTGGCTGAGGCCTCACAAATGAGGATTTTAATTATTCACAAGGCAGCCAGAGCGTTAATAACGGGATAAATTAATCACACAGGAGAGTGGGAGGAGCAGGGAAAAGATCTTGGAGATTCCCCCTGAGCACAAAGGGAAGGATCCAAGGAGAACCTGGAGCTGCTTCCAGAGGTGCAAGGGGCTCCAAAGGAGCTGGAGAGGGTTTGGGATGAGGGAGGGAGGGACAGGAGCCAGGGAATGGATTTGGGATGGATTTGGGAATTCCAGGGCACAGGGAATGGATTTGGGATGGAGGAACAGGGCACAGGGAAGGGATTTAAACTGGAAAGGGGAATCTGGGTGGGATTTGGGCAGGAATTCCGGGCTGGAATTCCCAGAAGAGCTGAGGCTGCCCCTGGATCCCTGGGATGTCCAAGGCCAGGCTGGGACTGGATGAGCCCTGAGCTCCTCCCAACCCAATCCCAATCCCAATGGTTCAGGGATTTTCCCTCCTCCCCAGCACTGATATTTTTTCCCACATTCAAGAGTTCAGTCCCAATGTTCCCAAAGCTGCAGCAATTCCAGGGCACTCTGGGCCGGGCCCAGCCAGGTCACTGCTCCTCCTTCTGCTCCTTCTCCTTTTCCTTCTCCTTCTCCATCTTCCTCCTCCTCCTCTCCGCGCTCCTGTGCATTTTCCTGCGGAGCTGCAGCTGCCTCCTCCTGTGCAGGCTCTGCTGCAGCTTCTGCCGGCACTCCCTGTTCCTGCTCCGGATCCGCGACAGCTCCGCCCTGCGCCGCGCCTCCTGCTCCGGGTCCTGGGGGACATTGGGGACATTGGGGGACACTGGGGACACTGGGGACAGGGACAGCACACTGGGGACATTGGGGACACTGGGGACAGCTCCGCCCTCCTGCAGGCCTCCTGCTCCGGGTCCTGGGGGACATTGGGGACATTGGGGGACATTGGGGACAGGGACAGCACACTAGGGACATTGGGGACACTGGGGACATTGGGGACACTGGGATCAGGGACAGCACACCAGGGACATTGGGGACACTGGGGACAGCTCCGCCCTGCGCCGGGCCTCCTGCTCCGGGTCCTGGGGACAGACACCAGGACACTGGGGACACTGGGGACAGGGACACCGGGGATTGGGACACTGGGGACACCAAGGGCTGGGGACAGGGACGGACACTGGGGACAGGCTCAGGACACTGGGCACATTGGGGACACCAAGGGCTGGGGACAGGCTCAGGACATTGGGGACAGGATGATGACAGGCCCAGAGATGTTGGGGACACAGCCAGGACACTGGGGACAGGATGGGGACAGGCCAGGAAGGGAAGGGAAGGGAAAAAGGAAGAGGGGCTGTCCTTCCCTTTCCCACATTTCACCAGCTCATGGAGCAGCAGCTCTCACCTTCCCCTCCAGGATCATCTGTTTCCTCTTATTGATTTCCTTCTTCTCATCAAAATCCATCCCCTCCAGCTCCTGGCAAAGGGAAGAGCAGCAGAGCCTCAAACCTCAGCCCTGAGCAGCAAAGCCCCTGAAAAACTGAGAAAAACCCCAAAAACCACGGGGAGAGAGGCAAGGCAGGCTCCCCCAGCCCCAGGGCCACTCACGATCTCACACTCCCTCCTGGTGACGTTCACTTGGGTCAGGATGTCCAGCACCAGCTGCTCCTCCACGGAGTACTCGGGCAGCTGCAGCTCTGGGGACACGAGGGGACAAAGCCCAAAGTGACAAACCCAAAAGGTGACAAACCCCAAAGTGACAAACCCCAAACGTGACAAAGCCCACAGGTGACAAACCCCACAAAGAACTCCAGCAGCTGCAGCTCTGGGGACACAGAGGGTGACAAAGCCCAGACCTTCAGGGACACCCAGCACAGCCCCGGGGCACCCGTGGGGTTTTCTGGGGTTCAAGGTGGGATTGCTGCACTCTGGGCTCCCCTCTGCAGCTCCTGCAGCACTGGGGCTCCAGGAGCTGCTTCCCCAAAAAATATAAATATAGGGAATGGGGGGCTCAGGAGGGGAATGGGGACCCTGATACATAGAACAGGGAATGTGAACCTGAAGATTGGAATAGGGAATCTGAAGATTGGAATAAGGACTAGGAATGGAATGGCTCCACATCCTTAAGAGTGGAATAGGGAATGGGGATCCTGAAGAGTGGAATAGGGAATGTGAAGATTGGAATAAGGAATAGGGATCTTGAGGAGTGGAATAGGGAATGGGGATCCTGAAGATGGGAACAGGGACTCTGAATGCTGTTTTTGAAGCAGCAGCTGCTTTCATCAAGAACAGCCCCACACAATTTCTGCTCCACCAAAAACAGCAGAACACGAGCAGGGTCCTGCCTGAGCCAGCCAGGGACCCCAAATCAGGGAAGGGAAAGGGAAAGGGAAAGGGGAAAAGGGAAGGGCCCAGCCCCACTCACTGATCTCCTCCTCGATGGCGTGCACCAGGTGGATGTCGTACTGTGTCACCAGGGTGATGGCCATGCCCTTCCTCCCTGAAAGGGTTAAAACAGGGATGGGACAATCCTGGCAGGCACAGAGGGATGGAGCCAGGGCACTCCCAACCCCTCCATCCCCAGGAGCCAGGCTGGGTGCTCAGAGAGCTGTTTTGGCCCTGAAAATCCCATTAATGATCCAGCAGGGAGCTGTGATCCGCCCTCACACACCCAGGGCAGGACTCCAGTGGTGCCTTAAAGGAGGAGAAAATGAAGATTTTGGGAATTACACACAGAAATGGGAGCTGTCCCTGCCTGTCCCATCCCTGGAATTGTGCCATGCTATGCTGGAGCATCCCAGGGTTGTTGGAGGTGTCATAAACGAGGGGAAAATGAGGATTTTGGGAATTACACACAGAAATGGGAGGTGTCCCTGCCTATTCCAGTTTTCCCACCCCAGGATTGTCCCAGGCTATTCTGGGCCACTCTGAGATAGTGGGAGATGTCTTAAAGGAGGGGAAAAATGAGGATTTGGGGAATTAAAGACAGAAATGGGAGATGTCCCCAGAACTGTCCCAGGCCATGGTGGAGCACCCTGGGCAGTTCCTGCCTGTCCCAGCCCTGTCCTGCTCCATTCCTCGGTGCATCCTGAGCACTCTCCTGATGGTTCCCCTCCCTTGCAGGGACTGCCAGGTGCTGAGGGTGCTGTGGGGGCGCCCTGGGACCCCCTGGCCCCTCCCTGGGGTCTGTCCCCCCATGGTGGCCGTGGTGAGCCCCCGACCTGCCCGTGCCGTGCGTCCCACGCGGTGGATGTAGATCTTGGGCAGCCCTGGGGTGTTGTGGTTGATGACAACCTGCACTGCTGGGATGTCCAAACCTCTGCAATCCAGGGGAAAAACACAGCCAGGTGTGGGAAAATCCAGCTTAAATAGCACAGAATTGTCAAATGGCACCGTGTTTGGGGTGGGAGGGACATTAACACACATTTAGTGCTTGCCTGGCCTTGGGGAGGGACACTGCCACTGTGACAGGGATCTGTTCAATTCCTGCCTTCTCCTAAAGCCCCAGAATCCCATGGATAAAGCCTTTATTGGCTGGTTGGAGGAGAAATTCCTTCCTCATAACAATGCCCCAACTTCTTCCTCACAGAGTTCAGCAATTCCCCAACTCAACAACTCCCTAATTCCTTCCTCAGGGCCCAGCAATTCTCTGTCCCCTTGGAGCAGCCCTAGGAGCCCCTCAGGACCCCCCAGCCCTCCCTGGGCAGAGCCTCAGCACCCCCGGGGCTCCAAACCCAGCTCAGACAGGTTAGGAAGAGCCTGTCCCACAAAATCTGGGGGATCTGAGGGTCTGATCTGGCTAAACTCAGCCTGAGTGAACAAACCCAGGTGGGAAAGCTCTGCCTTTACCTGGCAGCCACATCTGTGGCAATGAGGATCTTGAAGATGCTGGACTTGAACTTGGCCAGAGCTGCAAATCTCTGTTTCTGTGAGGGGAGAATTCCAGGTGAGGGCTGGCAGGAAATCCCAGGTGGGAGCAGCCCCTGGCAGGCCCTGCAGCCTCACCTGCTTCATCATGGAGTGCAGAGCCACGGAGGGGAAGCTGAACTTCCTCAGCATCATGTTCAGCACCTGGCAGTCCCTGCAGGGAAGGAAAACATCAGGGAATGCTCAGGAGGCACCAGGGGATGGAGCAGGACAGGGCTGGGACAGGCAGGGACTGCCCACCACGGCCTGGGACACTCCTGGGGTGGGAAAATGGGACAGAAACTTCACATTTCTGGGTGTAATTCCCAAAACCCTCATTTTTCCCCTCTTTTATGATATCTCCAACAACCCCGAGGTGCTCCACCATGGCCTGGGACAGTCCTGGGGTGGGAAAACTGGGACAGGGAGGAGAAAAGGAGGAGGAAATGAGGAGGAAGGGAGAAGGAAAATGAGGAAGGAAGGGAGCAAGAAAGAAGCAGGAAAATGAGTAGGAAGGGAGCAGGAAAAGGAGCAGGAAAGGAGCATGAAAAGGAGGAAGGAAGGGAGCAGAAAAAGGGAGTAGGAAAAGGGAGCAGGAAAAGGAGAAAGAAAAGGAGAAAGAAAAGGAGAAAGAAAAGGAGAAAGAAAAGGAGAAGGAAAAGGAAAGGAAAAGGGAAGGAAAAGGGAAGGAAAAGGGAAGGAAAAGGGAAGGAAAAGGGAAGGAAAAGGGAAGGAAAAGGGAGCATGGAAGGGAAGAAGGAAAGGAGCAGGAAAAGGAGGAAGGGAGCAGAAAAGGAGCAGAAAAGGAGCAGGAAAAGGAGCAGGCTCTCACTTGCAGGTCTTGGTGAAGATGATGATGGCCCAGTCCTCGTGCTGGTCCTGGAAGCTCTGCACCAGGTGCACCAGGTAGGCGTCCTTGAGCGCCTCGGGCACCAGCAGGTACCTCTGCTCCAGCCCCTCCACCGTCCTCACCCTGCAGGGACAGGGACAGGGAAATCCAGGGTCCCTGGGGCTGGAAGAGCCCCCCAGGATCACCCACAGCACCCCCAGCCCTGCCCTGGACTGCCCTTTCCAGGAGGAAATTCCTGCTGCTGTCCCACCTGGGGCTGCTCCCTCCTGTCCTGGTGTCCCTGGGACCCTCCTGGTGTCCCCTCCTTTTGGGGACTTGTGGGCATTGGGAATGTGCCCCTGATCTGATCCTGCTTTGCTCCAGGCCGGGCCCCTTCCCAGCTCCCTCAGGAATTTCCCAGCCCTTTCCCAGCCCCTTCAAGAATTCCCAACTCTCTCAGGAATTCTCCAGCCCTTTCCCAGCTCCCTCAGGAATTCTCCAAACCATTCCCAGCCCCTTCAGGAATTCCCAACTCCCTCAAGAGCTCTCCAATCCCTTTCTCATCTCTCTCAGGAATTCTCCATCCCCTTCCCAGCTCCCTCAGGAATTCTCCAGCCCCTCCACATCCTTTTCCCAACACCCCCAAACCCCTGACAGCGCCTCAGCAGCGCCAGCCCAGGAAAGGCAGCAGAAGGAGCCAAACCCCAGAGAAAAGCAGGAAAAGGAAGCAAAGCCCAGGAAAAGCAGGAGAAGGAACCAAAGCCCAGGGAAAAGGAGGAGAAGCAGCCAAACCCCGGGCAAACGGGGGGACCCTGGGCACTCACGGGGCCTTGGCCTCCCAGAAGAAGGGGCTGTTGGCAGCCAGGCCCCGCAGCTGGCACAGGGTGCCCGTCAGGGTGGCGCTGAACAGCAGCGTCTGGCGGCGCGCGGGCACCGCGCCCAGGATCAGCTCCAGGTCCGCGCTGAAATCGGCACTGCCCTGCTCCAGCAGGCGGTCAGCCTCGTCCAGGACCTGGCAACGGCAACCTCAGGGGCTGGGAATGCCAGGGAACCACCAGGGAAACCCCAGGATTCCAGGGAAACCTCAGGGAGCCACCAGGGAAACCCCTGGGAACCCAGAGAATCCACCAGGGAAATCCACCAGGGAAATCCACCAGGGAATTCAAGATCCACCAGGGAACTCCACAGGGAATGCACCAGGGAATCCAGGAAATGGGCCCAGGGATGGAGGGAACCCCTCAGGACTCCCAGGAATCCAGCCAGGGTGGAGGAAACCCAGGAGGATTCCTGGGAATGCCCCCAGGGATGGAGGGAACACCTCAGGGATCCAGCCAGGGAACCCAGCAGGGAAACCCAGGGAATTCTCCCATGAAACCCCTCAGGATTTCCAGAGACCCACCCAGGGAGCCCCTGAGGACCCCCAGGAGGATTTGGGGCTCACCAGGAACTGGAGCTTGCTGAGGCTGAAGGTGCTGGAGCTGCGCAGGTGGTCAGCCAGGCGCCCAGGGGTGGCCACGACCACGTGGGGCCTGCGGGACAGGGCCAGGGCCTGCGACACCATGTCTGGGACAGACGGACAGACAGACAGACTGGGAATGGGTCTGTGACGCCATGTCTGGGACAGACAGACAGACAGACTGGGAACGGGGCTGGGAATGCTGAGAACACTGGGAACGGGCTGGGAACACTGGGAGCACTGGAAACAGGGCAGGACCCCCCAGAACGACTCACCGAGCCCCCCAGACCCCCCAGTGCCCCCCATACTCACCGAGCCCCCCCACCACCACGCAGTCCTTGAGCCCCAGGGGTTTGCCCAGCACCCGGAACTGCTCCGCGATCTGGTACGCCAGCTCCCTGCAGGGGGAAGGATGGGTCAGCGGGACCGGGGGGACCCCAAAACTCCCCATGGCTCCCCCAGGGGCTCCCCAAAACTCCCCATGGCTCCCCCAGAGCTCCCCCCGGTTCCCCAGGGCTCCCTGGGAGCCTCCCCGATTCCCCCAGCCCTCCTCCGGGGCTCTCTCTGGTTCCCCCCAGTTCCCCGGGACCCCCCAAGTTCTCCCCGGTTCCCCCCAGAGCTCCCCGGGACTCCCCCCAGGACTCCCCCAGAGCTGCCCCCGGTTCCCCCCCGGTTCCCCCGCGGTGCCGGTACCGGGTGGGGGTGAGCACGAGGCAGAAGATGCCGTACGGGTCCTGGGCCAGCACGTGCAGCACCGGCAGCACGAACGCCGCCGTCTTCCCGCTGCCCGTCTGGGCACAGCCCAGGCAGTCCCGGCCTGCGGGGAACCGGGAGTCAGCGGGAACGGGGAACGGGGCACGGGAACGGGGAATGAGAAACGGGACCGGGAATAGGGAAAGGGAACGGGGAACGGGAGGGGGAAAGGGCAAGGGGAACGCGAATAGGAACGGGGAATGGGAACAGGAAACAGGAACGAGGAAAGGGAACGGGAAACGGGACCAGGGAAACGTGGAACGGAACGGCCGGACCGGGACGGGGGAAAGGGGCACTGGGGGAGAACGGCCGGGCCTGTACAGGATGGGGACCACGAGGGGCCGTTCCCGGGAAGGACCGGAGTCCGGCCATGGTCGTCCCGTTCCCGTTCCCGGCCCGCACTCCCGCGGCGCTCACCCTGCAGAACGGCCGGGATGCAGGCGGCCTGCACGGGCGTGGGCCGGAGCAGCCCCACCTGCCGGGCCTGCTCCGCCAGCCACGGCGCCAGCCCGAGCGCACGGAACTCCGCCATGGCCGCCCTCCGCCGCCGCCGCGCGTGCTGATGGCGTCACCGCCGTGCGCGCTGCTCATTGGCCGGCTGGCTCTGACCCCGCCCACGCGCGGCGCCGCGCGGCCTGATGGCGTTAGCGCAATTCTCACCGCTCATTGGCCGGCTCTCTCTAACCCCGCCCCGATGGCGTCAGTGCCATTCTCACCGTTCATTGGCCGGCTCTCTCTAACCCCGCCCTGATGGCGTCACCGCCGCGCCCGCCGCTCATTGGCTGGCTCGCTCTAACCCCGCCCCAAAGCGTCAGCACCGTGTTCGTCGCTCATTGGTCGACTCTCTCCAACCCCGCCCCGATGGCGTCACCGCCGCGCGCGCCGCTCATTGGCCGGCTCGCCCTGACCCCGCCCATACGTCGCTTTTTGCTGACGTATTCCCCTACTCGCGTTGCTATTGGCGGTTCCCATGGCGACAGCGGCTCCCGGCAGCCCGCGCGGCGCGGGCGCTTCCGGGTTCGTGTCTGCGGCGATGGCGGCCGGGACGGGCGCGGCCCCGCCGGGGGAGGCGGACGAGCTGTTCGACCTCCGCAACAACTTCTACATCGGCGCCTTCCAGGCCGCCATCAACGAGGCCCAGCGCGCCAAGGTCCGGGCCCGCCGCGGCTCCCGGGGCTGGGCGGGACCGGAGCGTTTGTGGGGGGCTGCGGTGTGGGGTTGGCTTGTGTGGGACGGGTTTGTGTAGAGCTGGTTTTATGGGACTGGTTTGTGTGGGGTTGGTTTTATAGGATGGGTTTGTGTGGGGCTGTTTGTGTGGGGCTGTTTGTGTGGGGCTGTTTTGGGGTTCCCAGGTCCCTGAGGATTCCCCATTTCCCTCCCCAGCCCAGCAGCCCCCAGCAGGAGGCCGAGCGGGACGTGTTCCTGTTCCGATCCTACATCGCCCAGGTGAGCCTGGGGAGGGGTGAAGCCCTGGGGAGGGGTAAATCCATTCCCTGTGCCCTGGGATTCCCAAATCCCAAGTCCATTCCCTGTGCCATGGAATCCCATCCCAAATCCGTTCCCTATGCCATGGAATCCCATCCCAAATCCATTCCCTGGGCCCTGGAATTCCATCCCGAATCCCAAATCCATTCCCTGGGTCCCGTCCCTGCAGATCCTTGAGAGCTCTGCTCAAACCCCGACCTCCCTTCTCTCCCTTCCTTCCTGCTTCTTTTGGTTTTCCTTGTTTTCCTGCCCTTCCTTCTTTTCCTTGTTTATTTCCTTGTTTATTTCCTTGGTTTTTTCTTTGTTTTTTTTCCCTTTTTTTCCCTTTTTTTCCTTTCTTTTCCCCCCCTTTTTTTCCTTTTCTTTCCTTTCCCCCCTTCTTTTCTCTCTCTCCCTTTTCCCCTCCCCCTGTCCCCTCCCCGTGGCTGTGTTCCAGAGGAAGTTTGGGGTGGTTCTGGACGAGCTGCAGGGCAGCCCCAGCCCCGAGCTGCAGTCTGTCAGGATGTTCGCTCAGTTCCTGGCCAGCAACAGCCAGAGCCAGAGGTGAGCCGGGGGGTTTGGGGGGTCCCAGCCCTTTCTGGGGGAGTTGGGGGGTCCC